>JAPWTK010000118.1:815000-1211796 GCA_029963805.1 Aromia moschata
TAAGTTTGTGTTGTTGTTTCCGTTGCGTTCTGCTACCGCTAGTAGTGTGTCTAAGGCGATTGAGGATAATGTAATCCTTATGTTTGGAGCGCCTTCCACTATCGTAGTGGATAATGGAGCGCAGTTTAAGAGTAAGTTGTTTCAAGACTTGGCAAAAACCTATAACTTCCGCATCGCTTATACCGCGAATTACCATCCTCAGACGAACTTGACTGAAAGAGTGAATCGTGTGGTAAAGTGTATGTTGTCTGCTTATGTCCATGATAACCATAGGGTTTGGGATCAATATCTGCATCAGGTTGGTTTCGCGATCCGATCTTCCAAACATGAGGCGACAGGGTTAACACCCAATTTCATAAATTTCGGACGTGAGGTGTCATTGGATGGGAATTGTGAAAACTACGTTCCTTCTGATTCGGAATTTCCTGTTTTCGATCAGGAAAACCGCAAACTTACATTTTCGAGGTTATATAAAGACGTTCAGAACAGATTGTTAAAGGCTCACGAGAAGAGCCGACGTCATTACAATCTACGGCGTCGCCCGAAAAGTTTGCTTTGCATCAGCGGGTTTGGAGACGTAACTTATGTCCTGTCTGATGCTTCGAAGAAATTTACGGCAAAATTCGCTCCGAAGTTTATAGGACCTTTTGTCATCAGTAATGTAGTATCTTCTTGGACATACGAACTTACCGATCCGAGCGGAAAACGCACAATTTGGCACATTAAAGACTTGAAAGCGCACCCTCCAGAATCGGATTAGTTTTGTTGTGATACCGAATTTGATGTTGGATTTGGCTGACGTTTTAGGCTTGAACTTGTCGTGTCTGTCGTGTGTGAGCGTCTCAGTGATCGTACCTGTACCGGGTGGGCAAATTTCGATGTTTTTATAGGGTATCTCGGTAACTGTAAGGGCTATGGAAAAATGAACCCACCTTTCCCGACCTCTTTTTTCGAGATAAATTCATTGGTGAAAACCAGAATTTGCTATATCTTTTCGTTTTCGAGTTGTAAACGAAAATTGATTTTTTTGAGTTTTCGATTGGTGTCGATAACTCGGTTGTTTGTAAAATTAGAAGAAATCTGTTTGCACGTTCTACAGGCACTTTTTTAAGTAGAATAGGATTTCCCTAACAGATTTTTTATATCTTGTGTAGTTTTCGAGTTATGGCATAAACTTCTATTTTTTTTAAATGGAAACCATAGTTGGCTATGATTTAGCTAAAAAAGAGGATTTTTTCTCTTTACAACGATATATAGTTTGTGGGGTCTATGATGAGTGTTTATGCGGAAACAGTTAAAAATTTTAATTTTTTGTATAGGTATACTTACTTTGTTTTTTCTTTGCAGGAAGAGTAAGTTTCTATAGTAACACATTGTTACAACAATGTTTTAATAATAATAACTGTTGCCATGGAAATTTACTCCTGCGAAAAGTAACATAAATACATAGTAACAGTCGTATATAATGAATGGTATATTAAACTTAAATAACTAATTACGACATATTAGTGACTAATTAATAATTAATTATAACATATTCATAACAAGAAAGTTTAACACACTTAACAATCAAATTTGTAACAAATAATGTATGTAAAAAAATACGATACAATATATTTTACAAAAACAAAACTAGACAGATTAAAAAAAAATACGAGCATGATTATTTACCTAAAGTTTTCAAATTGTCGTCCGTTGTTTGCGATGCACAGTTCACATCGCTTTGAAACACTTTTTGTTGCATTATAGATGTGAATATTTGAAACGGAATTCAGACAGTCTATAAGATTTTCTCTCAGTTGAACCAGTGTATTATTTGTCTTTTTTGTATAAATTGTCTTTAATGGTTCCCCAAAAAAAGAAATCTAACGGTGAGAGATCTGGCGACCGAGGAGGCTACTTTACTGGCCCATTGTTCCCTATCCATTTCTCCCAAAATTAGTATTTAATAATTCCGAGATTAAATTAGTATTATGGGGTGGTGCCCCGTCTTGTTGAAAAAATACATGTCGTCTTTCGTTAAGTGGCAAGTTGTCTAAAAATTCTTCTACTATGTGGTAGTTTATCATATTGTAATACCGTTGACCATTTAAATTGTCATCATAAAGTTGGTAAGCTAAAATGCGGTTATTGTATAGGGCACACCATACACTAAAACCGAAACGTCCTTGATTTTGAACATCAACAGTCTGATGAGGATTATCTTCAGACCAATAATGTTTGTTGTGTCGGTTGAAAATTCCGGCACTACTTACGTAACTTTCATCTGTCCAAATGATATTTTTTAAAAATAATTGGTCTTGCTCAATTTGTTGTAGGTACCAATTGCAGAAATCCAGTCGGCGTTCAGGATCAGTTGGAAGGAGCTGTTGTTGTTTCCTTATTGTATAAGGTCTAAATTTGTGTTTTTTAAAACTGAAAGTGCTCTTCGTCGCGATATACCAGACTCTGCTTCAATTTGCCTACTTGAAATTGAAGGATTTACGACTACCATACCAACAACATTTATGGCAACATCCTCAGCATCTTGAATACGATAATTTTTTGGTCTTGGTTTATTAAATCCTCCGTATTCAACGAGGTTTTCTTTTAGTCTACCAAAGATGGACATATTAGGTTGTCTCCTTTCAGGGTAGCGATTAAAATATGCTTCCGATGCAGCTTCAGAATTATATCCATTTTGAATAAAACACTCTAGCATATTAAACTTTTCGTAATTTTGATACGCCATCGCGCCTTGTCAATTTCTTTAATCGAAACTTTAAAACTATAATGCAAGCAAAAACCAAACATAAACAATTAATCAAACAGTAATGTGTAACTGTGTATTTACATCCCAATATCCAACTGTTCTGTTTTCAAAATGACAGGCGCCTACTGTGCAAAATCATTGAAATTACTATACTGTCCTTTATTAGAAAACATATGTTTTTAACTGTTTCCGCATAAACACTCATCATAGACCCCACAAACTATATATCGTTGTAAAGAGAAAAAATCCTCTTTTTAGCTAAATCATAGCCAACTATGGTTTCCATTTAAAAAAATAGAAGTTTATGCCATAACTCGAAAACTACACAAGATATAAAAAATCTGTTAGGGACATCCTATTCTACTTAAAAAAGTGCCTGTAGAACGTGCAAACAGATTTCTTCTAATTTTACAAACAACCGAGTTATCGACACCAATCGAAAACTCAAAAAAAATCAATTTTCGTTTACAACTCGAAAACGAAAAGATATAGCAAATTCTGGTTTTCACCAATGAATTTATCTCGAAAAAAAGAGGTCGGAAAGGTGGGTTCATTTTTCCATAGCCCTTACAGTTACCGAGATACCCTATAAAAACATCGAAATTTGCCCACCCGGTACATAGCGTGCCGTCCACTAGTCTAAGAAAAATTTTCGGGTATAATTCGGTCTTGTCGCCCTATACGGTTCAGTCGGGTTATTGTTGTTTTGAGTTATGCCTTATGTTGTTGTTCTGCGTTTTATGCTTTGGCTGCATCACCTATCGTTTTTCCTTTTCGATGCAGGGTTGTTCAGGGAGGGCCACTTGTTTTGTTACCGGAGTGTCCCCTTTGTATTATTTGGAAGATGCAAGTATTTCTTGATCTTGTTTATCTTATCTTAGGTTGCTTGCATCCACATTTCGGTAACTACGACACCAACATCGTCGTCTTTTTGTCTTTTGTCTAGTGTATCTTTAGTTCTCTTCTTAGTTTTCTATTGTCTTTGTCTTTTGATTCTCTTCTATCGATGTTCTCTTTTCTCTATCTTATTGTTTTTCTAGGGCAACAGGTCTAGGATTTTTGAGACATACATACCTAATATCTAATTTTGAGACAGTTTTAAAAACGGATTTTTCTTGTCAATGTAGACAATTATCTTATCGTGTATTATCTATTATGTAAGCTCTTATCTCCACATGTATCTTGCATTGAGTGCGTGATGTCTCAGACAGTTGGTGTAATTTTGGTTTGAATTTGGGTAAGGCAATAAAATGTCATTTTATCTTTAGTACCTTTGAATTTGTAATGAATTTTATTTGTCTTGCATTTATCGTAACACCAACTCAGAGAGATCAACTGATGTGGACTAGATCTTACATAAGTATCTTTCTTATCTATTTCTTATCTTGTATTTATCTTTTCTTATCGTATCTTGTAGTACATTACTGCTTGTCTTTGATTCGTGTCTCAATTATATAATATGTCTCAAAAGTCTTATTACCGATTTTACCTACACTATCGACCATGTCTCGATTTATCTTACCGATTATGCCTCTCGATTTTTGATTTACCGATTATGTCTTTTGTACTTTAGGGTACAATTATCTTCCCGATTTTGACAACTAGTATCTCAACTACTTGTGAATGGTTCGGGCAGGGTACTGGCTGTTTTGTGTTGAGGGTAGATCCATTGACGGCGCAGCCTTTACATCTTGCAGCGAAAGATGGATCTGTTGTCCAATTCAGTTGGTGCTGTGTTCGGAGCATCTCGCAAAAAACGAGCTGAATCCTCGTGAGATCTAGATACGTATCTTATTTCTTGTGTTTGTTCGTTTAAAGGACCGGAGGTACTGTGGGAGCACCCTGGAAGCTGTTCGGTTGGTTTGAATTCCAGGTTGTTGGTAGATGTGACTCCTGGGTTGTTAATTCAGAGTCATTGTAACCCCAGCAACTACCGAGCAGTTTGATTGAGTGTTGTGCCGTACTTCTGGAGCATCCTATAGAGTCCTATGATTTTTGGTTTTCTTCGCAAGTATGTTGGCTTCGGGGCGAGTCAACATCGTGCATTTTAATGCTCCTTATGTTTGATGTATTTTTGTTTAGGTATAAGTACCCTGGTGGTATTTTGCAAGTATGTTGTTCTTGGGGCGGATCAACATCCAGCATTTCAAGGCTCCTTATGTTTAGGTTCCTCAAATAAGTGACTAAGGACTTATTTGTGGATTTAGCAAGTATGGTAGTTTAGGGACGATCTACCATCAAGCGTTTCAAGGTCTCACATTTTTGTTGTCGTTTGGTTAAAGAGGTCAGGATTGACCTACCTCTTCTGCAAGTAGGATAACTTAGGGTGGGTTATCCTCATGCACGTTAAGCCCAATTTTTGTTTGCTGGTATGTATGAATGTGTGTGTGGCTGCCATTGGGTGAGTCGGTAGAGAAAATTTCTTCGAAATTTTCTCTATGGGACCATAGGGGAGTTGTTACGTGCTCAGTTTGCGCTACTGTAGAGTATCTGGCTCACTAATTGCCGATATTTAATTGCTTATTAGTTCCGCGCGAGGACGCTGTTGTTCCGTGCGTGCAGGTTCGCCAGTGTGCACTCTGTCCGGTATTCTATAGTCCATGGTCATCCTGTCGGATTTTGGATGAACGACGGCCATTAATTTTTCATTTCCTGTAGCTATTACACGCGTCGAGTCGTAGAATTGCATTTTGGCATCCATTAATTGGGATTTAAACGCTCGATCCGTTAATTGAATCTTGGCTGTGTTGAGGCATATATTTTCGTTTGGTTGAGTCGAGTTTCAATCTACATTTCTGTAGGATATAAAATTAGTTACAGGTAAGAAGCCATTTCTGTGTGTTTTTTTGTATATGCTACCATGTGGCTGAAGTCCTATTTCGTGTAATTAATTTTTAGAGGATTGTTGTCTTCCAACATCGGACTAGTTGTACGTTGTGAACGTAGTTCTGAGGTTACCAGAATCTACACTAATCACGTACCCCCCCTTGACGCGTCACCTATTGATATTGCTGTACTGGGTGTTTGTGGAGAAGTGCCGTGCCCTCCAGAGTGAGGTAATTAGTTTTCTTATGTGTTATTACACTGACTTTACATACGTAGTTTTGGGGTTAAGTTCTGGCCACTTAGAGTGCCTTCGTCGTGTACAACCACTTTTTCTTTAGGGTCCTTGGTGAGGGTTCCTTGGTACGGGTCATTGGTCCTTGGTACGGATCCCGGAGTACAGGTTCCTTGTTAGGAGTTCTAAGTTGACGATCTCCAGAGTGTGGAGCTGTTGTGCCAAGTTTCGAGCGCTTGGTTCGAGTCCTACACCCCCGAAGTAGGAATCCAGGGCAAGGCTTGCTGTACGTCCCCTTGCAGAGGATTGAACCCGAACTACGGAGGCACCCCCTTTTTTATAATTCCTTTTTTTATTACAACAACTGTTCCAGTCACGTGAGTGTGTCATTCCGATCGAAATTTACTTCGCGGTATAATATAATATTGTTATTTTACATCACAGTCTACATATAGTTTGGGTAATTTATTACTTTTACGGCACTATAACACTTATAACATTTTTTGTACATAAATGTAAACCAATGGTAGCTACCTGCGGAGAGTACACTGATATACTTTGTGGTTTTCTTTTGTTAAGGTTACATAGTTAAGGTTTTTTTGAGTAGTTCGTATCGGTGTTAAGGCCGAATTACACCCCCTGTAACTGACTGTGCTGTTTCGTCTTAGTCTATTGGTGTTTAAAACACTGTGTTTTAATTGTCCTAGCCCCCAGGGAACGAGAAAGTCTACTATCTAGTCTTCTTGCTCTTTGTTACCAAATTGAATAATATTTATTAACCACTAATCTGGGGTACAGTATGCCCTGAGAAGAAGAGAGCTAGTTACATAAATAAAAGTCGTGGCACAGGACTACTTTCCGGGCACAAACGAGTGTCACGACTCTGAGTGGACCAGAGTGCCCCCTTTAGAGTCAATAATAACTAGACTCCTGCTGGAGTCCATCTCATAGTATCGCCATAAATCTTACTACTCCAAGAAGAACTAGTGTAGCCAGAACTATGAGCTTCAACAGAGTTCAAATTGTCCATTTCTTTTGAAAATTTGAAGGAAGTGTACATGAGAAATATGGATTCAGGCCGGACCGCATCTTTAACGTAGACGAGACGTATCCAGAGAGTACCAGGAAAGCTTCCCAAAAATTGTATCAAACATTGGGCAAAAAGTAGTCTCAAAGAACGTAAGCGCGGAACAGGGCCAAATCGTAACAGTGATGTGCTGTCTTAGTGCCACTGGAGGCTACAGACCACCCTTCTTTATTTTCGTGTAGGAAGAGAATGAATCATCAATGAGTCTTCTTTAAACCACTTAAGAGCAACTATGATCAAATTGCTGACAATTGGCAATCTTCGCACCCAGGGCAGACAATTACCGTCTATAACGTGGCCGAGCTTTTCAAAACCGCATACGAGAGAACAGCAACACTGGAAAAGGCGTGTCATTTCGCGTCACTGGAATTTATCTATTTGATTAGTACACTTTAGATTGCTTAAGTTGTATTTTTGTGATTTACCTTTAACAATATTAGATTTACTTTTAAATATACATACTTGTACATGTAAAATGACTTTGTCACAATTCAATGTGGCAGTGAATATTGTGGCACTATTGATTGTGATGTAATGCCCCTGGGATTACCGATTATTGGAAGCAAGCTCCACTGTTTTCTTTGGGGTTTGGGCAATATATGAGCAGAAATCGATGAAAGTAGCTTTGCTTTCGGGCATGGCAACCTG
Source organism: Aromia moschata (assembly GCA_029963805.1). Lineage (NCBI taxonomy): Eukaryota > Metazoa > Arthropoda > Insecta > Coleoptera > Cerambycidae > Aromia > Aromia moschata. The sequence goes on from JAPWTK010000118.1 coordinate 822,546, forward strand.
GCATACCCCAGCTACGCACGGAGGCGGCCATGTTCCTCTTTTCTCCTCCTCGGCAGATTGGGAACAGGACGACCCGGCCACGACGGGCTGCCTGGGGCGGCCACGTCCTCTTTTCTCCTCCTCGTGAGATTGGGAACAGGACGAGCTGGCCACGACGGGCTCCTCTTCTACTTGCATTCCTAAACAGAAATTACCATTACAACTTAACTAACTAATTACATTATTTACAGAATTTGATCAAAAATCTGTTTATTTTCAAATAAACAATAGCGGCTCCCTTTAGTTAGAAGCTATTGTTTACTTATTGTAATATATAAAAAAGTAAAATCATAGCAAAATATTAAAAAGCCATACAATAAAAAAAAGAAATATCATAACGAAGAATAATTATTATGATAATAATAATAATTTATAACGTAATAATAATAATAATTTACAACGTACCGGAATTCTATTTGGGGCGATGCCGACGCACACAAAGAGAATGCGCCGTGGATTGAGGAAATGGAAACACACAACGAAGATATACATAATACAACAGAACGTGTTTCAGTCAAGACGTGTTTTAGTCGTGCTCTGAACAATAAATTATTTACGTGGTTTCAGTTTGTGAGAAAAATAATTCGTCGATATAAACCCTCAGTATTGTTGCTGCTTCTTTGCACGGTAAGTGCAAAAAAGATTATTCTTTTTAAGCTGATAAGAAATAATCAATAAATAGGTGAACTGATATCTGATAAATGCAAGCAGAATAAAATTGTATAAAAAAGGACAGAACAGTGGCAAACAAAAATAGTTACTGTATACTAAGATAGACTAAATAATTTATCACTACTGTTATTTAATACATAGAGAAAATATGGTAAACGATGAATTATTAAATCACCTTATCAAAACATTAGAAGAGACCACCAAAAAGAGCATAGAAGAAGAAAATAGAAAACAGACTGAAGAACTAAAACGCAATATCAAAAAAGAAATTAATGAACTAAAAACACATTTTGAAGAAGAATTACATAAAAAAGTGAAGAGTTCGAAAATAAGTATAATAAATTGAAAAATAAGTATGAACAATTAGAGAAGGGACTGCGAAAAAACAACATTGTTATTTTTGGTTTGGATAGTCCTCCAGAAAATCTAGCAAATTTTGTAATCGGTGAACTTAACCAACGGCTTGGTACAACTCTTACAACAAACGACATTAATAACATCTATACTATTGGTAAACAATCTGCAAATAAACCCATTATATTAAAGTTAATATCCTACTTGAAAAAAGAAGAAATATTTAAAAACATCAAAAAATTGAAAGGAACAAAAAATTAGCATCGCTGAAGAACTTACGCCCGAAGAGAGAAGAGAAAACAAAATTTTGAGGCAACATTTAAAGACAGCAAGATCAAATAAATTAAATGCGTATATAAAAAACAGGAAACTTATAATTAACGGACAACAGTATAGTGCACAAGAACTAGCGGATGAGGAAGAGGACACTGATCAGGAAAACACTGAAAAAATAGAAAACGCCAACGAAGATTTTTTGTTAAGTAAATCCAAAGAATTAGCTGTTAGGTTAAATAAGAGCGACCCAGCTACACCAACAAAATCCCGCCAAGAATTGCAGTCAAATGGAAATGAAGAAGAGGAAGACGTGTTCGAGACAGAAATAACACAGGACATAAAAAGAAAAACAAAAAGTAACCAAGTAGTTACCAAAACAGTTAGGGCTTCTAATAGACTAAATAGTTATAGGGAACAAAAGAAAAATAATACCACTTAATAAATTAAAACCAAAGATAAAATCTTCATGTTAACAAACAAAAACAAAAATAAATTACCCATAATTTTAAACAAAACATATACATAACAAAACATATACATACATTACTTGGTCTTGTTAAGTAAGAAAGCAAATTGTATCAAAGCAAATTGTACCGAAATAAATTATAATTTTACTATTTATATAAACATATATCATATAAACATATATCATACTTTTAACATTTTATATTATTTATAAAATGTTTTTATAAAATTTATATCTTTATATTGTTACATTTATATTTACATATTTTTGTTGCACGTATTGCAATATGAAGTTTGGTCATTTAAATGTTAGATCTATTCTTACAGAGTTTGAATCCCTTAAACAATATATAATTTCAGAAAACTTCGATTTTTTTGCTGTGTCCGAAACTTGGTTAAATTCCGATATTAGCAGTGATTTGTTATTGATTCCTAATTATAACTTTGCTCGAATAGATCGAGACACAAGAGGTGGAGGCTTAGGCATGTTCATAAAGACTAATTTACATTATAGAATAGTATTACAGCAAATTGACAGTACATTAGAGCAACTATGGATCAGAACTGCAATACTGGGCAAACAATATGCAATAGGGGTAGTATATCGACCACCTAGAGCGAATGTATTAGAATTCTTTGATTTTTTAGAAAATTCCTTATCTATAGTACTACCTGACTGTGATACAATTCTCTTTGCTGGTGACATAAACATTAATCTCCTAAGTGAAAATCAGAGTGTGGTACACTTTTATAATTTCATTGAGTCGTACAATCTTTTTCAAATTATTAAAGAGCCTACAAGAATAACAGCAAACACTCAAACTTTATTAGATATAATCATTACCTCTGACGAAAAGCATGTTAATTCTAGTAGTGTGATCAATTTACATGGAGTATCCGACCATTGTGTAACAACCTGTAATATTAATAAAATGAAAAGTAAAAACATCAATAAACTAGTAACTTTTCGCGACTTCAAAGAATTTGATGAAACACTATTTTTCCAACATTTTCACAATATAAACTGGGATCATATATACCAACTAAATAACGTCAATGAGATGGTAGATTTTATGAATGAAAATCTAATTTCAATATTCAACATTACTGCACCTATTAGAACAATTAGAGTAACAAAACCAACAGCGCCATGGTTTACTTATAATATTAAATTAATGATAAAGGCAAGGGACAAAGCTTTCTGTAATTTTAGAACTACAAGATCAGCCACTCACTGGGATTATTACAAACAGCTAAAAAATCAGGTTAATTATGCTATTAAGCGAGAAAAGAAAGCCTACATGGAGTTCAAATTGGCACAAAAAGATAGCAAAGCAATGTGGGCATCACTTAGAACACTAAATGTAATAGGTAACACAAGTAAATACGATATACCAAATGAATTGCTAGATTTGGATTCAATCAATGCTCACTTTACAAATCCACCCCTTACTAATAAAACACCGCAACAACTTGCTTTATTAGAAAAATATAAAACAGGACAAAGAGTTGGCAACTGCTTCAAATTCAGCAAAATTGAAAAAAACGACGTAATTAAATGCTTAAATTCCATTAAAAGTAATTCTGTAGGAGCAGACTTAATTTCTCTTAAAATGTTTAAATTAGTAAGTTTTTACCTAATCGACCATCTTACCTACATAATAAATTCTGTACTTTCTACTGGTGTGTTCCCCGAAGTATGGAAACGGGCTAATGTCTTGCCACTTTCAAAAATTCCTAATCCGACTGAAATTAGTCACTTACGTCCAATTAGCATACTTCCAGTGTTATCGAAAGTACTTGAAAAAATAATGAAATTACAAATATCCGAATATGTTTTCAATTATAATATCATACCTCGTATACAATCAGGCTTTCGGGAACACTACAGTACTACCACAGCTTTAACAACCATTTGTGATGATCTAATGAAAGCTTCAGATGAGGGTAAAATAAGCTGTTTGATTTTGCTAGATTTCAGTAAGGCGTTTGATACCATGGAACCAGATATATTATGTGATAAATTAAAATTTTATGGATTCACGATTGAATCGCTGAAACTAATTAAATGTTACTTACATAACCGATCACAGAGAGTAACACATTCGAATAAAACTTCTGAAATACGCTATAATTATGTGGGAGTACCGCAAGGATCGATACTTGGTCCTTTATTATTTTCTTTATATATATCTGATTTTCATGAAGCTGTCTTAAATTGTAGTATACATAATTATGCTGACGACACGCAGATTTATTTTTCTTTTACATCTGATCAATCCTTATTTGCAAGAGAAGTAATTAATAGTGACTTAAATAGACTAGTCAATATATCAACAAGTCACAATCTTAAACTTAATGCAAACAAATCTAAAATCATATTATTTGGCCCAAAACATAAAAGAGATCTTGTAAAAACAACATTAAAAGTACAAATACAAGGTGAAGAACTCCCAGTTGTAGATGAGGCAAAAAACTTAGGATTGTGGATTGACTCGGATATGCGTTTCACAAAACACGTTAATTATTTATGTAAGTCATCATATAACGTTCTTAGACAACTTTACCCTCACAGACATATATTAAGTTCGGAACTAAAATTAAATCTATGTGAGGCATTAATCATTTCCAAACTTTCATATTGCGACTTAATATATGGTCCGGCTCTACATAGATTTGAATCCAACAAACTACAAAAAATTCAAAATTCGTGTTTCAGATTCTCATTTGGTATACGTAAATTTGATCATATTAGTTTTAAAATTGCAGAAACTAAAAGATTAAAATTGGAAAAATTAAGAGATGTACATCTACTTTCCCTTATACACAAAGTTCTTTTAACAAAAAAACCATCTTATTTATATAATAAATTAGTACAATTCAAAGACATAAATAACATCACTACCCGAAATAAAAATTTATTAGTTATTCCAAGACACCGCACGGCAATGTTTACTCGCTGCTTCACATATATAGCGTGTAAATTATACAATAGCCTACCTGTGGTATTTTTCTCATATACCTTAATTAATTTCAAGAAAAAATTAAAGGCTTATTTTTTGGGACACTAACTGCTACTATCGGAATATGAACATTAGGCTATTTATGTGAATTACTCTGTTTCGGTTTCTGTTGAAAAAGTGTATATGTTACATATTTGTAATTTCCATGGTATTTATTATAAATTCCATGGTGTTATTTGTAATTTAAATTTGTAATTTTACAGTTTAAGTACATACTTATATTTTATATTTATATTTAAATTTCTGTATTTTTTTTTGTCGGTTAAGTTGAAAAGCGCTCTTTTGAGCGATACTTCGCCTTTTTGCTCTATTCTAATTGTACGTTTATTTTTGTAACAAGGAGCAAATAAAGTCGTTTATTATTATTATTATTATTATTATTATTATTATTATTATTATAAGATCTCAACCAAATGACTGTCGGAAGTATTACCAAAGAGGACGTAACCTCGGCAATCAAGAGGACCAAAAACTGGAAAGCACCCGGCCCCGATGGTATCCACAATTTCTGGTCGAAGCACCTACCTGCATCTCATGATATTCTGGCAAAGTGTTTCATCGAAGCGATCAACGATCCTCATGTCTTCCCTGAATTTCTGACGACATGAAACACGTTCATGCTTTTCAAAAAGGGTGATGCTGCACAACCGAAGAACTACAGACCCATCACGTGCCTGTCCACAATATATAAGTTATTCACGTCCATCATCAATGAAACAATTTATCGTCACTGCTTGGAAAACAACATCTTTGAGGAAGAACAAAAGGGATGCATCAGAGGCACAGCGGGTTGCAAACATCAACTGACAATCGACGCTGTGATATTGAAACAAGCCCAAGTAAAAAGGAGAAACCTGCATATGTGTCATAAACATCGACTACAGCAAGGCGTTCGACTCAGTACCTCACGATTGGCTACTTAAAGTCCTGGAAATTTACAAAGTCTGCCCTCGGATAAGAGCTCTTCTCCAGCATTTTATGCAGTCATGGAAAACTAACATTTGGGTCTCTGGAGAGAACACAGGTCAAGTTGAAATCAAGAAGGGAATCTTCCAAGGGGATTCACTTTCACCGGTTTGGTTCTGTCTGGCACTCAATCCATTATCTACACTACTCAATAAGACAAGAGCTGGGTACAAGATCAACATGAGAAGCCGAGCAACACTCACCGGCTCTACATGGATGATCTAAAACTATTCAGTGGGTCCAAGGCAAATCTTCAGGCTCTCATTGAAACTACTAGGCCCTTCAGCGACGACATCAAAATGTCCTTCGGCCTGGATAAATACGTCACACTGAGTATTGTGAAGGGAGCACCTCATAACAACCAGGAGGTGTATGCCGACATTCATCAACTGCCACCGGAGGAGCAATACCGTTACCTGGGAATGTGTCAAGATAACAAGATTAACCACACACAACTGAAGAAAGAATCCCAAGAGAAATATAAGAATCGAGTGACAAAGTTGCTGAATACGCTTTTATCTGGAGGCAATCTTATCAAAGCCATCAACTCGTGGGCTGTCCCAGTGCTGACATACTCTTCGGAATCGTCATGTGGTCCGTTACTGATCTCGATGAGCTTGACCGACTTACCAGGCGGCTCCTAACTAAGTTCAGGCACTTGCACACTAACTCTTCCATAATCAGACTCTACCTGCCTCGAAGACAAGGTGGGAGAGGTCTATTGAACATCAAGAATCAGTGCTTTAACCAAGAAGCTTCCAAATGCTTTAACCAAGAAGAAGAAAAATACTAAACAATAGGGACCCGCTAATAACAGCAGTAGCAAGAGAGGACGCTTGATACACGCCTTTGAGCCTGGGATGTGAACTTATTCCGGTCGACGTACCAACAGAAGAGGAGCTCCGGACCCAGTGGATGGAACATGCTTTGCAGGGACGTTTTCCGAAAATGCTACAGCCAGACCACATCGACAAAGAAAATTCGTTAAAATGGCTTACCGACGGATATCTGTACCCCGAAACCGAAGGCTTCTTGACTGCCATTCAGGACAGGGTTATAAAAACAAGAAATTACCAGAAGCATATCCTGAGAGACGACGTCGAAGACATATTGTAACGTTTTTGTTGTTCACTACAGGTCAACTAACACTATTTACTCGACGCTTGTGGAATATCCTCGAGGCTTACGCATCGCGGTTCGTGTCGTTGAATAATACCTGTGCCGCTGCACGGTCGACCGACCGGCGACGCACGCTACTGGTGCTTTCGCCACAATATGTAGGAAATGTGGATCTACAGGCGAAACTATAGAGCACATAATAGGAGGGTGTCCCGCGCTTGCAGAGTCAGCATATCTCGGCAGGCACAACCAACTTGCGAAGATGGTTCACCAACAACTGGCGCTCAAGTATGGCCTGTTAGCGACGGCTCCGCCATACTACAAATATGTCCCGGAAGCTGTGCTGGAATCGGAAGTTGCCGTGATGTACTGGGATAGGCTAATCATCACCGATCGAACAGTGGACTTCAACCGACCAGACATTGTACTGATCAACAAGGAACAACGAAGAGGGATCATCATAGACATCGCAGTGCCACTTACTCACAACATTCAACAGACTGAACGAGAGAAGATCGCGAAATACGAAAATCTATCAATCGAGCTGAATCGCCTATGGAAACTGGAGAAGGTGGAGACGTACGCTCTAGTAATATCGGCAGAGGGCGTGATGACGACCAGATTCGCCAAGAATCTGATCGTCATCATTCGCCAAGTTTTGGGACATAATGAATTTCCTCCCCTTCTGCTGGAGGCGGGGATGAGATATCAAGCCATCACTGTCTGCAGCAGGAATGGGTAAATGTTTCCCAGCGTGTACGCTGAGAAGTGTGACTATAAAGTCGGCGAAATAATAATAAATGAAATAAAATAATATCTAGTAAGCCAAACAAAAACGCGAATAAATCTAATAATAACAATTTTGGGGTGTACTAATTTTTGATACTATAAACACATAATTTACGTGGTTTTTTACATTTAACTTTTAGTGCCTTACGTCTTTCTTTTTCTCTCTTAAGTCTGCTTATCAGAGAATATTTGATTTTACGCATTTTTTTTTGCCTTTTTGTTGAACTTCTCAACAAAATCGTTTAACTCTGTATTTTCTTGCTCAAGATTCGCAACGATAGATTTAATGAGCTTAATTTGTTTTTCTTTTACGATAGTGTTATTTCTGGATATTTCCAGCTCTGCTGAGGTATTTCGCAAAAGAGCCTTTGTGATATTTAACTCCTCCTGCAGAGTCTTGGTTGTCTCCCCGCACGCCAAAGATGCAGCTTTCCTAGATTCTCTCTCGAAATCTATCAGGGCGTTTGATACATACATGTCTCGGGAACAGTTAAGGTACTTAATTTCTTGTTGTAGGTTTTCTTCCGTAAGCCGGTCTACATATTTTAACGGCGCCTCCTGACACCTTTCAATTTCCTGGTGAAGTAGAGCTTTCTCCCTCAGGCATTCTGTCAGTATGCGTAACATTGCGGCAAAATATCTTTACTCGGATCGGCGGGCGGGGCTATTGCCTCCCCCAGAAACAATCAAAGAACTATTAAGGGTATTATGGCCGCGAACATAGTGAATTAAGTCAATAGGATAACTGAATGTCATGAAAAACCGTACGTAATGTAGCTCGGAAACGAACAAACAAGAACTAACCACGAACGAGTTTTTACAAATTCATAAGACATAATGTACGAGAAACAAGAGTACTGAGTTTAATATTACATTTTCTTATTAAGCAAATAAATGTGTTGGTTACTACGGTGCATACGATGGTACGGGCGTACCATCGTATGCAGTTATCGCTTTTATTATTGTAGGTATTAAAAGGATTAATATGGACCGGTACCCGCATTATTTCCTATAAATGCGAATATACGGGGTTCTGTATAATATGCAAGAAAGATGGCATACCGTTTAACCCTCCTCTTGTCTAGAATACATATTAATTGACCTTATATAAATATCTAATAATCCGCTAACATTTAGTTTCGCGTCCTCAGCACATATAACAAACTGTTGTTGTGTCGTACAAACATATAACAAACTGTTGTAACAAACTGTTGTTGGCGCTGTCGTTAAACATTAGGGAGAATCTTCCTTAACCATCCAACCCCTCTCTCTCCAAAATATAGAGGGTTTGATCACCAACATAACGCGTGACGCAGCAGTCTCCGGAGTTAACCATGATATGTATTTATCAAGTGTCAAAAATACGTTGGAGGCTGTAAGTGAACCATTCTTGGACCATTTGCGTGCCCGGGGCGAATATCTCCGGAGTAAGTTAGAAGAAACAACCAGGGTCATTCTGACTGGACCAACTGACATCGATGGCAGAATATTTGGAGGAGAGATTGAATGTGTTGACATTAATACAACAATGGTGGCATATTACATTAACAACGGCTTTACAGGATTAAGAAAACCGAGACTTCCTCAAAATTTTACAGATCGGTAAGACTGTATTAGCGTTATTTGATTGTACACAGCTTAAATTAATTCTCAAAATTTATTTTTCTTTTAATATTTTTATTATATGTTAAGGCGAATACAGAATAATAAGACCGTCTCGTCGAATAATTAACCTACAACAATTCTACATGTTATTCACATTTTAGCTTTCAACGTTAACAAAAAAAAATAATTATTTTTTCTTTCTAGCGGTAACACACATTCCTAAACACCTAGGCGTGGTACACCGCATATAATACTTATCGTATATTGTATGTAATGGTGTTTTGTATCGTATATTGTATATAATGGTTACTATACTTAAGTATGTAATAATGTACCGTGTAATATATGTAACACTTATCATGCATAATGTTAATATTATATGTAACATTTACAGTTTAACATTTGTAAATAAAATTATTGCAAGGCTTCCTTGATGTTTCAATACAGTTTTGTTTAAGTTTAGATTATCAGTCTCTAATGTATTGAGCAAATTTAATTGGTTCCAAATAAATTAACTTTTAACATTCTACTAAACAGGAGTTTTCCAAACCACCTTGAGGTACTCCAGGAAGGCTCGTTTTTTTAAAGAGCTATCCCTGTAGGCCTAATGCTCTATACCGTAAAATTATATTACAATTATTTATCGATCAATTCGAACCTTTATTAATGTTTCCACATTACAAAATGTTTACACAGACCAAGAATAGAAAAGATATATAAGCAGATTGAAGCAAAACTGAAAATGGAATAAATATGATTATTTGTTAATACCGTTTTAATACACGTTAGTAAGAAAAAAAAACATTGTTTAATAATTTAATAATAAATTATTTATTAATATTATGATAATTTATATTTTATAATTCTGTATGATACTATTATTATTTGAAGGAACTGAAACATATATTCGTAAAATTCCAAAATGTATTATAAACCTAAATACTATAAATAAAATAAAAAAGTAATAAACAATCAAAGTACAAACAGAGTAAAGGTTATTTCGATCAGACTCTTGTTTTTCTATGATGGACACAAAATTAATAAAAAAAGAATGTAAATACCTTTATTTTTATTTTCATATTCTAAGAAGTGTTAGGAAACAAATATAGTATAATCATTTGTAAATTGAAGCAGGACAGCTATGGAAGCCTATTTATGCGTGTAATAGGCCATATTTCGGTAAGCTTACTGTCGGTGTCTAAAGTAACAAAAATCATCTTTCAGAGGGTTTGTTAAGTTTATACGCATAAGGGAGCGAGCTGTGATCGTCCAAAAATTTTCGCTTTAATGAGTTTGGTCTATAAAGTTTAGTTCCCTCTGTTGTAACAACTTCATGTAAATTCGTGCGTCTGATACTAGGAAAAGAGAGAGATATTGGTTGCACCGGTTTATTCAATACGCTATTTTTAATAGTTTCAAAATTAACTACTTTGGAAGCTTTTATAATTCAGCTGTATGTCCTTTACTTTACAAACGATTTTTTCACATTTGTCAGTCGTTGAATATACTTCTAAATGCATAATTTTTAGGACCCCCCACTACAAAATTCAGTAATATAACATCCCTTGCCATATTCTAGTAGCTCGTCGGTCATGTCCCCTAAAAATTCGCCGGTTTTTATATTAATATCCAGGTTTTGCAACATATATAACGCTGTCTGTATCGTAATACAATACTCTTTCTTCGAGAATTTCCAAATAGCTATGTATATAATTTCAGGCGGGCTTGTGCAGTAACGAAGGCCGCGATTACAACGTTTGTGTGAGGATTTTCTGAATAATTTTCTTCGATACCTTCGTAATTAAGAACAATTGTGTTTTCGTTTACAGACAACACTGTATTAACAATGATAGAAGAATCGGTTAACATATCTAACAATTCGAACGATGTACTAATTTATTTTTGTTTTAGGCAAGTTCTCAATCTGACCAAATTTACCCCCAAAAAGGAATTTAACATCAGTTTACCTACCGAACGTTGCCCCTTGTTATTTCAATTTTATCATATTCTAGTTCAACACCTTCTCTTTCTTTAAATAACACAATATACTGTTTTTTATCTTCGTCTGTTTTACAATATAGCGGCCATCTTGAAGCTTCGGTTTTCACTTTAACAAAGTTATTCATCATTTTAGTGAACAACCCTGTGTCGTCATTTACACCATCATATTGAACAGTACTATATGTACAATATGTACAATTCAAAAGAATATGTACAATTCAAATATTGTGCTCATTATGTATACTCTTTTAACAGCAGCCCGTATTTCCAAAATTACCCAAGTGCCCCTCAAAACTCTTTGATTTTCGTTGTGGTTACACTCCTCCAGTATTCATTTCTTCTCCACAGGTTCTACATAAAACGAACATTAATTTATTATTCATTTTCAAAGGTAAAACAGGATGTAAAAGGACGGTAGAAGGTATTATTTCACACTTGATTAGACCTTCGTAATCTTGCAAATCAAACTCTTTTGCGTTCTTCACCCACTAGTACTTTCGGATGACCTAAAGGACATACTCCGTACTTACATACACAAGGGTAGAGAGAGCATACGTCAGTATAATTAATTTTTTCGTTAGTTAGTTTTCATTTGCAGTTCGAAATCCGTTTCGATATATAATCCATATCCGATAATATTGTCCGCAATATTATCGCATATAGCCAAATAAACTACTCGTAGAAGCGAACTCTCAGTTACAACGTTCACACTTCATTGTCGCAAACTAATGAAAGTCGTCCAACGTCATGCTGCTTCATATCCCTCCTAAAGATAATTTCACAGGTTAGACGCCAGATGTTCACCCAGCTATTCTAAAAATAGATATGATGCGGGCGCAGATGTTATTCTAAAAATAGGAATGACTCATCTCCGGCAGGTGTGTTCTAAAAATAGATATGATGTCACATGCGGGCACAGGTGTTATTCTACAATAGGTACGAGCGATTTCCGGCAGGTGTTTTTTTGCATTTCTTAGTACTCATTATAGATGGCAGGTGTTTTCCACGTGCAATCAAGTTTTGACAAGTCAGCAATGGGTCATTAACCTCAGGTGACCTTTGACCTTGACCTCGTGACCCCGCGACCTTTGACCTTGAGGGGTTAATGACCTTGCGGAATCAATGACCTTGTGCATTACAGAAGCCCCATATACCCTACTGCTTAGGTTATCCTTGTTTTTAAGGCTTTATTTACCACTGATAAGTTGAACAAACAAAACATTTTGACAGCTTGAATATCGGCTGAATTTGAAAATTTCAATTATTTCAAAGTATTTTGATATGTGTGGGTGTTGTGATATTTATTTGTACATACTTTCTTCCTCCTAGTTAATTTGTACTGATAGTGATGTTTTTTTAATTACCCGTGTTTTCCAAGTTTACTTTCTGCGGGTTCGGTTTAATTTTCGATTATTTTGAGAACTGACCGTTGTAAAAGAGAAGTTAAAAATGGAAGATTTTGCTATTATCGAGGCTGGCTTTAATAATGCTGATGAAACCATCAACTTTGGTACAAGATCTATAGGATACGATACTCTGTATGAAATATCAACTATAGCATGTCTCAAGTGTTCAGATGACAACTCGGTAAGCGCTCAGTTACTTTAAACCCTAAGTCCTATCCTAGAATATTTTTTACAATACAGAACAAACATTTTCACCTTGGGTTAAAATCTAATCACATTGTTTTTTTTCAAGGGTGTTGAACAGGTCCTTCTAAACTCGCTAATCAGAAATGAAAAAGTCTTCTTAACTGTAAACAAATCCATTAAAATCTTTAAAGATGCCGAGCTAATCGATCTCGTATTCAATGCCGTATTCTATTCAGTAATCGATGCGATTTTTTCTCGCCCAATGGAAAGTTTCTTCTAACTTGCTTGAGGAGCGGTATGATTCATGTTCTTAACGTAGAAGAGATGTCGGATAATAAATGCGTGTTTAAAAAGTGAGTATTTTCGATTCAATTATCGTTTGTATATTCTTTAAATTATGTTGACACTATTACTTTTTCTTGTAGATGATTGCCACAGAATGATAAGTCTTATAGGCTGTACATTGGAAGTTACGTTGAACACACTACTAATAAGCTGTGTAGCTTTATAATTTTCTCTAGCATCGGTAAAGTCTTCAGGTAAGCAGAAAAGATCAAAACCTTATTGGTGGATCATACATTTTTGTTTCTTTTTTCAGAGTTTACATTGATTTAAATATAGAATGAGATGGGGAAGCGATTAACGAAAAATCAAACTCAGAAGAAGTTCACGATTTTGGTGGCACAGTAAAATGGCCACCATTTCGTTATCCACTTCTGTTTGCGAACGGTGTCGGGGCACACGTTTTAAACTTAGAATCCGGTGTTAATTGCGATAGTGGACTCAATTTAAAGGCAGCATGCAGTCTAGGATAGTAAGGGTTATTTAAAATATTTAGGGGTTGAAAGTATATCAGTATACTGAATATATATGGGTCATTCTCTGTCAACCAGACCCGCCCACCTGTCCACTTCAAGTTTTGAGTAAAATTGTTCTGTAGGGGCTTAAAATTTTAATGTACTTAAAGTGTCTACTTTTGAATGTCATGTGTCCCCTTTTTAAATTTTAAGATGGCTGTCGCAATACGGCGGCTTAAACTAGAACACTACCTAAAAAAAATAATAAATTCAGAGAGTAATGGTTTGTAAAATGAGTTATTCGTGCGTAAAAAATGATCTGTAGAGATTTTCCTTAGAGTGTCTACTTTATAATGACATGAGTCCTATTTAAAAACTCAAGATGGCGATTCCAATATGGCGGCTTAAATGAGCGAATTCCCCCAAAAAATGACACAGAGATAATTGACTTTAAGATTGATTACGACTATCAGGTCGTAAAATTGTTGGGTTTCCCCTTCTGTGTTAATTTAAAAAAAAAACGACTAATCCCTTATTTCTAGGTTAGGATAATTTTTTTTAATAAAAAGAAGCAGTGGTACTGAAAACTACTATTCGTAACGAATATTTCCCACTAAAAAAACTTTGGTTTTCATTAAGATTTGAACTGTCGGCAGATTTTTTGTCACAAAAAAGGTAATTTTTTTCCCACTGTGCGCCACCATGAACTTTTGAAAGAGACCTAGAAATATTTAAAGGCCCTAGAAAATAAATTTACGACCTGATAACTCAATCTTAAAGTCAATTATCTGTGTCATTTTTTGGGGAATTCGCTCATTTAAGCCACCATATTGGAATCGCCATCTTGAGTTTTTAAATAGGACTCATGTCATTATAAAGTAGACACTTCAAGGAAAATCTTGGATCCCTACAGAACATTTGTACGTCCTAAATAGTATTTTTTTTAGGATTCATCTCTTAATTTGGTCGTTTTTTGGGAAATTTTCCTGTTTAAGCCGCCATATTGGAACCACCATCTTGGATTTTTAAATAAAACTAATGTCATCTTAAAGCAGACACTCTAAGGAAAATCTCTACAGATCATTTTTTACGCACGAATAACTCATTTTACAAACCATTACTCTCTGAATTTATTATTTTTTTAGGTAGTGTTCTAGTTTAAGCCGCCGTATTGCGACAGCCATCTTAAATTTAAAAAGGGGACACATGGCATTCAAAAGTAGACACTTTAAGTACATTAAAATTTTAAGCCCCTACAGAACAATTTTACTCAAAACTTGAAGTGGACAGGTGGGCGGGTCTGTTGACAGAGAATGACCCATATATATTCAGTATACTGATATACTTTCAACCCCTAAATATTTTAAATAACCCTTACTATCCTAGACTGCATGCTGCCTTTAAATTGAGTCCACTATCGCAATTAACACCGGATTCTAAGTTTAAAACGTGTGCCCCGACACCGTTCGCAAACAGAAGTGGATAACGAAATGGTGGCCACTTTTACTGTGCCACCAAATCCTGAACTTCTTCTGAGTTTGATTTTTCGTTAATCGCTTCCTCATCTCATTCTATATTTAAATCAATGTAAACTCTGAAAAAAGAAACAAAAAATGTATGATCCACCAATAAGGTTTTGATCTTTTCTGCTTACCTGAAGACTTTACCGATGCTAGAGAAAATTATAAAGCTACACAGCTTATTAGTAGTGTGTTCAACGTAACTTCCAATGTACAGCCTATAAGACTTATCATTCTGTGGCAATCATCTACAAGAAAAAGTAATAGTGTCAACATATTTAAAGAATATACAAACGATAATTGAATCGAAAATACTCACTTTTTAAACACGCATTTATTATCCGACATCTCTTCTACGTTAAGAACATGAATCATACCGCTCCTCAAGCAAGTTAGAAGAAACTTTCCATTGGGCGAGACAAAAATCGCATCGATTACTGAATAGAATACGGCATTGAATACGAGATTGATTAGCTCGGCATCTTTAAAGATTTTAATGGATTTGTTTACAGTTAAGAAGACTTTTTCATTTCTGATTAGCGAGTTTAGAAGGACCTGTTCAACACCCTTGAAAAAAACAATGTGATTAGATTTTAACCCAAGGTGAAAATGTTTGTTCTGTATTGTAAAAAATATTCTAGGATAGGACTTAGGGTTTAAAAGTAACTGAGCGCTTACCGAGTTGTCATCTGAACACTTGAGACATGCTATAGTTGATATTTCATACAGAGTATCGTATCCTGTAGATCTTGTACCAAAGTTGATGGTTTCATCAGCATTATTAAAGCCAGCCTCGATAATAGCAAAATCTTCCATTTTTAACTTCTCTTTTACAACGGTCAGTTCTCAAAATAATCGAAAATTAAACCGAACCCGCAGAAAGTAAACTTGGAAAACACGGGTAATTAAAAACATCACTATCAGTACAAATTAACTAGGAGGAAGAAAGTATGTACAATGTAATATCACAACACCCAAACATATCAAAATACTTTGAAATAATTGAAATTTTCAAATTCAGTCGATATTCAAGCTGCCAAAATGTTTTGTTTGTTCCTTATTAGTGGTAAATAAAGCCTTAAAAACAAGGATAACCTAAGCAGTAGGGTATATATGGGGCTTCTGTGATGCACAAGGTCATTGACCTCTCAAGGTCATTAACCCCCAAGGTCAAGGTCAAAGGTCGCGGGGGTAACGAGGTCAAGGTCAAAGGTCACCTGAGGTTAATGACCCATTGCTGACTTGTCAAAACTTGATTACACGTGGAAAACATTTGCCATCTATAATGAGTACTAAGAAATGCAAATAAACGCCTGCCGGAAATGGCTCATACCTATTGTAGAATAACACCTGTGCCCGCATGTGACATCATATCTATTGTTAGAACACACCTGCCGGAGATGAGTAATTCCTATTTTTAGAATAACATATGCGCCCGCATCATATCTATTTTTAGAATAACTGGGGTGCACATCTGGCGTCTAACCTGTGATATTATATTTAGGAGGGATATAAAGCAGCATTATATTGTATTGGACGACTTTCATTAGTTTGCGACAATGAAGTGTGAACGTTGTAACCGAGAGTTCGCTTCTACGAGTAGTTTATTTCGCCATATGCGACAATATTGTCCGTTTCGAACTGTAAATGAAACTGTGCCGTGTAAAAAAGTTAAGTTGAGTAATAGACAGTCATCTACAAGTACGGGGGACAGTTCCTATCTCCAGCCATCTTCGGTTTCATCTGGGAGCATTGTCTCTCGAAAAAAACAAGGGCAGGGAGTTTTGAATAATTTTGGAAATGGTGTACTGAAACTACAACATGCTTTAAAGAATAGGATTGCTAGCTACCGATTTACTAGCTCTAGAAATCACATTAATCCATCTGAATTTATGGAAGAAGTTAAACAAAAAGTATTCGGTGTCATCAATGGTTACATTCAACAACATCATGCCTTGAAGATAAATTTTGAGCTTTTTGGACTTTACATTATACCGGAGAAGAGTTATCGGACATAAAGTCCTTTAACACCAAGAATCAAATTACGACAGTTTCTACTGATTTGCACGAAATGTATGAATCATTCAAGGAAGAGATGATTTCAAAAGCTACCGACTTCCAAGAACGTGCCAGCGGCTGGAGTTTGCAGCAAGTGATGTTTTTGGAAGTGAATATTAACAAGTTTAATACTTTAACTGCCTCTTCATACATCAAGCTTCCTAGGCAAATAGGATCAAGGAAGGCTGTGTTAAATATTCAAAACAATGATACTACTTGCTTTGCGTGGTCCATCAACGCAGCAGTTTTTCCAGCAAATGGACATCCAGCACTGACATCCTCCTATCCGCACTATAACACCTTACTGAACTTTGAAGGCATCGACTTTCCAGTCAAACTGAAGGATATTCCTAAATTTGAAGAGCTGAACAATATTTCTGTTAACGTATTTGGCTCGTGTCGGTGTTTAAAGATGGAAAAATGGTGATTGAAGTGGTGGGACCCTTATACTTCACATCTCATCATCATCCCACACATGTGAATCTCCTATTAATCTCCGACGATGGTGGAAACAATCACTACTGCCTCATCAAAGGCTTACCTCGTTTGGTTTCACGTCAAAAGTCAAAACATAAATGTAAAGCAAATATATACGACGGCTGTCTCCAATTTTTTTCCACTCGTGAGAAACTAAATGCTCATCAGGAACACGATTGCAACCATCTGTGTACTGTGTTACCTTCGACAGATGTAGTGCTAAATAAATATGGTGAGTCACTTCTAGGAAATATTCTTAAATTCGCTAATTTTAAAAACAGCTTCCCGTACCTTTCGTAATCTATGCAGACTTTGAAAGCTTACTGAAACCAATTCAACATAATGAACCCTGTGACACAAATTCATTCACTATAAAATCTTTTGAACATGAACCACATTCGTTTGCCTTTCATGTAAAATGTAATTATAATGGCAGCTTATCAAAATTCGTGCAGTATCGCGGACATGATGCTGCGGAGGTGTTTTCTAAAAAATTAGATGAATATAAATGTATTATATTTATATAATAACTACTTAAAAAAATGCTAAAGAAATGTCACCGTTAACAAGACAGGAGCCAGATTTATTTAACACTAGAACCGCCAAGGTGCCTTTTTGTCCCCTCGTAAAGTTAAATGTTTTGCACATTTTATATTTTTTGTCAGACCACTCTAAAACTCAGACTTTTATTTATTTTACGCCCTGTACTTACCATGGAAAAAAAATACCCGCTCGGTCGCGAATTTTAGAAAAAAAATGCGGATTATACTAGAACCGCCAAGGAGACATTTTTGTCCCATACAGCAAAACTGTGCTTTCACACGCCAGTCATGCCCATCTCAACTCTATGCCGTTTCACTCAGTTTATGGCCTCAAAACCAGATAATTATGGCCAAAAATTTTGGATGGCCGTTAACAATGAAACTAAATACTTGATCAATGCTTTTCCTTACCTTGGAAAAGATGAGCAGCGTCACGATGATGTGACTATGTAGTAAAGAAACTTTGTGACTTTGTAGTAAAGAAACTTGTTGCGCCGTACTTAAACAAGGGGAGAAACGTTAGATGTGATAATTAATTGAAGTACCTTGTATCAAAAGAAAACTACCTTAGTTGGCACTATCAACAAGGTTAGAAGAGAAGTTCCCCACTGAGTGAAGAAAGCTCGCGAGAATCTTTACGATTCTACGATTTTAAAAAACAATGACATAACTCTCACTGTGTATCAGGGAAAGACAAACAAAAATATAGTTATGATGAGTTCGTTACATCCTGGGCTAGCAAATTGCATTGATGGCAAGTCTAAACCCGAAAGTGTCCGTTTTATAACAAAACAAAGTCTGGAGTAGACGTTGTTGACGCCATGGCTCACAGGTATTCTGTGAAAAGTGCATGAAGGAGATGGCCCTTTATACGTTTTGTAACGTTTTGGATTTGGTAGGAATTAATAGTTGGGTGTTGTATAAAGAAGTAACGATGAAATGAAGATATCAAGGCGAGATTTCCTTCTCACCTTAGGAGAGGAACTGACCAGAGAAATCATTGATAGAAAGAGTTCTGCAGCTGATCACGATGATCCATCTGAAATCAAGTATCAAAAGACAAGTATCCTTTACCACGAATAGAGGATCAACTGGCGAGACTAACTGGAAATACTTGTTTTACCACATTGGACTTAAAGTCTGGATACCACCAACTAAAAGTAGCAAAAGACAGTAGGCCCCTATACTGCATTTGTAACACCTGATGGTGATTACCAGTATAAGCGTGTACCATTTGGATTATGCAACGCACCCGCGGTCTTTCAGCGTGCAGTCAATGAAATTCTAGGTCCTGTTAGATTCACTTATGCTCTGGCTTATTTAGATGATGTTCTTATTGTTTCAAAAGGGTCTGAACAGGGTAGAACGCTTAGAAAATACCTTAAAATTATTTCAAGAGGCTGGATTAACTCTAAATAAAAACAAATGCTCATTTTTGCAAGCGGAGGTTGAATATTTGGGATCCATCATAAGTAACGATGAGATACGACCATCACAACGAAAAGTTGAAGCGGTAGTGAATTTTCCAAAACCAGAAAATGTACACGCCGTGCGCCAGTTCGTCGGATTAGCCTCATATTTCAGGAAGTTTATTTGCAATTTTGCGCAGAAAGTCAAACCACTTACTATTTAAACTAAATCCAACAGACCTTAGCAATGGACCATCGAGCGAGATGACGCCTTCAACTTGTTAAAGCTAGAACTTAGCAGTGAGCCTGTCCTTGCACTCTTCAACCCTGAATATGACACTCAATTACATACAGCCGCATGTAACATGGGGACAGCCGGAGTATTACTACAAAAACAACCGAATTTGCATTGGAAACCAGTAGGATACGTTAGTCAATAAATATCAGAATGTGAGTCCCGCTATCACAGTTATGAATTAGAGACTCTGGCAGTGGTAATTAGCGTACGGAAATTTAGAAATTACCTTACGGAAGGAGGTTTACTGTGGTAAACGATTATAACGCATTGCGACTCACATGGACTAAACGAGATTTGTCGCCAAGAATTGGTCGATGGTGGCTTGAGCCACAAGAATACGACTTTGACGTAATTTATAGACCAGGAACACAGATGAAACACGTAGACGCCTTGAGCCGACAACCCATTTCTCCTCCACTCGATATTAATGTCATTAAACAGTCAGATTGGCTGGAATGTGTTCAATCTCAAGATGATACCTGTATTCTTATACGAAAACAAATTGCAGATGGAAGCGCAGAAGAGTGTTATAGTATAGTTGATAATAAAGTTTGTAAAACAGTCGATAGACAAGAAAATTTTGATCGATAAACGGACATCCTGGATACAGAAAGACACTAAATGCTATCCAACAAAAGTATTGGTTTCCAAAAATGACCGATTTTTGTATTCAAATATGTAAAGTCGTGCATCCCATGTATTTGTGTAAAGAAACCCAAAGGCAAGAAAAGAGGATATTTACACCCTATTGGGTGTATTTACACCCTATTCTATACTGACTAATATTCCGCTTTGCCTGCACCTTTATCCTTTGCCACTGCTCCCTTTCCATTTTCTGTTTTGCAAAATGGACAAACGTGATCTAAGTGTAACGTATGGAAAGGTTTTGGTTGGTTTTCCTTCCTTTTTGTATTCAAAAGAAAGGAAAACCAAAGGTGCAGGCAAAGCGGAATATTAGTCAGTATAAGAAGGAGTCCAATCAAACTGGAGGGAGGTCCACCAGCACCAGAACCAACAGAAATTGTTTGGGCTATTTACTCCCTTTATTCCACATGCATTTTTTGATGACATCTCCGTATTTGACAGATGATGTAAGTAGTAATTTTATAGTTATTTTGTATTGTGGTATATTTATTTTGTATTCTATATTTAAATTTATTTTATGTATTTTTTAGATAGTCTTCCAAAAAGCCACCTGAAAAGTTCATCAGAAGAGATGAAACGAAAGATGTAAATAAAGTACAGTCCATTAAAAAAAGCATATTTTCTATAAATAATTTTTGTAGGTGTCTGCTGCAAACAGTATTCCTTCAACTGTATACCCGACACCATCCACTATCACACCACCCATAATTGTAAGTTATACCTATATTATCCTAAAAGAAGGAGATATTCAAAAATAGTGCGTAAAACGGTATCGTTTACGTAGCTTAATAGCGTTTCACGTAAAATCTCGTTTTACTTTTTTTAGGTTAGTAATATTATATACAATCACTCCTTATTCTGGGACGAGGTATAAAATTAGTTTATTTAGTATATTATCACACTTTATTATATTGTTATATGTTAAAGGAGATGGAGTCATCTTTTTGGAGTCAAAGGAAAAGGAAAATGAAGAATTTGGAGTATTTACAGGTAAACATTAATAAGTACATTAAAATTTAATAATACTATAGCACTATTGTTTACAGGATGGTGAAGAAATCCATATTATTGTACAGAATGGAAAGTGAAATCTGCACCAAAGAAGATGACTGCATATGAAGAAAAATTATTTGAATTAAATACCAAAAGGATGATTCAAGTGATGGAGCAATCTAAGGAGATGCATGCAAAAGAATCTGGTAAGAAATAATTATTAATAACTAATCGTAATAAGCATACAATAATTTATTAATATGTACTTAAAAAAGTTAAGTTACTCACTGATCTATCAAGATACTGTTCAAACCGCTCAATATACAAAACTGAATTTAGGCACACAGGTTGATCTTAAAATAGTGTAGAGCTGGTTTCAAAAGAAAAGTGAATTTTCTAAACTCAAATTTTAATTTATCGTGACAAGAACATACAAAACAGTCTTAAGTACCTACCTAATTTTAAAATATACCTAGGATAAAAAATTCGCATAAAGAAAGTTAAACATTTTAAACACAGTGCTATTTTGCCAAGGCAATGCTCCATTGCCTCCAATGCTCCAAAATTGCATAGACGATTTCTAAACTGTATCGCAGTATTTGTGGGTCTTTGGTGGCTTCCTTCAGTCGTACCTGAAGGGTTCTGCTTATTAACAGTAGTGCATTTATTCAATTGTATTGTCGGGTTTGTAAAAACTCCATCATGGATTCGTATATAATTGTGTAATACACATACAGCTTGAATTATGTCGTCAATTTTGTTAACATCGCAGCAAATGGGCGTTTCCAACACTCTAAATTTGGACGCTAGCATACCAAAGGCGCATTCAACACTTCTTCGTCCTCTGGAAAGTCTGTAGTTAAATATTCTTTTTTCATTTGTTAACTGTCTCTGGGGATATGGTTTCATAATATGGTTCATGAGAGGAAATGCTTCGTCAGCTGCAAAATAGAACGGAAAACCTATCGTCGTATTTTCTCCTGGCAAATGAACAGGTTCTGGAAGTTGAAGCTGTTGGTTTGCTAATGCTTTTCCAAATGCACTTTCCTTGATAGCTCTACCGTCACTATTTCGTCCATATTCGCCAATATCTACTGAAAGAAATCGGCCGTCGGCGTCTGAAACGGCTAATAATACGATTGAAAAATATCCTTTATAATTAAAATAGGCAGATCCAGACGTTAAAGGGGCTATAATCCTAATATGTTGCCGTCTATACTGCCGACGCAGTTAGTAAATTCCACAATTTCCAATAACGTTCAGCCGTAGCAAGCCATTTTTCTCTTGATGGCTGTGGAATATATTCTGCTTGTAATACTTTCCATATCGCTTTAGATGTATCAAATACAATTTTTCGAATTGTCGTATGTCCTCTTAAAAATAATAAGAAAGTGCCTTAAACAGTAGCATAATATCTGAAAAATAATAACAAATATAGGATTTTGATAGAATTATTTTTTCTTGTGTCATACTGCCATTGCACCTTTTTTTTTTTAGTTTACGATTGTAAAGAGCGCTGGAAGAATATGGCTGAATATATGACTTTTTTATTGCCGTTCCCAAAATCTCGTCAGATAAAAAGTAGCATACCAGTCACACATTCGTTAGATACACTAGAGAATTATTCGGCTGACGTAGAAGATGAGAGTGAGTCTGGTCGCAATGATTTCGATGAGATTACCTTCCACCGTGAAGATTTTTTTACAGTCTGAAGAGAGTCCCATCCCATCACCGACTGATAGGGCTACGTCATCGTGTGATACTTCCAAGTCTCATGTAAGCCATAAGTCGATGTCTTTGCCTACTACAACACCAAAGAAACCTAGAATGAGTTCTGACAAATCCTCAATATCACCTGTAGATGTAAACAAATCTGCATTAGAGTATTTTGAAAGCAAAAAAGCAAGTGGCCGAAAGGCGGAGATTAATGAAGGGAAAGGTGATGATCCCGATAAGTTATTTTTATTAAGCGTCCTACCAGATATGAAGAAAATGATGGATAGCCAAAAGAGACGCTTTAAAATAGCAGTTTTATCGACCGCTGGAGATATTTTGGAAGAGCATATAAACAATCCTAATTCTCGTTATACGGCGAGCAATGAAAAAGCAGTAGTAGAAATACAAAATAATCAAAATACATCTAGTTTCGACTGCATACCCACCCACGAAGCAACATTGGCAGAACAACATAATAATCACCAAAATCCATCACCTTGTAGTCCTATGGTTAATAACGAGCACATATTGATCGAAATGCAAAACCTTCCTCCAAGATACAGACTTAGGACAGTTGAGACAGTATTTGCGGTTCAAGGGAAACTTAATACATATTTATATTTAATGGTTCCTTATTTTTTCCTGGTTTGTATTTTTATATATTTAAAATGTTTACTATAATGGCAGTTTCAGTTTTGTTTTTATAAAGAATATATTATAATTTTGGTTATACATATTTTATTCTTATTTCTTAACATACATACCTTAAGGTTATTAACAGGCATTCTTCGGGAGTAATGGCGCGCCTGTAATTTGTATCCTTCTTTAAAATTGCAGGTCGAAGTTTGCTAACTAATAAATCGAAAGTTCCTTTTTCATTCTATAAAACGATTGAAATCTTTCCGGGTACATGTTTAATTCCTTGAACACGTTAAACGCACTGTATTTTTTGTTTTGCCTTCCAGTAGGGATATATACAGTACCTCCGTTTTGAATTGTTTTATTTATATTAATTAAATTCACCAACGCTAATACATCTTCACCCTCTGACGACGACATTTTGACTATGCAATGTTTCTTGCCAGATCATATGTATGTTACGTATGTGTGCGCTAAAACTTTTATTCCCGCCACGCCACTGCCATGTATGTGTCACATCATATGCCATGTTACTTCGGTGGGCGCTCGCCCTTAAATTAAATATAATTTTTAATAATAATATAATAATATAATTAATCATTTATAATAATATTATGTAATATAGATATTACTACAATTGCCGTTTTGGTTGTTTCTAATCTCATATTCATACCATTGAAAAACTAAATTTATTTTTCATAATTCCAAACGTTCTTTCAATGACATTTCGAGTTCTTATATGAGCTCTATTATACTCTTCTTCAGGATTTGTTGTTGGATTTAATACTGGAGTTAGCAAATGTCTCGAAGAAGGATAGCCATTGTCACCAGTTAAAATACCTTGAATTTCACCATTCTAAAACCATATATTAATTCATTCTGTCAGTACTAATATTTATGAAATATATATTACTAGAAACTTCCTCTTTAATGAACATTCATTTCCAAATTCTTGAATCGTGGGTGCCGCCTCTCCCACCTCGAAACTATGTCTTGAATTCTCCCTTTGCCATCGCATACCATCTGTTTGCATTATTTTAAAATTTAAGTTGTACAAAAAGAAATATCAATTTACCTGTACATTTAGTGAGTGGTATCCTTTCTATTTATACAGTAAGCGGCACCCTAATGCGTACATAGCCGAATGAAGGGCAATCGATAATTTAACTTCATATTGAGCAGATGTAAACATGAGGTGAGAACCAATCGCGATCTAGTCGCTAGCTAAGGCGTATGAAAGGCATCCGGTCTGTTAGTAGGGCTGTTTGAGTTAAAATTTGAAATACCATTTTATATTTTATTCTGGTCGTGCCTGATTAGAAAAGTGCGTTATTACGACCGTATTGTAGAAGCACTACATACATTCATAAAAATAAAAATGGATATTTATCACATTGACGAAAAAGTTCAAATAATTAAATGGTATTTTGGTAGTCGGTCTGTAAGGGATATTAAATTTCATTACCTACCACCGATGAGAAAAACGTCTACATGTTTGGTTGTCTGAAACCATTTGATGCTAAGCAACCAAGCAATATCAATGCTGTTCGCAAAAAATATGTCGGGTATTTTTTAACTTTTGATGGAAAATCAAAACAAGTGTGTAAAAGTTCCTTTTTAAAGTTATTTAACGTCGGAAGAAAGAAATTAGAGCTAATTCGTAATCAAATTTCTCAAGGACAAGCTATGCCACATAAAGACAGCGGGGTCGCCATATTATGCGTAACAACCGAACACATAACGAGCATCTTTCCTGCAGAAATGTCACATTATTCGAGAAATAAAAATGAACATCGCTTATACTTATCCCCTATGCTATCAATAAACAAAATGTATCAACTATACAAGAACCAGTGTTCTGAACAAAACCTACAGTTTGTTAAAACAGTAGATACAGACAATTTTTTGTTTCCGAATTTAATTTGGGCTTTGGATCCCCAAAATCAGATACCTGCAAAGTTTGTGATTCTGAAGAAAAAAATGACGAACATGTTAGGCGCTATAGGGCAGTGTTTGAAGAACGAAAAAGGGACAGAAATTTGGCACACGATGGTACCATTCTATACATAAATTTTGATATGCAAAAAACATTGCCTTTACCAACGCTGTCTACCAGTGTGGCCTTTTATCTTAGACTGTGTGGCTATACAATTTGAGGATTCATTGTGTACGTAAAGGTGATTCCTTTGGTAAGGGATTTTTTCACCTTTGGACTGAAGACAAAGGCGGCAGAGGCCCAGAATAAGTTGGAGGCAGTGTTTTATCATTCCTACAAAACATTGATATTGAAAATGACCATTTAGTAGCCTGGACTGTTGACCATAAGTTTCCAGAGGTTGGCCACAGTTTTATGGATATTGATAGAGACTTTGGTGCTGTCGAAAAAGTTATTCGAAAAGCTCAAAACATTTCTACAGATGATCAATTACATGACATTAATGAGGGAAGCTAGAAAGATGAATCCGTTTGGGTTAACCAGAATGGAAGATACATTTATTATACAAAAGAACTGCCCCGAAAGTTGCACGTGTTTGACAGAAAGAAAAGTAACAAGGGCGAGAAGATACTGATTCGCAATGTAAGATGGATAAGAGTTGATAAATTTGGTACAACGAAGTATAGATATTCACTAGATGAAAAAGAAGATTGGAAAAGAAGTAGATATTATTAAACACAAGCCAACCCGTGCAACAGGACAACACAAAAATGTTTTGGTCCCATTAAATAAGTCAAGACCCATAGCATCCAAAAAGTTTGATAACATTCAAGAGCAGATCCCATTTATTCCAGAAAATTTAAGAGGATTTTATATAAGCTTAAATCGATCTAAAAGTGATTAGTATTACCTATTTTTGTATTTTTTCTATTAATAAAATAAGTTAATCCTTTCTTAATTTCATTATTTTAAATAAAAAGAAAAAAGGTTGTCCATGAAGGTGCTATCTCGGTATTTTTGTAAAAAAAAAAATTAAAAAAACACATCTGGCAACATAGAAAATGATAAAAGCTGACCCATAATTTTAAAAATTAGTTTTATTGCCTGAGTATTGACTAAATTTGATTTAGATTTTAGTTTAAACAGAAAAAGCTCCGACAACATTACTTTGACCCTTAATATCTCAAAATTGTTAAAAAGTGAGTTAACACCTTCATGCACTAATAGCTTCAAGTATCTTGAACTTCTGGCAATATATTATGGCCTTAAATGTTATGCACGTAATTTATCAAAAGGTAACATCCTCATAAGATGCGACAACATCACTGCCATATCTTATATTAATAGAATGGGCAGTGTTCAGTTTCCTTCTCTTTGTAGCCTCGCAAAAGAGATATGGCAGTGGTGTGAACGGAAAGATATTTGGATATTTGCATCCTATATAAGCTCGGAAAATAATGGCGAAGCCGACAAAGAATCACGTAGACGATGTGACGAGACGGAATGGTCATTATCGCAAGACGCTTTTAATAAAATACAATCCCATTTAGGCACTCCCAAAGTAGACCTTTTTGCGACCAATATTAACCACAAATGTAGTAAATATGTGTCCTGGCATAGGGATCCCGGTTGTTTTCAAATCGATGCATTTACCATAAACTGGGCACATTATTATTTGTATGCATTCCCCCCATTTAGCCTGATATTACGAACCCTAACGAAGATAATTCAAGACAAGGCCGAGGGAATACTAGTGGTACATTATGGATATCGCAGCCTTGGTACCCCAGTATTTTCGAAGTTAGTAATAATAAATTGTTTTTAAACCCTCTAATAAATTGTTCTCTTGTCCTTCCGATAGGCCACACCCCTAGCAACAGTACTTACCCTGGTGGCCGCCAGATTATCCGGCAGTCGTTTCCGCAAGAGGAATACTAGATGTAAGTACCGAAACGATGCTTGCATCAATTTCCGATGCCAAAGTCAAGCAGTACGAATCTTCATTAAAGTTATGGTGGTCCGTCTGCAATAATAACGGAGTTTCCTCTATGAAGCTTCAACAAAGGATATTTTTATTTTTTTTCAATCCATTTACAATTCTTATAGTCACAAATATGGAACCTTTAATGCACATCGATCGGCCCTGTCACTAATTATGCAAAAAGTTTAGAATCCGATATTTTAATCAAGAGGTACCTAAAGGGCATATCCCGCCTTAGGCCCTCTAAGCCACGATATGAGAACACGTGGGACCCCAAGTACTCCTTACCTATATCGAGACATTGCCTCAACAGGTGACTTTACAGACACTGTCTCAAAAACTAGTCACACTTCTTGCCTTAATAACAGGAGGAAGACCAAACCATTTCTCTAATACGAATTTCAAATTTAATAGAAACAAATCATGAAATACAAATTATTATCACAGACCCTATTAAGACAACAGGTATAAACAAAAGTCAACCAACTTTGCATATACCATTTTTAAAGAAAAAGCTCCTCTCTGCGTAGCCACAACATTAAAGGAGTATATCAGAAGAACAGAGAACATTAGACGACCTGAACAAGACCTTCTATTCTTGACAACAGCAGATGGGTCAAAAGAATGTTAGCTTCCGCTTAACATAAATGTATCTCAATTTAAGTCACACCACAGCTGACTTTAAACAAGCCACGAAGTAAATGTGGCAACGCTGCGTCACCGCTAACTTGAGTCCCGCCGCGACGATGTCGGCGCGCCTTTGCCGAGGCATTTGAAGTAGATCAAATTTATTTTCTACCTAATAATAGGTATATTTACTTTTCAAATACGTCATATACAGTAAGCGGCAGCCTAATGCGTACATAGGTGGATATTAACAACATATTAAATGATATATTTTTATGTCATAGTTAGGCGAATTTACTTGGGCCGGCGGGGGTGTTTTTTGGTGGGGTTTTTTAGCGGAAATCTAAAGAGCAACGTTGCGGCGAATCGTAGCTCAGGTCAGAGTCGGGCTCAGGTCACTATTATTGCAAAGCGATACACAGAAAATACATCAGAATACATTAGTGAATATTCGAATAAACGTACTATGAAGCGTACTATTACACGACGGTATTTAGGTGTGGTAATATCAGTGGTCACGAAAAAATGAAACTTAAAAGGACTTACCAATTAAAAACTCACAAATTGTTTGATACAAAGAGTAACATTACTTTTTAATTAGCGTATGATATTTTGCAGGGCATATTTTTGCAATTTTTTCCTTCTTTGTTAAACAGTTGCAGTTTTGTTACAACTGATTTTGTGTTACTTAATTAATTTTACTTTTAATCTGACGAAACATTGGAGTCTTCCTTATCTCAAAACAGGTATTATGGGAGCAGGAATTTGGAACAGGTATACCCTGGAAAAACGAGTCTTCCTTCAAGGCCAGACCTGTTCCAAATATCCGTTTGGCAGGTATAAAAATTTGGCAAGTAAGACTCGAATATTTTGTCGGTTTAAAGGTAAAATTGATGAAGTAAATTCAAATGAATTGTAAGGAAACCGCAATTGTCTAACAAGAGACGAAGAAAGCAATAGTGTAGGTACTGCTATCACCGACTTGTGATCTATGGCAACAACACGGATCCTGTATGCCCCACTTTTACAACTGGTCATTAAAAATCTAACTGTCATTATAATTTTATAACTTGTGAATCAAATTTCTTCACATTTTAGGTCGAAATTGTATGAGCTTCGTGGGTAAGTTCTTTTAAGTGCCATGTTTCGGGACCACTAACATTACCACACCTAAATACGGCTCCATTTTGTAATAGTTGGCCCCTTAGTACGGTTTAATTTTTCTGTGAACTATCGTTTTGTAATAACAATGACCCGAGTCCGCCTCTGTTGATATTTGCCGAAAACTGACGTAATCACCATGTTCATGTTAGTAGCATCTGCGCATGTCAAATTCAAACTGCGACAGCGCTCGGGACTCGCCTATTGGGAAATCTTTCGTTAAAAATGGCTTTAATATCCCTTACAGACCGAACCACCAAAATGCCATTTAATTATTTGAACTTTTTGGTCAATGTAATAACGCACTTTTCTAATCAGGCACTAGACCAGAATAAAATATAAAATGGTATTTCAAATTTTAACTCAAACAGCCCTACTAACAGACCGGATGCCTTTCATACGCCTGCGCTAGCGACTAGATCACGATTGGTTCTCACCTCATGTTTACATATGTTCAATAAAAGAAGTTAAATTATCAATTGCCCTTCATTCGGCTATGTACGCATTAGGGTACCGCTTACTGTATACTACCTTGCGATATTAAAGATACAGCGTGGTCAGTTAAAATCTAAACTAACCAGGCTAAAAATTTTACGATTCTTCTTTACGATTCTAAGGGTTTTCAGATAATTCAATAAGGCTAGAAAAAGTTATACCGGCCATTGATGAATTCAATATTTTGCAATTCGAGATAGAAATTCTATCAGAGTCTGACTTGGAAAACACAGAGCGCGACGAATTTGAAAATTTGTATTACAAATTAATTGCCAACGTCCAAAAACTTTATTGCGACAAATCCACTGTCGCGAACGCGAGTATATTACTCGCGTTCGACAATTAAATTGCCTACATTCAACGGTCAGTATGATCAGTGGTTAGAGTTGCGATATGTTTTTACTGCTATAATCCATGACAATAATACAATATCAAATATTCAGGAATTTTATTATTTGCGGTCTTCATTAGAGGGGGACGCCTACAAAATAATTCAATCTCTAAAGGCCTCCGAAAAAAATTACGCAATAGGGTGGCAACTATTAAAAGATCGGTTTGAAAATAAACGATTAATAATTCACAATCATCTAAAGGCTATTTTCGATATACCTATAATTCAAAGAGTTGCATATTGATATGAGAAATTTATTTGATAATGTCACAAAACATTTACGATCATTAAAGGCGCTAGGTGATTAAAGGCGCCCACAGAACACTGGGACTTTAAGGTTATAAAAATCATATGCCATTGGTCTTATAACGAAAAAAAAAACATGTAAAAGGCTTGATTCTCGATTTTGCTGCAGCACTTCTAAGTGAGCATCGAGCGCGATGCGACTGTTCAGATTTGTTGCTTTTATACTGCTTTAACCTTTCAAAATAATAAATGGCCCTATTACCAACCGAGTAAAAGGTCTTTCGGGTCCCTCAGAAGTCCACCAGAGTGTTCCAAGCCTGCTACAAACGAACATTTTGTTAATGTAACTTACAACGAGTTTAAAGCCTATCAAAAGGAACATGCTATTCCTCAAGTTTCGAAAATTAATATTGTCCAAGGAGATTTATTTACGGCCGATGAAAATTGTAGTTTGGCGCACTGTGTGTCGCAAGATCTAAGAATGGGGAAAGGCATCGCTAGGGAATTTAAAGAACGATTTGGAAAAATTAGAAGTATTGCAAAATCAAAAGAAGGTGAGAGAAGTTGCTAAAATGCGAGTCGGAAAACGGAATATTTATTATATGGTTACGAAAAGAAGATATTATGAAAAACCCACATACCAGGATGTATGGGAATCTGTCAAGGAATTGAAACGCCTATGTCAAGAAGACCCAGTAGTAAAATTGGCTCTACCAAAGATCGCGTGTGGCCTAGATGACTTTGACTGGAAGAAAGTTCTCGCGATGATAAAGTTTGTGTTTTACGGTTTGGATATTAATGTATCTATTCGGGACGTGTAAAATACGATGTGCATGAAAATTACGCCTCATAATTAATGGCAAGGCTCAAACAAGTATATAGCGAGGTATTAGATAACACAGAAGTTGCCAAACTCAAGCGGAATAAGCAAGCTAATAAGAAGACCAAGGAGCAACGTTTTGGCATAGGATATCTAGTATATTTACGGGATATGAGTTCGAAATTTGTTCTGTCCAAGAAAATGTCTATGCCATGGAAAGGTCCATATCGCATAGTGGAAGAATTAGGTCCAGTAACTTATAAAATTCGAAAGGTGGGTAGTCGACAGGAACAAGTAGTGCATGTAAACAGATTAAAAAAAATACTACAAGGAAATAGACGAAGAGAAAGGTACTGCAAGAGAAAAAGTTCGACCCGTGAGCCTGTCTGAAGAAGAAGAGGAGAGTGATATGGCAGAACAGAACGACTATGATGAGGAAAACGACGATGACGAGCGTCGAAAAATATTTAGAGGAATACCTATAGTACCCCAGTGGGTCGAGATTCCAGAAAACTCAGATATTGACGAATATACAATCGAAGTTGTGGACAATGAACTAGAGGAAGTAGAAGAACCTGTTATTTTGCGGCGTTCCACAAGAATCCGACGAGCGCCAGACAGGCTAAACTTGTAACGAAAAAGTAAAACATAGAAGACTACGGTCAGGTAGATTTCTAGGAAATTGGGAAAATTGCATTTTGGGTAAATATTTTGTAATTATTTTGGCTATAGCTGCCCTATAATGTCGAAATAAGAGGTAATAGATAGAGATAGTAAGTGTTAGGTTTAAGGTGGGAATATAATTTTGCAATGTTGCATTTATTTTTCTCTAATAATATTGGGGAAGAGTTGCTGTTCCAGTTTTGGGTATTTTGTTTTGATCCTCGCAAGGGCTTAATATGGTAATGATGGCTCTTAATCCATCGGGTAATTGGATGCAGTTGATTTTCGTTGTATGATGAACAATAATGATATTCGGTGTTATGAGCAATGATGATGTTCGGTGTTTTAATATGAAAAGTGAATGGTTGCACTGAAGGAAACTCAATGCAATCACTTGCTCGTAGTTTTTAGTGGAGTACTAGTTCTTAAGGCAATTTGTATTAGCTGAAGATATAGTAATAGGTTTTATTTGGTTTGTACCCATGATTTCGTTTTTATTGTATACGGGAGAGCAGGACGCGGAACGCATCGAGCAAAATGAGCCCCAGGAAACAGCTGGAACTACTCACCATTTTCGTACTATGTTTGTGGCTTAATCAGCTGCAAAGGGTGCAAGGACTAATAGCGTATGATTGCGCCGACGAGAGGGTAAATGTATCGGTGATATCGTTGCGGGACGTGGTGCATTGCCCGGAACCATCCACAGCGTATAAAAGCGAGCCGGTGGATTGCGCGTGTTACAAAGGACTGAAATAAGACTGCAACATGTAAATACTTGTTTGATCGAGGTTACGTGACTTATTACGTATTGCGGAATGCATAGCCACAGTTCGGTTGTGGAAGGTGGACTTCACTTAAAATTTTATCTATCAAGTCGGTGCCCAGGAATAGAGAGATGATTTATCGCTACCGCGCGTTAAAAATGTATCAGTAGGATTCTACAGGACCACCAGGGGGTGTAACTCTAACTCGCCTCCTCGTGGTACACCCTGGGCAACGTTGCAAAACGGCTAAAGAGATAGAAACCTAGGCAATCCGGAACTGTCTTATGATCTCCTGGATATCCTGACACACATGCATGCGAAACAAACAAATTGCCTTCTTCAAGGCTCTATGACAAAGACCGTGGGACCAATCTCGCGGATCTGCCAATTTAATATAGAAAACATAAGCAGATCAAAAAGCGAATATTTATCAAAACTTCTTTTAGACAATGATATCGACATCCTTTTAATACAAGAAACACACGCTGCAGACGAAACACAGCTCCAGACGAAAGGAAAAATTGCGGGGTACAGATTGATCGGCGCAACATACCACCGCTAGCTATGGCCACCGCTACATATGCGAGAGCAAATATTGATAATGTGAGGCTTATCTCTACTTCTGACAGCGAAAATATCCATAACACCACCATAAAAGTAGGCGATTTAACTATCATTAACATCTACAAACCTCCAGCCGCTTCCTGGCGAGCAAACCAGCCTCCACTCGTCAGCCATCCCGCCTTAATCGCAGGTGACTTTAACAGCCACCATACTGACTGGAAATATACGGAAAACGACCCGAATGGGCTAAGGATTGTGGAATGGGCTGAGACACAGAACAGGTACCTAGTCTATAGCCATAAAGACATTGCCACTTTCAAATCTGTTCGGAGACAAACCCTGACCTATGTTTTGTCTCCACCGATTCAAGGGCTAAGCCAATCCTGTTTACCGCCGCATTGTTAAACACTTTCCACACAGCCAGCACAGACCAATCTTTCTTGAGGGTGGGCTTACAGATCGCTGTGATCCGTACGTCCAAATTGACTCAATGGAACCTTTCCAAAGCTGACTGGTCTAACTTTTCTAGAGATCTGGACTCTAACATACGATTCATACACCCTCATCCTCGGAACTACCAAAAATTTGTTAATACTATTATAAAGAC
Organism: Aromia moschata; assembly: GCA_029963805.1. NCBI lineage: Eukaryota > Metazoa > Arthropoda > Insecta > Coleoptera > Cerambycidae > Aromia > Aromia moschata. Next base: position 856,796 of record JAPWTK010000118.1, read on the forward strand.
CGCTAAAAAACATATTCCTACAGGCATTAGAAAGCAGTATATACCAGGTTGGAGCGAAGCTCGTGAGAGGCTTTATGAGGACTACGTGGAAAGCGGAAGATCTGAGGTCGCGGACGACCTACTGCACAGCCTGGACGAAGCCAGGAAGACCAAATGGAGGAACACCACTGAAAAAATGGATTTCAAACGCTCTAGTAGAAAGGCGTGGAGCCTTCTGAAAAATTAGGAGCTAATTCACATGTCCCACAAACTAAGCCAAGTGTTACACCTGATCAAATTGCCAATAATATAGTGAAAACGTCTAGAGCACTTGCCGATAAAGAACACTCACGTAAAATAAAGAAAGAACTTAACACATTAAAGAAAGATAGCCGTGAAAAACAAGATCTGTCAAAACCTTTCACAGTCACAGAAACAACACTGGCCCCTACAAAATATAAAAAATAGCAAGGCTCCTTGCTTTGAAAATATACACTCGGACTTCCTAACACACTGTGGACTAAAAACAAAAGAATGGCTGACGGCATTCTACTCCCACATCCTCCAGTCAGGAATTTTGCCAAAAGAATTCAAGAGAGCAAAGATCATCGCCATCCTGAAACCAGGAAAACCTGATGACAGACCCGAAAGCTACAGACCCATTGCTCTCTTAAGTGTAGCGTATAAACTATTTGAACGTCTCCTTTACAACAGGTTAAACCAATCATAATGGAATATTTGCCCATCGATCAGGTTGGCTTTAGACCAAATCGAAACTGTGAAGACCAGGTCCTCGCGCTAACAACGTTCATTGAGCGGGGCTATGAACAACGCCCCTGTACGATGAGCAACACTGGATGTAAAACGATGACATCTCTTTTGGATAATATGCTGTCAAATAGGGTCTTGCAAATCTCAGTGTGTGGCGCACTCAGCAAATCAAAAACTCCTGAGTAATGGTCTCCCTCAGGGATCGGTGCTTGCGCCTCTGCTGTTCAATCTCTACGTAGATGACTTACCAACTACCACATCCCGAAGCTTCATGTACGCTGACGATATCGCCCTCGCAAGTCACCATACTAATATGACTGCTCTTGAACAAACTCTCGCAAGATTTAGAACTGCTGGCCGAATATTTTAGGAAATGGCGACTAACCCCAAGCGTACTTAAAACAGAAACCTCATGCTTCCACTTAAATAACAGGCTCGCTGCAACAGCTTTACAAGTTTCTTTGAATGGTGCTATGCTTCCTTATAATTCCCACCCAAAATATCTGGGCGTAATACTAGATGGCACCCTCTCTTATAAAAAACCCCACAAACTTGGCCGCAAAACTGAAATCCCGAAATAACATTCTCTACAAATTAGCGGGAACAACTTGGGGGGCTGATGCAGAGACACTTCGTACCACTTCACTAAGCTTGGTCTACTCAACGGCTGAATACTGATCGTCGGTTTGGCTAAACAGCCCGCACGTGGGAAAAGTAGACGTGGTGCTAAACCAGACGATGCGAATCAGTTCTGGTGTTATTAAAACCCCAGATGGCACACTTTACTTGAAATTCCGAACCACCCAGCGGGCTTTTATCTTCCAAGGAAAACCTGGGTAGCATTAAACAGAATACGGACAGGCCATGGCAGATGCGGATCTTCGCTGTATAGATGGAACATGAGACCTGACCCTGGGTGCGACTGTGGTGCCCAAGAACAAACCATCCACCACATTGTTAACGAGTGTCCACTTAGGGCGTTCACCGGCACTGACGATGACTTCTTGAGGGTTCACAGGCTGTGGAGTGGTTGCGGAACCTGAGTGTGGAGCTCTGATGGATGAATATACAAAATTTTTAAACACATACAATCATATCCTATTTTATTTGATCTTTATGTTTATATACATCCTTTGTTGTGTGTTTGATGTAAATGTTCAATTTACACTGTTTTGTTTTGTGCATACTTTGTATCTTAATATCGTATATTTATATGCTATTTTATATAGAGTGTGTCATGCCATAAGCTAAATAAAATACAGGACCACGGAGAGGAATTTGAAAGCAATTAGAAGTGGGAATATATTCAAGTATAAGTTTCCGGCCTATCCAACCTCTGGCCGTAAGCGGACTTTTATACTCAGGAAGAAATTGGCAAGGTGCAAAAGCTATTTACGTTTGGTACCGAACGAAAAGTGGTCGAAAATATTATTGCTCGCCGAATGGCTGGAATGGAATCCGACGGGCAAGGCTATTCAACAGTTGGAATGTTCAATCCAGATGAAATGAAGCAACTTTGGGGTTGGTTCTCGGATTTAGGAATTTTTATGAGCGGACTAATAGGCTTCTACGACATATTCCGAATTATCAAGTATGACCTCGGGGTAATTATTAACGGACTGCATTTATACCAGACGGTGGGTGGAGGAATAACATTAGCGAGCCTCTAGAACACGTTAACTATGTGGGTAATCCACCGTTATTAGGAGAAACCTGTGTCTACTCCGGATATCAAGCACGCGCGACGAGAAGGACTTCAAATAAGCGTCGACGGTAGTGCGTGACACAAATGAACAATCAGGAAGACTGTACCCTGAGCTAAAACCGGCGACGCAGTGGACTGACGACAATAAGCCGTAACTCATTAATCGCGTAAAAAGATAGCGTAGGGGCCGAAAAAGATGGAAGTTAAATAGTGAAGTGCGTATGTAAGGTCGTATCTAGGGATTGCAATCCAGCACCAATTTCAATCCGGCCGGATCCGGCCATTGGTTCCATCAAAATCATTTTGCTTTTTCATTCCAAAATCAACTGTACAGGGTTTGTCCGGAAAGTAATGTCAGTGAATTCTTTTTCGCGAGACTGTACGCGCCAGCCCGCGCTTTACGTGCTGGGATTGTGGTGGGGGTCTGGCAACAAGATCCAACAAGCGTCAGTTGGCTACCGGTCGTTGTAGCGATCGCATCACTTGTTCTTTGAGAGTCGTTACAGTGACCAGGTGCAAGAAAAAATGCAACGTTCGCTTGAGCAACGGATGGCGATCAAGTTTTGTGTGAAACTGGAGAAGAGTGCTGCGGAAACCATTCCAATGTTGAAGAAGGCTTTCGGCGTCGATTGTCTTTCGGACAGGCAAATTTTCCGGTGGCACAAGGCCTTCGCAGAAGGTCGGGAAGATGTCAACGACGAGAACCGCGCTGGACGGCCATCAACTTCCAGTTCCGACGACAATGTGAAACCTGTGCGTGACTTGTTGAACACTGACCGTCGTCTAAGTATCCGTTTAATTTCCGAAACATTAGACATTACGAAAACCATTGTTCACAAAATTGTGTCGGAGTCTTTAGGAATGAGGAAGGTGTGCGCGAAGCTCGTGCCAAAAGTGCTAACGGACGATCAAAAAAGCGAGGCGCGTCAAAACCTGCCAAGAACTTTTGGACACCTGCGAAGACAACCCCGCTTTCCTTGATGACGTCATTACCGGGGACGAAAGTTGGGTCTTTCAATATGATCCGGAGACGAAGAGGCAAAATGCGGAATGGCACATGTCGAACTCCCTCGCCCCAAGAAGGCCAGGATGTCCAGGTCAAAGATCAAGACAATGCTGATTGTCTTTTTTGATTGCCGGGGGATTGGTCCATCATGAGTTCGTTCCGTAGGGGACAACCGTAACCGGAAAGTTTTACGTCGAGGTATTGAAGCGGCTGAAACGCAGGGTGAATCGCGTCCGCCCAGACATCTCAAAATCCTGGAAGCTTCACCACGACCTTGGCACACCTGCTTCCTCGTGGCCGATTACCTCGTCAAGGCAGGCATCACCGTTGTTCCCCAGCCTCCATACAGCCCCGATGTGACCCCCCAGACTTTTTTCTCTTTCCGCGCCTCAAAACCCCAATGAAAGGACAGCATTTTGGGTCGGTGAAAAACATTCAGAAGGCTTGCACCGACGGTTTAAAGGCGATTCCGGAAAACGACTACCGTGCGGCTTTTGATGCGTGGAAGACCCGCTGGAACCGATGTGTGGACGCAGGAGGAATGTATTTTGAAAGTTTCTAAGGATTTGTACACATAGAACCTATAAAAAACCATTTTTCAAAACTCACTGACATTACTTTCCGGACAAACCCTGTATAAAATGATCAAGTGAATGTATTACAAAGTATATATAAAAAAAACGTTTATTTCTTATGGCATCAACTTTATTTACACTGTTATAATTAATCAACATTTACATATGAATCAGCAATAAAAATTTAGTGTAGATATAGTGTAAATAGTTAGATTGTAATTGTTATATTAGTTTAGTAATGATTAGAAATCACGGGCGGTTAAGTTCGGTTTCACTTACTAGATTTCACAAATAACAACATCAAGGATATCTTGTAATGTAACTTACATTACATTATAAATCCATAAAAAAATGTCGTCAAATCTGGCTCTGAACGAGAGAGATGGAAATAGCGGTTATGTTGAAGCTCAAATGAAACTTTGTTGTTGTCAAACATTTGACAAGTAGCTGTCAGAATTGTAAAATAACTAATGACTGTCACATAATGTAACAGCCTTGACAATTCAATAAGGTTATAAGATTAAAAATAGAAATACGTCTTTTTTTTGCTCGTCCAACTTTGATGACTTTTTTTGGAAGGCTCGTTATAAGTAACTTATATTAATTCTATCTAAAATCAAGCTTATCAACTGAGATCACAATAATTAGGTAATTTAGGGACGCCAGGCAGTTTCATTCTTACAATTATGACAGTCACCAAAAATCTGTTTAATCAATGGCACAATTGTCACAATAATTAGTGGATGACCACTTCTTTTTTTAACATACTTACTTTGAATTATTATTTTAAGTAAAACAATCATAAAAAAATGACTTGGTTTTGAAAAAATTATCTTAGAAAACAAATAGTGTTAATTTTATCATCTTCCAGTCGACTTCTTACAGAGCTACAAATGTAACCAGCGGATGAGAATGCACTTTCTGCTTCTACTCGTACACTAGTCGGTTATATTGTCAACAAATTCATGTTTCATGTATTTTTTTTAATATACCGGATCCGGCAAATTTGTGCCGGATCCGGCAAATTGGTGCCGGATCCGACAGATGTCTTATGATGCCGGATCCGCCGGATTACCGGATCCGGTTTTCCGGATTGCAATCCCTAGTCATATCGGAAGAGAGTCGGTATATTGTAACTGATGAAACCGTCTAGTGTTAGCATGTAAGGTTTTTGTATATTAGATTAAGAATAGTTAAGGCATAATTATAGAACATGAATAAGTAATTGATATCAGTTAGCTAAAAGTTATAGCCTGAGAGCAGGCATATAACTTTTTCAAAGGGGGAAGTGTTGTAATCAACCTGGGGTTGGTTATTATTAAAAGTATGGATAAGAAGTCTTAGGAAAGAACGGTAAAAATAACGTTTGGTCAAAAATTTAACATCACCCTGTAGATGTGAATCAGATCTAAATTTATTTGTTACTTTGTAAAGCGAAACGTGATTGAGAACGGCAGTTTATGTCTGGGACATTTGAATTTCTCGAATGCTGAATTGAGTTTCCTATGAGAGTTAAATCAATTAAGATAAAGAAATTCGTTGAACGAGGCCTCGAAGTTGACCAGGCGTGGAGGGAGATACTAGAAGTAGGCACTAAGATTAGGCAACCAATTATACATACCCATATGTGCTGGAATGTGTAATGAAGAGCGAAGATTTAATAAAGGAACGGTAAAAAATTTCGGTAAAAAAACGAGGAGATTTGAAAGGAAATCTTAAGACAGTTAGTTGCGGGGCTCCCGGGGAGCAAGGGTCTGGAATCGCAGACCTACTCGCGGAGCGCGAGGGTGGTTTTTGCTCTTAGTATTCAGAGTTAGATGCGGGGTCCGGCAGCGTAAAGCCATTCTCCAGTACAGCACAACACATTTTCTCACTCAAGTGCAATCGCACTAACTGCTGACCGCCCCCGCGTAGATCAACACGTCTACGTCATATTCGCTGTTAGAAATCCTTTTATACTTTTTATATTATTTTGTGAAATGTCGAATCAAACTGACAATTTTGATTTTTTCCTGTCAGCATTCTGAAATCAACAAGGTACAGGAGAGAAAAAAGTTAAGCTGTAGGGAACGAAATAAAAGATGTAAGGCAACAATTGACTTAAATAAGGTAATTACCAATTTAAATCAGGAGACAGCCCTTATTTCCGAAAAAGCTATGGTAAGAAATAGTAAAAAAATTAAAGTACAACCTACTTCTATAGCCAGAAGAACAGCAAGAGGCTTACCAAAATCAGGAAGACGCATACAAGCTGGACGACCTTCCAAATGGGAAAACAAACACAAAGGCAAAAAGCGGGAGCATAACCTAATTAAACATATTTTGGCAAATACACCTAATGCTAAGTTGCATTAACTTTTGTAAATTAAGTTTGTTTCTGTTTCTGTTTCATTTGTTTTTATATTATTTTTTTTAAACTCAGTTATTTTTACAAATATCTTACCTATATAGGCAAAAATTTTGGGTAATTTTTTACTAGTATCACTACATATCTCCGATATTCATGAAATTTTGCATACCTATGTATTTTTTGGTCGTAGATCATGAATATGAACGATTTTCTTGTCGGAAACGTTTCGAACGTTTGGTTTTCGAGTTATACTCATCAGTAGTGTAACATTTCGTACCGCTTTTTCTCGATTACCCCATCTTTAACGGACACACTGTATATAAGAACACATTCTCCTTTCTTTCATACAGGATTCTCTACCAAAAAAAGAACGATTCTGCATTACTTTTCTCAAAATTTACATATTTTTCGTGATGAAAACTAACGACCGTCATTTGTCTCAACAGAAATGTCAAACTGGAAAAGATGGCGACCGTTAGTTTTCATCACGAAAATATGTAAATTTTGAGAAAAATAATGCAGAATCGTTCTTTTTTTGGTAGAGAATCCTGTGTGGAAAGAAGGGAGAATGTGTTTTTGTATACAGAGTGTCCATTAAAGAAGTGGTAATTGAGAAAAAGCATTACGAAGTGTTACACATACTGATGAGTATAACGTTTCCGACAAAAAATTCATATTCGTGATCTACGACCAAAAAATATATAGGTATGCAAAATTTCATGAAAATCGGAGATATGTAGTCATAGTAAAACATTACCAAATTTTGAAACATATTTTAATAATCAGATATTGGCTAAAAATTATTTTAGCCTTATTTATACAAATATTTTATTTACCTGCCATTTGTATTTAAATGTAAATTTTTATATTAAAAAAATGTAAGCACTGAAAAATTAGAAATACGTCAAAGTAATTTCTAATCTGCATATGTATGACAAGTACATATTATTTCGCGCTGAATTGCGCGGGAATTGTCTAGAATATAGCAGCGTGAGTATGACAAATGCCAGTGTGTTTCAACACACCTGAGTGAGAACGTCAAAATAGGGACCCACTCGCAAGGCGCGAGGGTAGTTTTTGGTTTAGAGTTGGCCTAGAGCGTTTGAAAGTGGGTTCGAGTCCCATCGAGATTACGGTTTGATCGGGAATTCGCGGAGTGCTCCAGTTTGGTATCATCTTTAAAGGATATACTACCTCTCTAGGTAGTATATCTTACAGAGGTACCGGGTAAGTGCCTAAGTCAAGGTTATTTCTATAAAACACTGACCCCTTTCGGAAAGGAGACTATTTTGTTCTATTTTTGGTTTCGTTGGGCACTAGTATCAATTACTTATCGCAGAGCCGACGTTAATACCTAAGTCGCTGAACCTCCTAGGACTTGGGCAGAAGTGACCGCCTCCCAGAGCTGTTCATCGCAGCCTGGGCGTGCCGCCCAGCCTACGCCGCCAGGACTCACGGAGTCCGACTGCGACGTCCGCGGCGCCAAGATACCCCATGGGTCTATGTCCCCGGAGCTAGCGCCCCCCGCGAAGCGCGACCGGCCCAAAGAGAAATCCGAGGGTCGGAAGCGCCAAGCGGAGGAGGCGCCTACCATCAAAAGCCCTCCCACCCGGAGAGCGCGACTGTCCCCCGACGACGGCCAGATGGCGGGGCCGTCCTGGCAGCCAAGCCAGGAGACCGCGGTCGTTCGATCACCCCCCCCTCATTTCGGCCACGACGCGCCCGGTTGTCCCAGAGCACCGAGCGTGCTAACGACGAGCCTGTGAACAACGTCTGCCCCCCTGAAGGACCGAACTCATTGCCAGAGTCCTTCAGGGATTTTCTTGCGGGGCAGAAATTCAAACTAGGTCAAGACGACCAGACCTTCCAGAGGCTCGTCAACCTGGCCCTTACGGGAAGCCGGCTAGAACTCACACGTCATATCGACGAATGGCTGGCTTCCCTTCCGCGTAAGGGTCCGGGCAACCGAGCGCGTCAGAATATCCGTGGTAGTAATACCCGGAAACACTACGGCCAGACTAACACCGGAGGGGGTGAGAGGGCGTCCGCCTACAAGAAGGCCCAGGACCTGTTCCGGAAGGACCGCTCCCGCCTGGCGGAGATGATCCCTTTCGGGAAGGCCCCTTACGACGACCCTATCTTGCCGTCCACAGGGGAGGTGGAAGCGTTATTCGGGGGACTGCTGGAGGGAGAGTCCCCACCGAACTCCGAGCCGATCCGCGATCAGAAGATCGCGCTGGGAGCGTTTGCTCCGATCACCGAAGGCGACATATCATCGTCGACAAAGAAGTGGCAGAACTCGGCGCCGGGTCCGGACGGGATCTCCGTGCAAACCATAAAAGAGCTGAGCCCCCTCAAACTCAGCATTTTGTTCACCATCATACTGGGCAGCAACATTCACCCGACGTCTTGGGCTATGCAGCGGACCGTACTCGTCCCGAAAAATGGTGACCGCCGGAGGGCAACCTGGCGGCCCATCACCATCGGCTCAGCGTCCCAGCGCCTGCTCCATCGCATCCTCCACCATAGATTGCGCAATGCAATCTCGCTGAACGCCAACCAGCGTGGCTTTACGGAGTCGGACGGCACACTAGCGAACTGCCTGATTCTGGACCATTATATGCGGTCCAGAAAATCTGCAGGCAAGCAGTTTAACATCGTGTCGCTAGATGTGTCGAAAGCATTCGACTCCGTGGGCCACCACAGCATCATGCGCGCTATGCGTCGCATGGGCGTGGAGGAGGGTGTAATGGAGTATGTGCGGGACAGCCTGGCCGGATCCACAACAACGATCCGGAACGGGAACGAGTATACGCGTCCGCTGAACATCACCAGGGTCGTCAAACAAGGCGATCCCCTGAGCCCGTTGCTGTTCAGCATGGTGGTGGACGAACTGCTGGACTCCGTGAATGCGGAGTTCGGGGGGGCACCATCTGCGGCTCAGAGAGGGTGGCGCTCATGGCTTTCGCGGATGATCTGGTCATCCTGGAAGACCAGGAACTCAATGTCCCGATCATCCTCGATGCCGTGACTGACTTCCTTTCGAAGAGAGGGATGGTCGTGAACGCGGGCAAGTCCTGCTCCGTCTCGGCGAAGCCTGGGCGGGGCGACAAGGTACCTGTCCTGTGTTCGCGAACTCTCTTCGCAATCGGTGGTACGAAGATCCCGTCCGTCTCGACGCTTGAGACGTTCAGATACCTCGGCCACAACTTCGGCCCGACCGGAGTAAACAAGCCGTCGCTCCCAAATCTGGGGGCCTGGCTGAGCAATACGTCAAAGGCCCCGCTGAAGCCGGACCAGAAGCTGGGGATTCTGCGGGGCTTCATCATCCCAAAGGTGCTGTATGGTCTCTAGAACACGCGCGTGGATGGGAAGACCCTCAAGAATGGGGATAAACTTATCCGCGCGTGGGTTCGGAAGAACCTGCACCTGGCCGCCCACACCAACAACGCGGTGATATACGCGAGTGTCCGCGATGGCGGCCTAGGGGTGATGGAGCCCCAAGTTCCGGGAGGCTGCGGCAAGACGCTGGCCCGAGCGTGAAATAGTTTATCGGCCAGTTATAGTGGGGGCCAGGGAATCTGGCCCCGCTGTAACAAGCCCACCGAGGAGGAGTTGGAACTGACACCGCAGCTGAAATCCAGCTGTGTCCACTCCTCCTTGAAGTGGGGCTCGACTATCCATGCCGCATTCATGCGTCGGGCCTGGGCCTTGCCATAGCAGCCACCATTGTGCACCCCTCCACCTGTGCACTTGGGTCTCAAACCCCAGCCCAACTGTCCCTGTCAATTACTGAGTGATTGCACCTTGGGACTAACCCCGACCCCTTCAGGGTCGGGGTACATGTGCCACTCTTGGCATTCGTAAAAAAAAGTGTTAAATTTAGGTATTAACTATAGGAGATTTGTCCCCATCTTATAAATTTAGAATTGTCAGGGATTAACTAGCTTAAGTAATATTTGCACGTATGTATATTCATGTATGTTAGTGCTATTGATTTAATAGTACCTTAGAATCTAAGTTAATCTCCCCTCTCTTTATCTGAGTAAATTTAAATTGTTTTGTATAGAGTTGTTTCATTTTTTTTTTGTCCTTTATTATAAATTTCACTCTTTCATTTGTGCGGTCATAACTTTTTTTAATTTAATCACGTAATATACTATATCGCTTTAACTGAGGCGTATCATTCACTCACCTTCGTACTTTCAGAAAAAGACCACGCAATATAAGCCGTGGCTGGATTCATCGCCTGAAGGGACGGCTTAAATCAGTGCTACCTTAGAATTTATTCCTTTTTTGGTATTGTAATCTTTTTCTTTTAGTCCGTGGTCAAGCGGCAAAATATAATACTTGACCTGGTGGCAGCGGCTATCGCTTCAAATCTTATAACTCCTGAGCACCCTGCTGAAGAGGGCAAATTCAGAGGGTAGTCTAGGTTGACACGCTCAAGCAGGTAACTCAACCTACGTTAATAATACGATAACGTAGTAGGGGCGGTTTCAATTGCAATTTATTACTTTATGGCCCTTTAACGCCTAGAAGATTTTAGTACGTAAATGTAAACCAACGGTAGCTACCTGCGGAGAGTATATTGGTATATTTTGTGGTTTTCTTGTTCTTGTAAGATTACATATTTAGTTTTGAGTATTTCGTATCGGTGTTAAGGCCGAAATACACCTACTATCACCACTGTACCTGACTGTGCTGTTTTATAATATTAAACTGTGTCTATTGGTGTTTGAAACGCTGTGTTTTAGTTTTCCTAACCCCAAAGAACGAAAATATCTATTTGTCTTTTGCTCTTTGTTAACAACAGTTTAATACAATTTATTATCCACTAATTTGGGGTACAGTACGCCCTGAGAATAGAGCTAGTAAAATAAATAAAAGTCGTGACAAATGAAGATGGAACTGTAATACTTTCCTGGAGGGATAAAAGGTATGTGCTTATGCTTTCAACGAAGCATTCCGACAAAATGGTAGAAATAACAAAAAGAGGACAATCAATTTTAAAACCTAAAATGGTCATCGATTATAATCACGGAAAATCATCCGTTGATCAATATGATCAGATGACTTCGTACCAAATCCCACTAAGAAAGGCGATAAAATGGTACAAAAATTGAGCTTCGAGATAATTCTAAACACTGCGGTTGATAATTCGTGGATTATGTTCAGACAAGTAAGAGACCCTATAAAAATTCTAGACTTCCGGAAGGCTATTGCATATGAACTGTGCAGTGCAAAATCACCCGAACCGTCTCCAGAACATATCAAGAAAATCCGCACATATTGCCGAGGATGCGAGAATGAGCCATTTCGATGAGCTTCAACAAGCGGCACCATTATAGAACCGATTAAGAACAAATTTGTTTCCATATTTATAAGTTTGCACTGTTTTAACTTAATATATAATATGTAAAAAAACAACTTGTAGTTTGAGTGTTCATTACAATTTCCCATACTACGAATTTTCAAAGCTTAAATATTTTTTCCTTAAGCTGGTATGTTGCAGACGACTTACACCGCCGCACAGTGGGTTAGAATCGGAAAATCCGGGCCAAAAATCGAAAAACCAAGTTCATTATATTCTTTTTAATTCATATAGCTTTGTGAAGCAGGATTTCCTGCGTGTAATACTGAAACGACAGCTACCTAGGTTTTATACCTGCCGTTCTACTTTAGTCGGAAATTGGCCACCTTCGAGTGCGTAACGGTACGAGAGTTGGTCACGAAATACTCAACGTTCGTGTGTTGTGGATTTCTGTTACCACAAGGTGTATTTCCGACTTAAAAAAATGGAGGCTACTCTTGAAGGGATGTAAAATATTATCTATGCATTGAAATTCAAATTTTTGTATTTCTTATTATGGAAAATAAATGTTAACTCTGCGCTTATAATACAAACGCGCATGTTAAGGTAGCGAAAGAAAAGTATGAAAATAGTTTGTATCTACAGAGTTCTAACACTAATTCACAATTTAACATATGGGAAATTATTAGTGGAATAAGAAATTCATAAAAATTGGCTGCTGGAAATTGCTTATTTCAGTAAAAAATGCAAAAAATAGAATGGCGCGTCCAATAGAGCGTTCTCGGGACAATTCTAACTGTACCTGCGTCAAAGCAGGTGTTCATCCCCGATACAATAGTAAGTCCTAACCAAGGGGGGCAATGTATATACCTGGTGTACACTATTGACCAGTGGAAGGAGAAATATAGGGTGTCTCAATGTTCCGTGAAATATATATTTTTTATTTTATACTAGTTAGCCTAATCCAACTTAACTGAGGTTCTCTGCGATCAATTTTTAACACAAAATAATTTTAGTAACCTAATGTAACTTAACTGAAGACACTGCGTGCAATTGTAGGTTCCAAAAGTTTTTACTTTTGGCCCTCCATTTCTTCAGGGAGTTAGATTAAAATCTTATTAATGAAAAATATAAATAATCTTATTCGAATCAAAATATGTAGCTTTTTAAGAAAATTTTACTTCCGGTTCTCCACCTGTTTTTTTCGGTAAGGAGATTTAATTGAAATAATATAAGCAGAAAATATCAATGCTTTAATTTTGATCATAATAAGTATCTTTTATCGCGAAAAAATGGTTACATGCGGTTGCTGCCGGTTCGCCATTTTGTTTCCCTTTCGAGGAGAGTATTAAATTGAAATCTTATTTACAGAAAATATGAATACTCTAATTTGGATTTTTAAAAGTTGCTTTTAACGCAAAAAGCGGTTACTTTCGGGCCGCCATTTTTTATTTTTTTTTGAAATATAAAGTACAAATTTGAAATCAGAGACCCAAAAAACATTAAATTCGATATAGTTTGACAAGTTTTCTACCTTTTTCGATTTTTGGCCAGGATTTTCCGATTCTAACCCACTGTGCGCCGCCTCGGTCGGTTCATATAGGCAAACTTGGATTAGACCGTTGGTGGCTCCACAATTGAGAAAACCTAACTCGGTCTCAGTTAGTAGACCGAGTTGGCGTCAAAAACAAAAACATTCTCGGTCCTATAGACCGAGATGGCAGTCAATGTGTTAAAAATTCAAATACAAAAAAAGAAAATTGTTTTCAAGTGAAGTTGCCTTTGAAAAAAGAATATTAATGAATTAGATTTGGGGAATTCATTTCTCTTGAATTAAAAAGATTTAATAATTTAGAAAAAAGATTTGCAAATGATAAACTTTTATTAGATCAATATACTAAATTTATTAAAGAATACCTGGACTTAAATCATGCAAAAATTATTGATATTAGTACTTATGATAATCTCCAGCAGGAAGCATACTTTCTCGCACATAATCCTGTAATTAGGTAAGGTAATAAAACGACGCGATTGAGAGTTGTGTTCGATGGCAGTATGAGAACAAAAAACAAACTTTCATTGAATGATTTGATGTATGATGGTGCAGTTGTTCAAAAGAGTATTTTTTTCATCTTAATATTGTTTAGACTTCATAATTATGTTATCTTGGCTGACAGATGTCGCCAAATATTAATACATCCTGAACATAGGTTTTTACGAAATATTTTGTGGAGAACATACAAATGAATCAATTCAGCGCCTTCAACTTCAAACTATTACGTATGGGTTAAAAAAGTTCTCCATTCTTAGCAACTAGGTGATTATTAAAGTTAGCTCAGATAGAGCAAAATCAGTTTTCGTTAGGTTCACGACCCTTCCTAAATAACACTTACATCGATGGCATTATTTCAAGTTCATTATTCAGTCAATTTCTGAAGCGATACAGTTAAAAAAATGAACTCATATTTCTCCTCAAAAGGAATCTTTTGAACTGCATAAATGGTGTTCAAATAATCCTGAAATTTTTTACAGGATATTCCAGTTGAAAAACAACAGCTGGAGGAAGCCGACATGAGTAAAAATAATACCATAGTTAAAATATTACGTTAAACTTATAATGTTCAATCAGATATGTTAAAAATTAGTTGTGTGAGGGGTACACGTTGGATGCCCTTCGTGAGGGTTTTTTCACCTCGGGTTCGTTGGAAATCAAGAAAATTCACCAACAATGGTTAGCCAAAAGTTTGTGTCGTTTATTTAACACTTTAAACAATGACAAAACACGTAAAACAGTGAATGGGGTGAGCGAAAATATGTAAAGCATGTGAAATACATATGAAATGACCGGGCGAGGAGGAATGCTACGTCCGCTTTCGCAACAGGTGGCCGGTCGACTATCCGCGGACGGCGGTGCTGGTAATGCACTCGACGGCGTTGTGCGCAGGTGGCCTTATGCGCGTCTTACAATCTCCCCCTTTGGATCCCGCGTACGTCCCGTGCGGGATGCAACTCTGGAACTGGTCGGTGAAGTTCGGAGGTCATAAACCTTTTGGGGAACAACTGGAGGAGCATCTGGAACGTTGGGTTGTCCTTTCTTCGGTGGACGTCCACGACGTCGGATTGGTTTCAGTGGGGTTTCGTCTTTGTCCCCACGGTAAGGAGTTAACGCAGAGATGTGGTATTTTCCAAGTGGTACATTCGGGTTGTCGGAACTGGAAATTTCAAATGTGGTGGGAGTGACTACTCGGTGTACCGTGTAAGGTCCGTCTCTTTGGAGCAAACTTAGATGTGATCGAATGCTTAGCCCTACTCAAAACATGAGTTTCTACCATGACCTGATCTCCTTCCTTGAATGGTGAGACATTGCGTCTCTTCGCATCAGCATACTTCTTGGAGTTATCTTGGCTTTTCTCCTGAGTCTCGCGAGCGGCTTTGAGTGTCCTACTTAAACCGTCGAGATATGAAGTTATCTGAGGTACAAAATTCTGATTTTGCACAATCGAGCGGAGGTCTCGGTTTACATCGTCGGGTGTTCTCAATTCCCTTCCAAATGTAAGGTACGCAGGTGTGAAACCTGTGCTTTTGCACCGGGCTGAATTTAGAGCAAAGCGTATCGTTGGAATTTGCTCGGACCATAGAGTATGGTTATGACTGGTGAGAATGGCTAATTGTTCTTTTAGATCCCCTGTTCTTTCTTTCCACTGGGTTGCTGGCAGGATGGTAAGCAGGGGTAAGAGTCTGTTTGAAACCCAGGCAGAATGCTACTTTCTGCATTACCTCGCTGACAAATTGTGGACCATTGTCGCTGATTACTTTTCTGGGCACGCCGTATCGTAAAATCACTTCGTTTACGAGGCACTTGGCACATTCTTCGGCGGTGGCGACTTTGAGTGGGAAAAGCTCGGTCCAGCGACTGGCAGTGTCTTCCACAATGAATATCCATTTGTGACCTTCGGGTGTCTCTGGCAAAGGACCAAACAGGTCGACGGAAAGAGTCTCAAAACGTTGACATTGAACGGGAGTCTGCAATAACCCACCTGGTTTGAGATTGGTGATTTTGAATCTTTGGCATTCCATACATTTTGATAGATGTGTTGTAACGTCTCGTCTCATGTTCGGCCAGTAATATCTGCTCGATATTCGGTGTAAGGTTCGATCTACACCGAAATGGCCTGCAGTGGCGTTGTCATGATATTCGGCAAGAATCCTTGGAACAGCAAGACGGGGTACAACTAGTTGAGGTTCCTCTTCATCTTCTTCAGGAACATATCTATACAAAATTCCGTTTGACATTAGATATCCTCTCTCAGACCAACACTTGGCTTCATTGGCAAAAGTTGAAGCGGTCTCTTCAAGGGAACTAATGATTTTCTTTACATCGGGGTCCTGGATTTGTTCCTCTCTTATTTCTGTTGCTGATCGGACTGGCAATTCAACAGAAACAAAGTTGGCCTCAGATTCGGAAATCGGAGGTCTCGATAATGTGTCGGCAACAACGTTCAACTTTCCAGGAGTATATTCTATTTTTAGATCCAATTCTTGGAGTGATAAAGCCCACCTGGCTAATCTGCCGCTAGGTGACTTCAAGGACAACAACCATTTCAAGGGTTGGTGATCGCTCTGTAGAACGACGGTGGCACCATCCAGGTAACCACGGAATTTCTCTATGCTCCAAACTGCTGCTAATGCTTCTCGCTGGGTTGTACAGTAGTTTCTTTCAGCTGAAGTCAGAAGTCTACTGGCGAATTCAACAGGTCTTTCGTCGGGTCCCTCCCCTGGAGTAGACAAGCTCCTAACGCATATGAACTAGCGTCGGTGCGGAGAATGTAGGGAAGTCGAGGATCTGCCTGCCTCAGGATTGGGCTGGAAGTAAGGCAAGTTTTTAACTTCTCGAATGCCTCTTGTTGACTTGCTCCCCACTCCCATTTAGCATTCTTCTTCGTAAGAGCTGTGAGTGGACGTGAGATTTCTGAAAAGTTCTCTATGAAACGTCGAAACCATGAAGCAGTTTGAAGGAAGGTAAGCAATTGCTTAACGTTTTTCGGTTCTGGCATATCCCTGATAGCTGTAGTCTTAGCTGGATCGGGCTTGAGTCCTTCTGGTGTGATCAGGTGTCCCAAGTACCTGACGGAGGAACAGCCAAAAGTGCATTTGTCACGATTCAGATTCAATTTGAATGCTCGAAGTCGGTCAAAAATTTTGCGAAGGTCGTTCATGTGTTCTTCAAAACTGGACGACAAAATGATCAAATCGTCGAGGTAAACAAGTAATGTTACATCTTGAAAGCCTGATTTAAATCTGTCCATTAGTCTCATGAAAGTTGAGGGACTACCCTTGAGTCCAAAAGGCATTCTGGTGTATCTGAACATACCAAAAGGTGTTACGAATGCTGTTTTGTCCCTGTCACAAGGTCTGACTGAAATTTGATGGTATCCAGATTTTAAATCTAGGGTGGTTATGTACGCAGATCGCTTCGTCATGTGTAGAAGATCGTCAATCCTCGGAAGTGGATACTTGTCATTTCTCGTGATCGCATTGAGTCTGCGATAATCAACGCATAGTCTTGTACTTCCATCTTTTTTGGGTACTAAAACTACCGGGGCAGCATACGGAGAATCACATTCCTCAATTGTGCGATCATTTAGTAGTTTATCGAGCTCTTTGCGCAAGAGGTCTCGTTTTGGTTCAGACATGCGATAAGGTGGTACAGAAACTGGAACATCGTCTGTGAGAATAATGCAGTGTTCTGCGAAAGGAGTTGCTTCAGTGCTCGGTTCAAACACATCTTTGTAACCCTGTAACATAGTGTTGAGTTCCTTCTTCTCTGGTTCAGTGAGTGAGGAACCTTCGTCACTACGTATTTCTAAATTGACCATGTCAACATTGGTGTGAATTGGGTCAATACTCAGTTCTTCTGTGAATGGGTAAGGAGTAGCAAGATCATCTCCAAAATACCAGCAGTTCATTTTCATGTCCAGCAACATGTTGGCTTCTTGCATAAAGTCTATGCCTAACAAGGTTCGACTATCAGCATGTTCAGGTACTGCAAGTAAATTTGTAAGAACCTTCTTATGTTTGATTTTGACAGCTACCTTAAACATGTGAGATGTTACTGATCTTTCGATTCCATCGGCTAAAGTTATTCGTAGAGGTTTTGTCTCATACGGAACTTGTTTGCTTCGCAAAAGCTGGGCAAGTTGGGATCCAGCCATACTGGTTTTCGCTCCTGTGTCCAGGATAGCAGTTCCATGCATGTTTTCGATTTCGATGGACACTATCGGTCGGACTTGTTCTTCACCTGAAGTATTGTAATACCGAAATTCTGAAGGACTGTCCTGCGGTTCACTTTTCATGGGTTTTGTTTTGCATGTGGGACAGTTGCTTCGAATGTATCCTATAGCACCGCAGCCAAAACATGTCACTTGAGGTTTAGTGCTTTCAGGATTAGGTGGCGAACTTGACAGTTGATTAGTGCCGGAAGTCGGTTCAGACTTTTTCTGACTTAATTTGCGACATTCGTCTCGAATATGTCCATAAGCCTTGCAGTAAGTGCACTGTTTCTTTGCTTTTGATTTCGAAGGATCGCCAGGCACTTTGCTTGGTACCGGTTTTCCTTGAGATGAGGTCGGGATCATCTTGATCTCTTGCAATGTTACTTCAACTTTGCGGGCCTCATTAATCAAATCCTCAAAATTTGATAGTGAGTCACGGGGAACTCGTTCACGAATCTTTAGGTGTAACAAACCATAGACCATGTCTAGTTGAATTGCTTCAGGGAGAACAGGTGTGTTTGGAAGGCGAGATAGCAGGGCTCTGCATCGACTCACAAATAAGTCTGTTTTCTCCTCTTCTTTCTGTTCCTTGGAAAATAACTCTCGATAAATTTGATGAGCAGGTTTGGAATACCCAAAAGCATGTTTTAAAGCTTCTACAGCATCGTCGAAAGTATGGACTGAATTCTTAACGCCTTGCCACCACGTAGCAGCTTGACCTTCAAGAAGCATCGGAAATCCCTTCAAGACATTGGCGTCAGAGATTTGTACACAATCTTTGTACACGCTAACAGAGTCGAGGAATGCATGAACATCTTGTTCTTTGGAACCGTTAAAACGATGAGTACATCTGGAGAAATTTCCTTGGCTAGTTGGAACATCATGAGGTTGTCCTAAACTTGCAATGAGAGTTTGCAACATTTCTGGTGTCATTACAACTTGTTGAATTTCATCCGCCATCTTGGTAGATTCAGAATTGACCGTACGTTGAGATAAAACACGCCCAGAACGTAAATTCATCAACAGTTCGCGCGACACCGTTTTTGTGTTGTCATGCAAATTCGCGAAATGTTCAACTTTGTGACCGCACCTCGTATCAATCACGAAAATGTTTTTCTGTCCACTCGAAAAGTCACAATGAGTCAAAATGCACGAATGTGATCGAAAAAAGAGTTTCTGATGTGATGTCTTTGCACACGCGAAAATTGTACACCCTGTATATGCCAATACAAAGCGTAAATGCACTTCAATGTTTCTCAAAAGTCTCTGAACTGAAAAAATCCAAGTGTCAAAGTCTTTATTTTACGAACTGAATGTCCCAGTGTCAGTAAAATCACGAATAAAATACTCACGGAATTGTATTTTATTTGAACGAATACCGGCCATGCATTCTGTGCCGATCTGCATGCAAAAGAATAATCGTTACCTTGTTTAAGCGGGCTACTGCGAAGATAAACAATCCGTCTCGTTTACTTACTGCAGCCGGGTGCGGGGAAATTCCATTTGAGCACTGCTTATTGATTTCTTTAATCACTTACACACTGTTTTTTGATTGTCCGATTTAATGTCATTTATTCGAAACGGTGTTTTAACACAAAACGTTCGGCACACGTTGGAGCGCCATTTGTGAGGGGCACACGTTGGATGCCCTTCGTGAGGGTTTTTTCACCTCGGGTTCGTTGGAAATCAAGAAAATTCACCAACAATGGTTAGCCAAAAGTTTGTGTCGTTTATTTAACACTTTAAACAATGACAAAACACGTAAAACAGTGAATGGGGTGAGCGAAAATATGTAAAGCATGTGAAATACATATGAAATGACCGGGCGAGGAGGAATGCTACGTCCGCTTTCGCAACAGGTGGCCGGTCGACTATCCGCGGACGGCGGTGCTGGTAATGCACTCGACGGCGTTGTGCGCAGGTGGCCTTATGCGCGTCTTACAGTTGTCCATTAATCTGTAACAATTGTACAACAAAAAGATAAGTTCTTGGTATTATATGTAAGTTTTATGATCCATTAGAGTTGGACCGATCTTTGTAAGGGCTAAGGTGATAATGCAAAAATTATGGACAAGAAAACTAAATTGGGATGATATACTGCCGGATTGGAAAAATTTTGCATGAAGTTTAATTTACATGCCTCCTAATCACATTCCTAGGAATTTAAATTTTACCAAGGACATTCAAATAGAATTAGTAGGTTTCTGTGACTCCTCCTCTTTTGCATATGGAAGTTGCCTTTATTTGCGATCCGTTTATAGTGATAAAGTTACTGTTGACTTACTGTGTTCTAAGTCTAGAATAGCACCAATAAACAAAGAGTTAACCATTTCTAGGTTAGAATTAAACAGTGCTCTATTGTCAAAATTAGCAAGTAAAGTTCATGGAGTATTTCATTCAAAAATAAAGAATGTTTATTTGTATTTAGATTCTACCATTTCATTGGCTTGGAGACAACCAAATCCAGTAACTCTCAATTCATATGTTGCTAATAGGGCCATTCAAATTCAAAATTTAACTAAACATTTTCATTAGGTTTATGTAAATGCCAAGAAAAATCCTGCAAATGGTCTCTCTAGAGGATTTGATCCTAAAATAATGATTTCTAATTACTTGAAATTAGTTCAGAATTTTTATTTAATGACTCATTTGTTCATTCTGCCCAAAAGGTTCAGTTTCCAGAGATATTACCAGAGATAAAGGTTGACCTTTCTGTTCACAATGTAGAAAAATTACCATTTTTGAAAGATATTCTAATATATCGAAAATGCAATGAGTTATGGTTTATGTACTAAGATTTTATGACAGCCTACGATATAAAACAAAACTATCCGGAAAGTTGTCTGTAAATGAACTTCACAATGCTTTAAACATATGTAACATAATAAAGAGAAAATAGAAAATATATTGTAAGTTATTAGTATAAATGTATATAACGTATGTCCTAAAAGTTCTGGCACAAAATATTTATAGCAGTTTTTTTTAATGAACAGATTTATTGAAACATCAATTATTTATCATAAACTACATCTTAATGCTTAACTAAACTATACCATCAAATTATGTGAAGCGGCCCATACTCCTCTACCAGACGCAACTTTCTTCGGATGTCTCTCATGAGGCCCTGGACGGAATTCAAGTCAATTTCTCTCAATTGTTCAAAAATTCGACGTCTTAGTTGCTGTTCGTTTTGGGCTGCCCAGCCTCTGTCATAAACGTTCTGCGACAATAAATCCCAAAAATCCTATATTGGGGGAGACTGAGGCAAGTTAGGAGGATTAGCGTTTTTAGGAACAAAAGGTATGCGGTGTTGACGAAGCCAGTTTTGGGTATCTCTAGAGTAATGACACGATGCTAAGTCTGGCCAAAACATGATATCATCCTCAGCATGATGTTCTTGGACAAACTGGAGCAATTTGGAAAGACAGTTCTCAATATACCCCTGACTGTCCAAAGCTTCGCCTCTCACTCTTCCCACAAAAGGTCGGGATATGCCCATGTTAGAAATTGCGCACCAGACAAGGATTTTATCGGCAAATTTTGCTTTAGTCTTAAACTTTACACTGTCAGGGCATTCCTCTAGGTTATTTGTATAAAACCCATCATTTCCTTTCATTTCGGAGTTAGCCAAAGTGAAATACTTTTCGTCGTCTAAAATAATGCTCTTGCCATCGGCAAAGTAGACCCGTCTCAGTTGACGGCAGCATCTTGGTATACGTAGAAGCTGCCCTTGAGTGTATTTGGGGCACTTACGTCTTTTTCGATATTTCAGACCATTCCTCTTCAATGTCAACGATACCGTACTCTTAGAAGTGTCATATTGACGAGCCAGTCTCCTTGATGACATCCCAACTTGGTTTCTTGCTCTTCTTACCAACCGCTCTTCCCTCTGTGCAGTAAATACTCGTGGTCTTCCACTTTTTGGAAGGTTCAAACAAGGTATTCCCAGCTCGCACTCCGCTATTGTTCGATAAATGGTTCTGCGAGAAATATTTTCATTCTCGAATATTCGAAATATTTCAGCTTTGGGTACCCGCCCAACTAAATTATAGATTATTTTTCTTATTTCTAATTTATACGACATTTGAAAGCATAAACTTCAAAATAAATAACCCACGACTGACAGTCAACAAAGTAAACAATCTTTTGTTACCAAAGGCGACTTGATATTATTTCATTATTGTTAAGATTTAAGTTCATGAATTTTGTGCCAAAACTTTTAGGACATACGTTAAATTTGTAAGTTAAAACATTTTTGTTCTTATAATTGTAGCTCTGATGATGGCTGACCGAAAGCCGAAACGTTAGAAAAAAAAAAAAACTTTCGTTTTTATAAACTGACCGATAATCCCACAAGTTTATCGTTTTGTATCATAATAAAATATGAACAACAATTTCATTTTGGGCAAGTAATCAACAGTTTATGTTCTGACAAAGAAATCAAGTCTAATCTAAGGTTTTTATATCCTTTCTTAGATAGTGAGGGACTGCTGCGTGTAGGAGGTAGCCACAAAATGCCAATATACCATATGATCAGAGGCATCTTATAATTTTGCCAAAAAATAGTCACATTACAGATTTAATACTACGTGTTCTTTAAATATGAGTAATCACATCATGCTGTGTTCTTCTGACCATTGTTTTATTACTATATTACAAGAATATTTTAACGTTTTAGGCCCACGGAAGACGACTGACTATCGGTCATCTACAATTTTGTCTGTATGAATGCAACGTATACGTTTAAATGAGACACCGCAGACAACAGACTAAAAAGACGGCCCGATTAAAAAGTTGGAACCTGTTCCAGATTTGTCACCGACTCGATTGTCTATGACGAGTTGGTAACATATAGAATGAATGCACTAATATGAGGCAACGCACACGAACTACAATTTAGTCGGCGCTGAGTGAAATATAATGCGTGGGCAGTAGCGTACCACATACAGGTAGTTACGTCCTGGTATTTGTTGTGAGCACATCTGCCATGGAAATTAATTGCGATAAACTGATTAGTTTAGTCCAACTGCGTCGTAGTGTATACGACTTAAGGTGTCCGCAATATTCAGACAGAAATGTAAAAACAAAACTATGGGAAGAGGTGTATGCAGAAATGATACCAAACTGGAATACTTTGGATCTAAAATAAAAAACGCTACAAGGTATCTCTGAAATACATGTACAAAGATGTACGAGGGGGTACCCAAAAATAACCGGAACAGCATTGCCGTGGGCGGAGCTTGTGTAGTACGCATTTCTGCCGCTAGGCGTGTATAGCGCAACTCTTTGCCAGTTCAGTGCCGCCTGTGTTGTCGACCTGGCTTGTTCTGTTCATCTGCAGTGATTGTTTTTGCTAGCGCTGTTTTGTTCTTGTTTTGTTTTTTATGATGGCAAGTTTAAGTGAACAACGTGCAACTGTGAAATTTTGTTTTCTACTCGGTAAAAATGCTGCTGAAACTGTTTTAATGTTGAAAACAGCTTACAAAGATGACGCTATGGGAAAAACCCAAGTGTACGGGTGGTTTGCTCGGTTTAAAAGTGGTGACATGTTGATTGATGACAAGCCTCGTTCTGGACGTCCATCAACTGCCCGAAACAACGAAAATGTTGAAAAAATCCGAGTGCTTGTGCTCACAGACCGTCGACAGACAATTGATCAACTGTCAGAGATTAGTGGGTTATCTCGGAGCTCGGTTCAGCGAATTTTAACCGAAGATTTGAGAATGAAAAGGGTTGCTGCCAAGTTTGTTCCTCGGGCTCTGACTGACAATCAAAAGAATGTAGAGTTGAAACATGTCGTGCTTTGAAACAACAGCTTGAAACTGATCCAGTTTTTTTGTTCAAGGTCATTACTGGTGATGAATCATGGTGTTATGGTTACGACCCAGAAACAAAGCAACAGTCAAGCCACTGGAAAAGGCCATTGTCACCCCGACATCAAAACAATGCTGATTTGCTTTTTTGATGCCAAGAGCGTAGTTTATTCAGAGTTTGTTCCCCCAGGTCAGACCGTCAATCAAACCTTTTATTTGGAAGTTTTAAGAAGATTGCGCAACAGTGTTCGTCAAAAAAGACCCGATTTGTGGCAGACAGGAGACTGGTTCTTCCACCACGACAATGCACCTGCACACACAGCCATCTCTGTTCGCCAGTTTTTGACTGAATATTACATGGTTGGGCTGCCTCACGCACCTTACTCGCCTGACCTGGCTCCGTGCGACTTTTTCGTATTTCAACGCATGAAAAAGGGGCATGAAAGGACACCGATTTGACAACATTGAAAAGGTTAAAAAAAAACAGGGAGGAGCTGTCAGCCATTTCTAAAGATGATAGAGATACAAAAAAAATGTTTCGAACAGTGGAAGCACCGGTGGGACAAATGTATTAGTTGTAATAGAGAGTATTTTGAAGGGTTGAAGGTTGTTCTGTAAAAAAATATATAGCTTTTTAAAAAATAATTCCGGTTATTTTTGGGTACCCCCCTCGTAGTTATACATACATTTGTTTCTTAACTGATATGATATGTTTTAATTACGTTAACGGTATAAGAGAATCACACTTATTTTTTTACGTAAAAAGATAAAATATTAGAAGGTTGTTTAAGGAACTAGTGTACTTATAAAACCAAAAATAACCATAAACAAATAATAAATAATTCTAAAAAAATTACAATAAACACAAGTATGTTCTGGAGTATTTTTTATGAACACATACTATTGTGAATGAATCATTGGAATACGGTGTTGTCAGATTTTCAGGTGTTCCCCAAATTGTTTTTTTTTTTATTTTTCATAATGTCAAATATGTATCTGCGTTAGTAATTAATTAAGTTAGTTTAAAGGCTTAAACCCCTTAAGGGCTAGCCAAACACTTTTAATTAGGAGGTTGGTATAATGGTATTTTAAAATTTTATCCAATTTGACCAAATTGCATTTTTTAAAGAAAGGATGGCTGGTCTACGGACTATTTAAATATAAATAGAGTAATTATTGTGAATCTGTTTATTTAAATCTTATCATATTGCTAATGTACAGATCCTTGTGGTGAATTGAGGAGCAAGCGTTCAAAACGTATTAAATTCTGATAACCTGTTTTGGAGAAAATCGCCAAAAACCCCTAGTGAGCAGCGCCTGAGACAGAGAAGCATTGTTAATGGGGTGTTCGCTTCATTTTAGCAAGTTGACAGTATACCCCAAAATTCTTAAAGTTTGATCCAAAGGTATGGCAAAAATTTCAAAATATATTTTGGATTTAATGCGTTTTGATTGATTGGCTCTTGGATTTAAAACGGTTTGTTCGAGTCACCTTAGGATTTACAACGCTTTGTAAAAATGAAATATTTATTTTCATGAAACAATGTTATAAACAATGCAAACAAATCAAAAACTAAAAACTGAAGAAAAGTAACTGGAAATATTAACCTAAGCATGAGTCAATTTAGAATTTAGAACAAATTGTTTAAACGAAATATTTATTCTCAGAAATATTGTATAAACCATGTAAAAAACAAACACTGAAGCAAAGTAACTGAAAATACTATCCTAAGATAGTTATCTATAATGGTATTGTGGATTTACTACGTTTTGATCAAATAAAGATTTCAAGTTGGATTTAATGCGTTTTGCTCAATCGGTGACATTTTGAACTGGATTTTACGTTGGATATAATGCGATTTCCTCAAATCTGAGCGCGGCATTGGATTTAACTGGTACTTTAGATGCAGATCTTGTGCTTAACTCATTTTCGCTTGAAAATGGATTTAATACGTTTTAAACGCTTGCTCCTCAATTGTAGTTCCTCTAACTCCGTGTCTAGGTGCTGCTTCCAATTTGGAATCATATAGAGTGTCTTCAATTTCAAGCTCTTGTTTTCTTACAAAATTATGTCATATACATGCAGCTTGCGCTATTCTGATACAAAATTCGAGATCCACGTCGAGGCTTCTATGAAAAAATACGCCATTTATTGGATACGAATCCGAAAGTGCTCTCTACTATTCTCCTCGCTCGATTTAAACGATAATTAAATATTCTTTTTTTGCTCGCCAAGAAACCGATTCGGATAAGGTCTTAATATATGTTTTAAAACTCCAAATGGAATCTATGACAAAAATAAATGGCATATGTGTGCCTCTTTCGTCTGATGACATTGTTCGGCACATGAAAAGAGAAATTCTTTTCATGTGCCAGAAGAGAATTTTCAAGTCTCTTCGACAGAAAAAATAATTCAAAAAATATATTTGAATCAGAATTTCTCCCACTATGCCCGACATCTACAAAGGTGAAACACTGATCAGCGTCCACAACGGCTAAGAGAATAATGGAAAAATATTTTTTAAAGTTAAAGTATTCCGATCCTGAACATGGTGGCATTTTTATTCTAATGTGTTTACCATCAATCGCTCCGAGACAGTTAGGAAAATTTGTTCTTTCGTAAAATTGTTTACTTATTTATAACCATTTTTCTTCTGTTGGTTCCGGTATCCACTCTTGTCTTAATAATTTCCAAATAGCGGAACAAGTTTCGAAAACAATGTTCCGAATAGTCGATTTGCCAATCAAATATTCGTAATGAAGGGATACAATGAATTTCCGGATGCCAAATATCTGTAAAAAACACACAATTGTAAGACAACAGACATTTTGTTTTATTTTAGGAAAGCGTATTAAAAAAGATGGAGTTCTTTAAGAGATTGTTTTCGAAGAGAATTGGCAGCACAGAAAAAGGCTCCATCTGGAAGTGCTGCAAAAAAACGTCGCAAATATATTTACTTCGACCAACTTCTCTTTTTTATTTCCTACACAAAAACTGAAACTGAATCGTCGCTACAGGACGAAAAAGATAGTAATAACACTGAAATTACTCTGATACGAGCCCATGAAGAAGACTTAACTACTGAAGACCCAGCAGTAGCATCAACATCTTCATCAAATGCTTGTTTTAGCAGGCGCGCAAATAGAAAACAAACGAGAGACGATGAAATGTTGCAAGTTTTAAAAATTAGTTTATTCCCTATAAACTAATTGCTCAGAAGACACGAAATGATACAGATGAGATGAATCTTTTTTGAAAATTTTATAATAATTATAATAACATTTACGTTTTTTATTTGTTGGTTACGTTGTAAATCCTATTTAAAAAAATTAATATTTCGTTTGTCAAAAATGTTCTCTCCTTAATGTCACAGATAATCGTTTTTCTATCGAAATACACTTTCGCATAACTGTATCTTGCCTAGATAGCATAGTAAATTCTCTAACCAGCATATTAAAGGAATCAAAGGACATCCTGTGAAAATTAAAAAACTTCTCTGCATTGGATACAAGATCGTGGAATAATATACAGTGAGGTCCATAAGTAACGGATAAATTCATTATACAGGGTTTGTCCGGAAAGTAATGTCAGTGCATTTTTTTCCCGAAACTGTACGCGCCAGCCCGCGCTTTATGTGCTGAGATTGTGGTGGGGGGATCTGGCAACAAGATCCAACAAGCGTCAGTTGTCTACCGGTAGTTGTAGCCGTCGCATCACTCGTTCTTTGAGAGTCGTTACAGTGACCCGGTGCAAGAAAAAATGCAACGTTCACTTGGGCAACGGATGGCGATCAAGTTTTGTGTGAAACTGGAGAAGAGTGCTGCGGAAACCATTCCAATGTTGAAGAAGGCTTTCGGCGTCGATTATCTTTCGGACAGGCAAATTTTCCGGTGGCACAAGGCCTTCGCAGAAGGTCGGGAAGATGTCAACGACGAGAACCGCGCTGGACGGCCATCAACCTCCAGTTCCGACGACAATGTGAAACGTGTGCGTGACTTGTTGAACACTGACCGTTGTCTAAGTGTCCGTTTAATTTCCGAAACATTAGACATTACGAAAACCATTGTTCACGAAATTGTGTCGGAGTCTTTAGGAATGAGGAAGGTGTGCGCGAAGCTCGTGCCAAAAGTGCTAACGGACGATCAAAGAGCGAGGCGCGTCGGAAACCTGCCAAGAACTTTTGGACACCTGCGATGACAACCCCCGCTTTCCTTGATGACGTCATTATCGGGGACGAAAGTTGGGTCTTTGAATACGATCCGGAGACGAAGAGGCAAAGTGCGGAATGGCACACGTCGAACTCCCTCGCCCTAAGAAGGCCAGGATGTCCAGGTCAAAGATCAAGACAATGCTGATTGTCTTTTTTGATTGCCGGGGATGGGTCCATCATGAGTTCGTTCCGCAGGGGACAACCGTAACCGGAAAGTTTTACGTCGAGGTGCTGAAGCGGCTGAAACGCAGGGGGGATCGCATCTGCCCAGACATCTCAAAAACCTGTAAGCTTCACCACGACAATGCGCCTTCGCACACCTGCTTCCTCGTGGCCAATTACCTCGTCAAGGCAGGCATCACCGTTGTTCCCCAGCCTCCCTACAGCCCCGATGTGGCCCCCCAGTCTTTTTTTGTTTCCGCGCCTCAAAACCCCAATGAAAGGACAGCATTTTGGGTCGGTGAAAAACATTCAGAAGGCTTGCACCGACGCTTTAAAGGCGATTCCGGAAAACGACTACCGTGCGGCTTTTGATGCGTGGAAGACCCGCTGGAACCGATGTGTGGACGCAGGAGGAATGTATTTTGAAAATTTCTAAAGTTAGAATAAAACATAGAACACATAGAACACATAGAACCAATAAAAACCATTTTTTCAAAGCTCACTGACATTACTTTCCGGATAAACCCTCTATACGTAATTTACAATTTATGAGTAAAATCCTGAAACACGTCAATTTTTAATTCTAGAATGACATTTTTTGAGCATAATTTTATACCTCCCCATCTAACTCCCCTTGGAGTGACAGCTACCCCTTTAAAATTTTTTAAATGGAACGAGGGTGCGTATGATAGCTCATTTGAAAGGGTTTTTAATTCTCCATTCAGCAACATAATTTTTTTTTATTTCTATAATTTTTTATTGAAAAATATTACATTTTTAACGTTACTAAGTAAAGAAAAGAACATGAAACAGAACAGAAGAACAGTTGAAATAAAATGTTCAAACTGGGCGCCCGTTGCTTCTTGACAATAATGAAGGCGTTGCTGAAATTCTTCTAAAACATTTTGTATTGTTTCCGGGGTGATTTGATTAATTTCTTGCCATATTTTGTCTTTTAAATCTTCTACGTTATTTGGTCTGTTGAAGTAGACTTTCGATTTTAAGTAACCCCATAAAAATAATCAAGCAGCGTCAAATCGGGAGAACGAGCCGGCCACTCAATTTCATCGTGTCTACCGATCCATCTATTGGGAAAAACTTGATTCAGGTAGGCTCTTACTTCCAATGAAAAATGTGGAGTAGCTCCGTCCTGCTGAAACCAATTATTTCTATCAATTTCATTGGGGTTGTCATAATCTGGAAAAGCATTCTTAACTCTGGAACTAAGAAATTTTGCAAGAAGTCCAAGTAACGTGCGCCAGTTAATGTGAATGTCATCAAAGAAATATGGTCCGATAATTTGAGAATTTATAATTCTACCCCAAACGTTCACCTTCTCAGAATATTGAGTATTGGCCTCCATCATCCAATGTGAATTTTCTGTACTCCAGTATCTACAGTTATGTTTGTTGACTGTTCCATTTAAGACGAATGTTGCTTCATCAGAAAAAATAATGTTTTTTATAAATAATGATTTCGCAAAATTCCAATCGGCGATCAGGGCCCTCAGTGTTAAATTCTTGAACCAAATGAATTTTATATGGGCGGTATTTTTCTTTTTTTTTTTTGGAAGACGCAATATGGACGTTTTACTAACATCATTATCGACGGCAACTTGTCTTGTAGGTTTATGTGGATTATCTTGAATATCTAACAATATATAAAATTTCTGTTCATCGTCTAAAATGCGTTTCCTACCAGATTTAGCAATATCTGTGACATTTCCAAATTCACGAAATTTGTTTTCTATTCTACTAACCGAAGACTGGGAAATGCGGCGGTCAGAATACTTAGTATTGAATATTTCGCATACCTGCTTCTGCGTTCTTGTTTTATCACCACATCCTAATAATATCAAAATTTCAATTCTTTGGGTATCCGAAAGACTCATTGTTGATCAACTTGACGATCAGCGATAAATAACAGAATAGAATAATAAATTTGCACAGATGTAGCAAACAAAGAAATTTAAATGTACAATTTTTTTCTGATATGTAAAAAGAAATCCTTTTTACTTCTTTCTTTTTGTTGGGTATTTTGCGCAGCATATCAGGGAAACCGATACATTTAAGTTGAATATTGACACAAAATTAACTAAAAACGTCAGATTTGACAGATATTTGGTACATGGGCACTTGATTGTATACATTTCATAATAATAATAATTTTGAAATTATCAAATTTAATTTTCTTGATGAAAAATATACAAAATTCAAAAAACCTTATATTGCTGAATAGATCATTAAGAACCCTTTCAAATGAGATTTCACACGCACCCTCGTTCCATTTAAAAATTTTAAAGGGGTAGCTGTCACTACAAGGGGTTGGAGGGGGAGGTATAAAATTATGCTCAAAAAAATGTCATTCTAGAATTAAAAATTGACGTTTTTCAGGAGTTTACTCATAAATTGTAAATTACGTAGATAATGAATTTATCCGTTACTTATGGACCTCACTGTATGACATTTTCCTTTTAATAAACGTTGGCTAGTAATTGGGTGAATCCAATATTCACGATTACTTCTCTTTCTTCGTTTTAATAATATTGCCGCGCACCTTAATTTTTGCACATGCATCGACACTTCCATGGTCTATCTAAACGCGCCACTGACTATCTGTACGTGTGCAAGTTGCTTCCGATTTCTCACCTACTGTCGGTCGGTCTGCGATGTCTTCTTTCAAAATAGTCACTGACCGACTGTCTGTCGTGTGCGGTGGGTCTTATAGTTTCAATAGTCTAATAAGTCTAATAGTCTAATAGTCTAATTTAGCCAGCTTTCATGAGAGTTCCGCTTTGCTGTCTAAGTTTGTTACTATTCCTCTAGTTTTAAAGGTTATTTTAACGTGTTCAGTTGTTCTATAAACCTTTAGGTGTTAAAATAAATTAAAATGTGTGTGTTGGCAATGTTAATTTTTACTATGTTCCACTCTCTCGTGGCCCAACCCCCTCCTATAGGTCAGGTTATTATTTTACTCGTCTCGAAATAAAAGGCAGGACCACTAGAAGGCAATATCCGTTATTGCCATCTTACAGAGCCAACTCGATGAATTGAAAACGCAGATTAAAAGTGTAACAGAGAGGTTGGTAAAGGCAGAGACATGCAACGAACATATAAAATCGGATACTCGTGAATACAAGATAGCTGTGGAAGGTTTGGAGTAAATTATTTTCAAAATGGAAAATAAGCTTAAAAATAAAAAGAAAAACTCATTGAAACAAAGAATTTCTGAAATAAATTTATGGACATCTTTAAATAGGAGAAAAAGCGTCGAGTGAAATGCGAAAACTCTTTAAAAAGTGTCAATTGTGTGTGTCGCAGACCCTAAAAAGTATTCACAGAACACCACAAATGGGGGTCGTAATAAGAACTAAAAATAGGTCAGGTTAAATTAAAAATGTGTTTGGATGCTAGATATTTAAATTCGAGAATGGTTAAAGATGTTATGCCGCAAAACCCTAATGAATTTTCTATATAACTTTTCTAAGGGTCAGTGTCTTAGTACCATAGACCTAACAGAGTCGTACTGGCAAATACCAATAGGTCCACCATAACATAAGTATACAGGGTTGATATACGAGGGTCAAACGCATGTTTTTAAAGTTTTACCGTTTGGGTTATCTACCAGTGTGGGGTTTTATTCGCGGTTTGAGTAAAGTTTTAGGATCGGATGTGGAAGGTTGGTTAATTCCATATGTCCATGACCTACTAATCTATTCAGGAACACCGGAATTGTACTTAAAGCATTTAGCGATTTTATTTAATAAATTTCGTTCAGCCGCGATCGCGGTAAAATTAAATAAATCCCGTTTCGCGAGATTGGAGGTACATTTCCACATTTCCTGGGTGATATACTATCTCCTGAAGAAGTATGCATGGATCCCAATCGAATTAAAGCAATAGTGGCTTTTCCCACGCAACGCAACTGTCGACATTTAAAATCATTTTTAGGGTTAGTCAATTATGATGAATGAATGAATACGAAAAGTGGGCGGAAGACCCATGCACTTAGGCCGCCTGACGGGCCCATTGTGCACCCACATTCCATGAGTGTTCACCCAGATATGCCGACCTCTCTAGCAAAGGCGCATATTTTCCTGGGGTGAATACTCTTAACATCCTCTGGGTTCAGAACACATCTCCCAAAGTGCCGTTCTCTGACCCTTGCAATTGCAGGGCAGTCGGTGAGGATGTGAGATGCAGTCTCCTCATCCTCCATGCACCATCCACATTCAGGATCATCTATGACCCTTATCATGTGGAGGTGCCTTTTAAGGTGACAGTGGCCTGTAAGGAGTCTTGTCACCGTTCTAATGTCTCTTCGGTTCATACCTAGGAGACTTTGAGTTAATCTGAACGAAGGCCTAGTAATATGGGCCTTCGCCTGCCTCATACCCGGGGCTTCTTGCCATGATTTTTCGAACTCCTTGTTTAGGAGCTCTTTCATGGTTGAAACCCCCATTTAATAGGGGACCCCTAATATAGGTTCAGGTCCTATGGGGTACCCTATTGATCCTAGTCTGGCCAGTCTGTCGGCTCCTTCATTTCCCGGGACACCTGAGTGTCCCGGTACCCATGTGAGTATCACTCTATTACAACTGGCCAGATCATTTAGAATCTTTTTACAGTCAAGGACGAGTCGCGATTTGACCTTGCTGGATTCAATAGCCATCAAGGCCGCTTGACTGTCCGTGCATATTTGAATCGTTCTCCTTTTTGGAGCCGTCTTTAGGATTTCCATCCCGCATGCTAGGATAGCATATATTTCCGCCTGGAAAACGCTAGCATATGACCCGAGGGCAAAAGATAATTTTGTCCTCGTGGTTTTGCCATATACTCCCGCTCCGGCCTTATCGCCAATTTTGAAGCCGTCTGTAAACCAGATGATTCCATTTTGGCATATAGTGTTATTTGTGTTATCCCAGTCATCCCTACTAGGGATTTGGATCCCTAGTTTTGGACTGGGACAAATGGTAGGCTCCACACTGTCCTGTAGCATAAGGAGTACTGGACAGTTTTTGGTAGCCTTGTTCCATATTGTGGCGTGGCCAGTAGTTTGTTCCTCGCCTATCCAATGGCCAAGTCCGGTCAGTCTGTAAGCCGATCTCATGGCCTCATGTTCAATCACCAAGTGCAAAGGAGGCAGCCCCCGTCAGAACCTCTATGGCCCTACTTGGGGCTGTCCTCATTGCACTAGTGATGCCTAGACAGGCTATTTTTTGTCCGTTTGGCTTTATTAAAAAGCTTACGAACCTTCCTCCTGTGGGATTCGACATGGGAATTCCACCAGGGTTTTTTGCTCCGAACTAGTCCTTTGTTTTAAAGGACAGTTGGCTTCAAACGATTCAACGATGGCTGAGTTGAGGCGGTTTAGCACTACCTCAACGTCTGCCTCGCTTTCGTATCGGGATGGAATTCCTATTAGCCTCCCTTTAAGGTCCTCTAAATAGAGGTCCCATTGGGTGGCCCTAGGATTCCTATATCCGTTTTCGATGAGTTGGATGGATTCATCCAGCCCAAAGAAGATGTGTCTGTGGTCGGATAAGGATACTTCCAAAGACACTCTCCAAGATACAACCTGAGAGAGTAGCTCTGTGGAACAGAGCGTCAGATCTATGACCGACTGCCTCTCAGGTGTGAAATAGGTGGGTACCGATCCCCTGTTGGCAATTTGCATACCACTCAGGGTGAGGAACTCGAGCAGCATCCTGCCCCTCGGCTTGACTTCCTTGTCCCCCCACATAGTGTGGTGAGAGTTGGAGTCGCAGCCAACGAGCAACGGCAGTCAATTATGATTCAAGATTTTGTAATAATTTTTCGGATTTGACGGTACAGTTAGTACGATTGCTTAAGAAAAATCAACTTTGGACATGGGGTGTCGAGGAAAATAGGGCTTCTGAGAAAATAAAGGAATATTTCTTGCATTTTGGGAAGGCTAGAGCCAATCCCTTTATTAGAAAAATCGACTATCCTGATGTTTTTTCCAAATTAGTCCTCTGATACTGTAATAATGTTGGCACATGATCGTTTGCACTCGAAAGCTCAGAGACGCAAGGCTCGTCATGACAAGAATAAAAATTTGATAACTTTTAATGTAGGCGATAAGGTGTTATATCGCACCCATCCTTTATCATCAGCACAAGATAAGGAAATACAAAAGTTTTTCCTTCTTTTCAGAGGACCGTGTACGATAGTGTCCCTGAAGGGCTCAACTCATATGAGGTCACTGATTATAGTAGCGGCGCTTCCTTGGGGGTCCATAATGTTCATAACATGAAACCATATGTATGTTCTGCCCATCGAGGATAGGTAGGCTGCTACTTTTTATATTAAAGTCAGTAGGTTCCCTCATAACTTTAATAGGGGTGTGATGTAGTAGGTCGCCTACCTATTCTCTAAAGTAGTGCGCGTTTAGCGGGGAACTCGTAATGTATGTGTTTGTGTGCACGTGTGCGGTGTCTAGGTTGTACACCACTGATGCTACGCTATTATTTAAGTGTATTAATAGATTCACAAGTAATCCTTTTGGATCAAATATTGTATTTTTTTCTTAGTGTGTATCCACTCTGTTCGAACCACCGGAACCTTAGAATAAAACTTTGTGGTTATCAGGTATTTATGTAACATTAAAAACAGCAACCTTGCCGACCCACTACAACCTTTCGACAGATGTGCACAACTACATCACTAAGTGTGAAATTTGCAATCTCATCAAATATGACCGTAACCTACAGAAAGTCAAAATTCAAACCACTCCAACCCCATCACGTCCACTCGAGGCTTTTTTTTTCCCCTTCAGGAGCCGTCCTTGTACTATCCGGTTATACTGCAGCCTCTTGGGCTTTTTGTATTTTCTCCTGTACCGGTTTACTGCACCCAGTCTAAAATCTTTGTTCCCTGCACTAATTTGTACAGGGTCATATCTGGCTGTGCAGTGTAATCTTCTGGTTCCATAAAGGGTTTTCCATATATTGCTTGCCGTTTGCGATCCAAAGCCTCACACTGACAGAGAATGTGAAGGGCTGACTCCGTTTCCTTGTTGCACATTCTGCATCTTAGGTCTCCGTTGTACAGGCCCATTTTATTTAGGTGTTCTCGAACAGGAAGATGTCCTGTGCGTAACCCTACTATAGTGCATAGCTGTTTCCTGTTCATTGCTAACAGTTGCTCGGCTACGGGTTTTGATGGTTCTTTAATGAATTTCTTCCCATGTATTTGTCTGGGCATTTTTCTCCAGTATTCTTTGTGTTGTTGTTTGACCCACTCATTAATATGTCCCCTGATGACGGTTTTTGCCACTCCAAGGGCCGGTTCGGGGCCAATATAATCTTCCGACGATCCATTTCTGGCTAACTCGTCAGCTTTCTCATTGCCTTCGATACCCTGATGACCTGGCACCCACATCAAAGTGACCTTGTTGTGAGTTGCCAGCCTTATCAGTTCTTCTTTGCAATCCCATACCAGTCTTGATGTCACCTTAGCGTTGCTAAGGACTTTTAGGGCAGCTTGACTGTCTGAACAAATTCTGATCCGCTTATTAATATATGCCCTCTTATTATTGATCCTCAAACATTCGAGAATTGCACAGACCTCTGCCTGAAATACAGAGGTAAACTTTCCTAGTTGAAGACTCTCTTTGTGTTTATTTTGCACACAATAGATGCCAGCACCAGTTCCATTATCAGTCTTTGACCCGTCCGTGTACCAGGTCAATTCATTGATGTTTGGTCTATTGACCGTATTTCTGTCCAACTCGTTCCGATCTTGGATAATAATCTCGAAATTATTGTTGAATTGGTATTTTACAGTCATATGATCTGTTCTCATACCAAGTATGTTACTCGTCATATGATCATTTTTGTGTGGCCCCATCTTTCAGTATCCCTGAAGTTGGGTGAATTCTCCAGTCTGAACATTGCCATGCTGGCCTCCCCCTTTATTACATATTGTAATGGAGGTAGGTCGAGCAAGGTTTCCATTGCAGCTGTTGGTGTTGTTTTGATTGCCCCTGTTATTCCTAGACATGCAAGTCTTTGTATCTTGCCTAGAGTCATAGCAGCAGTCCTCTGATTCATCTTTGGCCACCATACCAAAGATGCATATGTTATCATGGGGCGGACTACCATATTGTATAACCAGTATACCATTTTTGGTTTAAGTCCCCATGTTCTTCCGTAGGCCCGTCTGGCAATTACCAGAGTCATTACTGCCTTTTTCTTTATATTTTGAATATGTTGGTTCCAAGTAAGTTTTGAGTCCAGGATTACCCCAAGATACTTTACTTCTCCCGTAATATTTATTTCTTCACCGCGCAGTCGGATCGGGCCTACTCCGTCCAGTTTCCTTCTGTTGGTGAATGCTATTATATTGGACTTTCGGGGGTTTATATTTAACCCCTCTCGATCTGTCCAATCTGTTACTACGTTTAGAGCCATCTGTAGTCGTTCTCTAACTGTGTGATTGAATTTTCCTTGTGAAGTCAACACAAGGTCATCTGCATACCCAATAGTAGTATGTCCATTTGCTTCAAGGGTTCTTATCAGTCCGTCCATCACCAGGTTCCATAACAGAGGGGACAGAACCCCTCCCTGTGGACATCCCCTAGTGACTTGTGCGGTGATTGATTCCCCCATTAAATATGTACTTACTAGTCTATTTTCTAGCATATGACTGATCCATCTACAGCATGTGTCGTCGATTCCTGCTCTTCTCGACGCTCTAGCTATGGATGTTAATGATGTGTTGTCAAAGGCTCCTTCTACATCTAAAAATGCTGCTAGAAGTACTTCTTTGTTTTTAATTGCATATTCAGCTCTTTTTACGATCTGATGTAATGCTATTTCTGTTGATGTTCCTGCTCTATAGGCATATTGGTTCTGATGCAATGGTCTGATAGCTAGTGCGTTATCCCTTATATGCCTGTCTAGCAGTTTTTCTAGAGTCTTTAGCACGAATGACATTAGACTAATTGGTCTCAGAGATTTAGCCGTATCCTGTCCAATTTTTCCAGGTTTAGGTATGAACGCTACTCTGATATGTCTCCAAGTCTTAGCAATATATCCCAGAGCCAGGCTGGCTCTAAGCACACTGCATAGCTTGTTATGGAGCATGTCTCCTCCTTTACTTAGGAGTGCTGGATATATGCCGTCTGGTCCCGGCGATTTATATGGCTCAAATGAGTCTACTGCCCATTTGATTTTATTTACATCAATTACCTTCTTTGCTATCTGCCAGTTTTCCCTGGTTGCCCAGTTGGGTGGTTCCAGTTCTGAATCAAAACAGTCTCTTTGAGTGTCACTGATTATTCTGCATCCCGGAAAGTGTACCTTGAAGAGTTCGTTCATGGTTTCATAACCGGTCTTGGTATATTCGCCATCCTCTTTTTTGAGGGAGTTTATCGTTCGTTGAGGATCCTTAGAGATAATTTTCTGGAGTCTGGCACACTCATGAGTTCCTTCAATTTCCTCACAGTGCCTACTCCAGCTTTCTCTTTTGGATTTTCTCAATGATTTGTTATATTCGGTTAGGGCCCTTTTGTATTCGTCCCAATTTCCCGATTTTTTAGCTCTATTGAATTGTTTCCTAACATGTCCTCTTAGTTTTGCTAGGTCATTGTTCCACCAGGGCACGTTCCTGTTGGCTCTTTTGCCTATAAGAGGGTAGTTGTTTTCGAAGGCCGAGATAACCGCTTCCTGAATTTGGTCGGCAACTATCTCTAGGTCTATTGTGTTCCTTATCCTAATGTCGGCCCCCCGCAATTTGATGTCCAGTTCGGTTTTATAAGCTACCCAGTCAGTCTTGCGGGGTTACGATAAGTTTCTTTTGCGAGTTTGTCACCCTCTATGTTAAAGTAAATGTGTCGGTGGTCAGCATAACTATGTTCCTCAGACACATGCCAGTTTTTTACTTATTTAGCAAGTTACTTATAAAATTAGTACCTAACGTGATATCTATGACCTCTTTTCTTGTCGCAGTGACAAAAGTAGGTTTATTGCCTATATTTAGTATGTCTAAGTTATTTTCCATAATAAATTCTAGTAAATACTCACCTCTGTCATTGGTTTCTGTACTGCCCCATGATTGGTGGTGTGCATTCGAATCACAGCCTATGATGATCTGGTCTCCGCTCATCCTGCTGTAGCTTACCAGTTCTTCTAGTTTCCTGGCAGGTGGTGGGCTGGGGTCATCGTAGGGAAGATAGGCCGATCCGAATATTAATTCTTTAGTCCCATCTCCCTGCCCCAGCTTGATTTTGACTGCCGTTATATCCCTAGAACAGAAATTAATTAGCGGCAGTATGTTTAAACCATGGTTGGTTAAAATGCATGACCTCGGGTGGTCTGAGGTTCTATCATAAATTAGTTCCCCAAGTCCACCCAAGCCCATAACCTTACCCTTGTTTACCCAAGGTTCTTGAATGAGGGCCACATCAAAGTTCCCCCTCAACACTGCAAGTTCTGCCGTAGCTGCCTTACAGTGTTGGAGGTTCGCCTGAAGGACTCTTAGCGGCATCTTCTGTTTTTTGAGGTCCTGCTCCTAGGGCCTTGAAGGTGATTTTCCCCAGTCTGTAGTACGCCTGGAGTTGACCTGCCTGCAGTTTCCCGTAGGACGCCTCATCAATGGAGTAGGCCAGGATTTGCCCCCTCCTCTGTTTTCCGGCTCAGGAGAATCCAGCCGCCCACTCTTAGGTCTGGGTTTTGCTTTCCTAAGCGTGTGCGGACTTTCTCCTCCTGTTCTACTGGTCCAGGGAAAAGCAAGGACCTTTGGCCTCTTTGGAAGTTCCTTGGCCTCGACCGCAATCAAGGCCGCGTCCTCCCATAGACCCGTCAGGTTCTCGATTTCCCCCTGAGCCATAGTGCCGTTGCTTCATTCGCGCAGGTCATCCATAGGACTCCTCCCGCTGAGAAGATGTTCTGTCGAACTGCAACTGTGGCTCACTACCAGAGGGAGCCTCACCAATTGCGTCGACAATTTTATTTTGAACCAGGTCCGCTTGCTCCTGGTTCAATATTATGTCAGGATGGCGTCTGTCTATCACCGCCATCTTGATTCATTTTGCGGCTTCGCTATAGGACCCAGCCTGTGGCTTACCGCTTCTCGGCCTTTTAGCTTGCCGTGGTGATTGGGAGTCTGAGCGTATTCGCTTTCCTTCCCCAGGTTTCTCTTTTTGACCTTGGGTCGGTGGGTCATTTGGAGTCTTCCTTTTCGGCTTCTCCTTGGTCCACGTGCCCTCAGCCATCTTTCTGGCCTTAGTCAGTATCCGCTTCTGGGCACCCGATTGCCTCGGTTCGTTGCCCAGAAGTTTCACTTTGGCTGTGATTGTGTCTGCAGTTCCACTGGTACCCGCAGATGCGTCACTGTCTGTCGTTAGTGACTCCATGACATCTTTTTCTGAGTCCTCACCCTCAGATTTGGTTTTGTCTTTTTTTGTAACTGTGTCCATTTTGGTCCCACGAGTATGGGGGAAGGGGTGGTCCACATCTGCAGGTGCCCCCTGTGCAGATGTAAGGCTGGTTACTCTGAAATTTCGCCCGGTGTTTCAGAGGCTCCGTTAGTGACGGACTTGTCCCTCCGCCATGCATCCCCTTGGCACGGGTCGCGTAACACGCTGGGATTGGGAGTGTGTCTAGGTGTGTGTATGTATAAGTGTCACCCTCCTCCTTTTCTGGGCTTGGGACCAGCTGGACTATGCGTGCACCTTATCACCCTAGTCCAGGCCATCTAATCCGCTGGCTATCTTCGGTATCGCCAAACTGCTTATGTTCTGGGACAAGAGCATATCCCTCAGTTCGACTAGTGTGTCCCAGACAGTTTGATAAGTTGGTTTGTGGTGCGATAGCTGCTTGGTCACCAAATAGAAAACGGACCTCTCTTTCTCCTGCTTGGCCGCAGTGATTTGAAGGACTCGTCCAACATCTGGTCTTTGTCTGCGTAACTCCTCCAACTGTCCAAACGCCTTCTTGAAGGTAAGTGCAATCCCTCGGGACATTCGGAGATCTGCTGCTACACAGTGGGCAAGACAGAAGTCAGCAGGAGCCTGGAACAGGTCACGTGGTTCTTCTCGCGTTACACCGTAGCGAGCTTTCTGGCCGTTGGAATGAAGCAACATGAATTCCTCGAAAGAGAGCTCGCTGTCTGGTGGACTGACGTGTCGAACTCTGGCTTCAGCTTGTTCGTCATTGCTTCCGGCGAAAGGGGCTAAACGGTTGAAATGGACCATCCTAGGTTTTCCTCTTGGCAACTTCTGGATTCGGTAGACTACATCGTTAATCCGGGTCACGACCTCATACGGACCTTCCCAGGAGCTTTGAAGTTTTGGAGATAACCCACGACGACGTTGTGGGTTATATAACCAGACTTGGTTGCCGGGCTGGTACCTCCCATCGTTGGCGTTGATGTCGTAGGTCTCCTTCATGCGGTCGCTGGCGCCCTGGATATTTGAACGGACTCGTTCGTGGATGTCGTCCATTCTCTGGCGTATAGTACTGACGTAGTCCTCTCCAGCCACGTCGTCCCCTGGTGTACAGCCGAACTTCAGGTCACAGGGTAGACGCAGTTCACGGCCCATGACGATGCTTGCTTGTTTCGTGGATTGACGACCGGTAAGCTAGCAGG
Source organism: Aromia moschata (assembly GCA_029963805.1). Taxonomy (NCBI): domain Eukaryota; kingdom Metazoa; phylum Arthropoda; class Insecta; order Coleoptera; family Cerambycidae; genus Aromia; species Aromia moschata. The sequence continues at coordinate 897,568 of JAPWTK010000118.1, forward strand.
AACAAGTGGAGAAACTGGTCCCAGTCCCTCTGGTGGTCAGAGACTACTTTGGATAAGTACCGGTTGATGGTCCTATTCATTCGCTCCACCATTCCATCTGACTGCGGATGCAGTGCAGTTGTCCTCGTCTTACGGATGTCGAGTGTACGGCACACATTCTGAAACAGAATCGACTCGAAATTTCTCCCCTGGTCCGAATGTAATTCCAGAGGTACACCAAATCGACAAATCAAGTCCTTGATGAGAGCATCCGCCACAGTAGAAGCCTCTTGGTTTGGAAGGGCATACGCTTCTACCCATTTGCTGAAATAATCCATCACGACGACGATGTATTTATTTCCATTATCTGTTTCCGGAAACGGACCTGCTACATCGATGGCAATTCTTTCAAACGGACTACCCACGTTGTATTGTCGCATTGGAGCCTTCGGGTGCCGTTGCGGACCATTACTTGCAGCGCACACCACACATTTCTTGCACCACTCCTTCACGTCAGTAGTGCAGTTTACCCAGTAGAAACGCTCCCTAACTTTCCCCAGCGTCTTCGTTACTCCTAGGTGTCCGCCAGTGCTTCCATTGTGGATCTCCTCCAATACCTCGGGCACTCTGTTTCTGGGGACTATCAATTGTTTTCGCTCTTCGGTACCATCCGATTTCTCCAGAACGCGTTTTAAGAGTCCATCGCTTAGGACGAGGGAATTCCACTGAGCCCAGTACGACTTTACTGTTGGCGAGTACCGTGATACCTCTTCCCAAGTGGGTTTCCGATCTTCTTTCTTCCAATTCACAATTGGTTTCAGATTCGGGTCATTCTCTTGATCTCTTAAAATCTTCTCCGACTGCCAATCATCATTCACCACCGTTAGTCTGCGTATTACGACATCCTTTTCAGATGATGGGCGGTGCTTTCTTCTTTTCAATACGGTGACTACGAATGTGACGTACCTTAGCACCATTCCAACGCCGAATTGGCCTCTTATCCAATATCTCCTTGGCGACTCGCCTAATCTCTGCTTCATTACATGTTCCTTCTTCAACATCTTCCTCCATCTTGCGGATCGTAGCTTGACCTCTGCAACTTTCTTTAGCGGCTTCGAATTCCAAAGCTCGCGCCAAAGCATCCACCAACTTGCTGGGACGAGCGAGAGTCAGCGCTTGACGGGTCTCGGTATCACGCAGACCATCTAAGAATGCCTGCACGGCTAGTCGTTCCATGACGTTCTCCGGCGTAGATGAATACGCCAAACGGACTAACCGCGCTATGTCCGCCTCAAATTCCTGCAGCGATTCGTTACTTTTCTGATAACGGTTCTTCAACTGCGAGTGGTAGACATGCTCGAGATGAGACTGACCATAACGCATTTCCAGATGTCGGACAAGTTGATGGTAGTCCTCTTGTTCTTCAAGCGAAAGCGTCTGTAATATATCCGTGGCAGTAGGGGACGATAACCGTGTCTCGGCCACCCCCACCACTCGGCCTTGACCTTGACATTCCTTTGTAACGGTTTTCTTCAAGGTCAAGGCCAAATTAAATATAACCTTGAAATTAATTTCAAGGTCAAATTAAAAAAAATCAAGGTCGTTGTTTATTTCAAGGTCGTTATTTATTTCAAGGTCGTTATTTATTTCAAGGTCGTTATTTATTTCAAGGCCGTTGTTTATTTCAAGGTCGTTGTTTATTTCAAGGTTGTTATTTATTTCAGGGTCGTTATTTATTCAAGGTCAAATCCGACATCTTATAATTTTCAAGGTCGTTATTCATTTCAAGGTCAACCTCACATATAAAAAGAACAAGCGACTCAACTGAAGTCATTCGATTTGTAAACTTCAGCTAGTATCTGTGTGTAACAGTGCAGTGGTGTGACGATCTAAGTACATTATAAGTAAGTAATATTTTAAATTACTTTTACCATTTCTTTTACTGTACTTGTAAATAATACAATTTATTTGAAACATGACTAATATTAACATTAATTTATCAAACGTTAACGATATGATTAATGGAGATATGGAAACGTATGAACAAAAGGCAATATCTTCTTTACCAGTAAATACTCCGTTTATTATTAAAAAAATGCGAGTTGTTAACACTCGATTTGGAAAAACAATTTTGGCCATTCTATTTGATACTCGAGTAAATATTACTTTTAAATCATTCTTGCCACAGCGAGTCCATGAAAATTTATCAGAAGATGTAATTACTGCAATAAATGCATCGCAAGGTAAATATACATTAAGTTATTTAGGAAAAAGTACTACAACTATTCCCGGTTTGAAACCCAGAATGCTGTTAAAGATCGATATAATCTCGCAATTGTAATATAAGCAGTAAAAGTATTGGTAGATATAATTTAAATATTATAAGATCGTTGACGATTTGCCATCATTATCATTGCTGATTGCATTATCAGAAAAAGGTAAATGTTATTCTACTGCACCAACCAATATTTTGATGTAGTTATCTTTTTAGGTCCCACAAACGTATCACGATGTGGATGCAATATTCTGCCTCACATTGGCCCGTAGCTGAAAATTTAAATCTTGCAGTTGAAAGAATGTCATGTGAATTAAACGCCTTAAGTTTCGAATATCATCATGAAACGGTTTATGGAAATTCCGCCTTTGATGAGGAAAGTGTGACGTACTACATGAAAGAATCTGAAAAGTGTGATTTGGGTGCCAAAATATGTCAAAAATATATCTACAACGTGTTAGACTTGGATGAATTTTGTACATTAATGGTACTTGCTGACCTAAAACGTTTTCTCGAAAACATCAGTCATTTTTTGCCTGAAGATATTGTGAATAAATTTCAACTGAATGATCCACCAAGTTATGAGGACGCAGGGGATACAGGAGAGGAATTAGAAGTGGAGAATACAGAAAATGCATGAGAATATTTTATTTAAATATTTCTACAATATTTGTATTAGTTTTGTGATGTATATACATAATAATTATAGTTACAATTACTTTATGTTTATTTATAAATATATACTTATAAATATGTATAGCATGAGTTTCATTACGTATACAAAAAGGAGCATACGCATTTGGTGTCGTGTACTTCCTTATTAAAAAAAAAAGTTCCTTCTTTTTCGCACAGATAATATTGTTGAACCTGGAGCAACCAACACATCGATTATAAATACACGTATGTGAATATTGTTCACAAACACAACAGAACTGTATTAGTGGCGTTCTTGAAGCACAGTAGAGACACGTATCTCTGATTATTCCAAAATTATGTAACATTATCCGCGGTAATTTGCAGATCTTACACTTTCCAGCACATTTATTAATACCTATAATAGGTATTAATATTCGGTGAGGTGGATTTACGTCTAGACACTCCTCACATAGCCCAGTATTTGTGTCAAACTTTTTTTGTGGAGAAATAAGACAGGCAGTTGTGGCACGCCCTTAATTTATTTAAAATACTTGGATACACTAAAACTTTTGGCTTTTTTCCCATTCTTTTGGAAGAGACATGTTGACGTAACACTGACTACTAGCGTCAAATAATGGCGCTTCTCGTGCATTAAGTTTCTTAAATACACAAAATATATCCTTGAACGTAACTTCCCCACTTCTAACAACCTCGAGTTGTAACCGCCTACTTGTACCGACGACCTTGAATCCTAACCCCTCTATAACTTCAAACGGACCCACCTACTTGTAACGACCTTGGAATCTAACCCCACTCTAACCTCAAACGAACCTGCCTACTTGTAGCGACCTTGAATATGACCCCACCACTATTTCAAACAACCTTGAAGTGTATGATATAAACTGAGGGTGACTTACTACTATGCACAGTCTAGTTACAGAGCAGTAACGATTTATATAGTGACTAAAAAAAATTACAATGTGCGACATAACAGTAAGTGAGGCCGACTCAACTACATATCCTTTTTCGTCCCCTATTCGACGTTCTCCATCAGCTTGGAGTTTAGACACCGTAGTATACGGCACTGAGGATGAGGACCACCAGGTGGAGCCTGACTCGACCACGAGTGAAACCCCTGAGACGCCCGACAATCTCAGTTTTGTGTTTGATTTAGAGGGTAAGTAATAATAATAATAATAATATTCATGGCGTATATCTTGGTGAGCATAAAATATATTTTTATTAACGTACATATAAATGTTTTTTCAGGATATCAAATCAACGACGAATTTTTCGAATTCAGGGAAATGGATAACATCGAAGGCAGGCGAATGGATAACCAGGAAGATCCTCAAGTCGTTGAGAACAGAGAACTAGGAGACTACGAAGACGACAACATCGACGTAGGTTGGGAAGATGCTGGTTGGGTCGACCGTAATGGTAATTTTTCTTGTTTCTTCCTATATTTATTTACTAATACAGATTTTTCTTACAGATGAAGATTAGTTTTTAAGAATACTAGCGTAAGTTTAATTATAGTTAGAATTATGTAAGTTTAATTATAATTAGATTATAAGAAATATATTGTAAATTAAATTAAAAATATTCCTAATAAATATTTCACTCTATTTTGCCTTTCTTTTAAACAGTACAAGATCATTGATATAATACAAATAATTCATATTATCACGACACATATTTTATACATCGACTTTCCCAGGAAGTTGCCCTATGTATATATATATAAGTGCCTGTCGGATGAAAAAATGGTATCACCTTGTACCATATAAAAAGACGAATACTTAGAGGGGTCGCAACTCATAATTTATTTTTTAATTATCTTTAAAAATGTTCAGATGTCCTTAATTCCAGAAAATAAACAGTGGGGGTGGTAGTGGGGGGTGGAAGTGGGGGTGGAAAAATCGACTAGTCACCGATTTTTTCATATTTCGATAGTTTTCTTTCACAGGGTGGGGTTTGGCAAACTTGTCCGGTTACACAAAGAGAAGGAGCCAAAGAAGGCTATTGGTTGGATGATTAACCGTGAACAATTACAACCAATAGTGCTCTTCAGCGATAGACCCTGTTCTCGAGTGGAGGGGTATTACCCCGGGTCCAGAGGATGGGGGTATCTTAATAAATACAGTTCACTTCTAAACATTCGGCAGTCATACTTTGACAAGTCTTTTGGTGCACCACCTAAAAGTTCGATTTCGTTATTTTCAACGTTATTTTCAACAACGCTTTTTTCAATATGTCGTCGAAACCATCCACTTCAACATCTGGCTTTGAAGTCATATTGCCTTCTTCGTCGCCCTCGTCGCCGTCGTCTCCGTCCTCGCCTACCGATATTCGAGTTCTGCAAGATGTGGTGGTGCGGCTGCCTACCTACAGGAGATATCCTACGGCGATATCTCACGAAGGACGCTTCCGGAAGCTCCACAGACTCCTTGAGGGGTATTGTCTTGAGCGGCAACTTCGTGCCCATTTCTGAGGGTGAGATCGTGGACCTGGTACAGGACCTGGTAGCTGATATTAACCAGGTACCTGAGCCCTTCGAGAATATTCGACCTGTCCTCGACGAGACACCTGCTCATCCGGAGCCTGCCGTCCTGGAGCCTGTCGTTCCGGTGCTTGTCGCCCCGGAACCTGCCGCCCCCTGAGCCTGCCGTCCCTGAGCCTGTCGTCCCGGAACCTGCCGTCCCAGAGCCTGTCGTCCCGGAGTATGTCCCCGAAGACACGTCTTTCATCCAAGACCCGGAACCTGCCCTCGAAGGAGCTCTCGAGGTCTCCCCGAACCACCAGCGCGGTCTCCATCGCTGTTTGGAGACGATGACGATGAAGACCGAGACCCGGAACCTACCCTCGAAGGAGATCTTGAGGTCTCCCCCCGAACCACCAGCGCGGTCTCCATCGCTGTTTGGAGACGATGACGATGGAGAGCGCCCTGTAAGCCCCGTTATTGGTTCGGGGGTAGTAGATCGCGGGGTCTCTTTGGTCGAGGAATTGGACGGAAAAACATCGACAGGAATGACCCTCATCCAGTCTCCAGAGGGTCATTCGGTGGATCGTCGAGTGGATCGTCGACGTCTTCTGAATCTATCTTCAGTCAATCTCCAGAGCGAGGAATTGTGCAACAGTTCAAACACTTATTCAGAGGGATTGAGGAGAAGATAGCTGAATATGAAAGACGCGCCGTCGATTCGACCAGGGACCGGCAGAGGACGCTGCAACACCTCGAGGAAGCCCGACGACAACAAGGAGCTGATCGGGAGACGCTGGCAGGTCTTCAACAAGAACTTCGAGAGCTGCAACAAAGAATCGCTCACCAAGAAGGAGTCTGCCAGCGAAACGATCGCACCATCAGGCTCTTGCGAGGGACGTGAGAGATGTTGTAGCTTCCGACGACAGAAATAGGACGAATTTGGACAAATATAGGAGACGGCGGAGACATATCAAAAGATTGGTTCCCTATTGAAAGCGCGATAAGGAACCGATTTTTAAAAGTTCGTTATGAACTGGTGGGATATACTTACTTAAAGGGTGTGATTCTTTCGTGCCCTTTGTTTAAGTATATATAGGCCTACTGGGGAACCACCCACCTTAAATATATGGTAACGCGCCGCAGTGTGTCGACCTCAACGGTGGTGTGGAAGCGGGCATACAGATATCTATCTTCTAACCACGTGCTAAATATGTGAACATCTATTAGGTGTTCGGGTATTTGACGGGTGGCTAGAAGATGTATGTTTCACTTCTTCAAGTTATTGACGAGCTTACCTCTGCTCATTTATTAACTTTATTTACTATTACCTCTCATTTGTGTTTCAGGTTTACCAAGCTTAAATAAATTGAATGAAAACAACGAATTCTATAAAACTGTTTATTATAATTATGTAATAAAAATACAGAAATTATCAAGCAATAGATCACAATTTTAAATAATGTCGTCCTCAGATATCCAAGAATTGTGTTTGTGTGTGAACCCCAACCATTTAACGAGAGCTTCCGTACGACCATTCTTCCCCTTTCGACGACGAAACACTTTTTCCACTAGGTATATGTCAGGGTTTTTTGTTTTTTTAAGTTCCATCTCATAAAAACATCCTTTAATAGGTCGACCATCCATATCTTCTATTTTATATGTAACAGGATTTGTTATATTTATTTTCGCCACTTTAAACAATTCCGTTGACCAATTTGCGGTGTAGCCCTTTTCAAATACCCCCTTGTATTTACTTATTCGGACGACATCTCCCAAAATAAATTTAGTTTTATTTGGGGCAACTTTCAAATTATTGTATGCCGATAGCACCGTACGTGGAGTCACTTCGGCAGGTTTCATTTTTATTGTTCGATGTACTGTGTGATTATATTTGTCAACGATGTGTGGTAGAACGTTCAACCAGTTGTACTCGCCTCTAGCCGAGAATTCTTTGTACAGCCAATTTTTTAATGTTCTTATAACCCTCTCCACAATTGCAGCCTTCTTAGTGCTGTATGTTGAATAATGATTAATTCCATATTTTTTCATTAATTTCGAAAACATCTTATTATAAAACTCGCTGCCTTGATCGCTTTGTATGTTAGTAGGTGAAAATCCGGCTTCTCGAATCACATTTTTCATGGCACTGGTAACCTCCGAGCCCATTTTACGTTTAAGGGGCTGCGTCCATACGTATTTAGAGTAATAATCGATTACTACAAGGATATATTTGTAACCGTGATTTTCATCTGCATACGGTTGCATTTCGGCTAAATCGATTTGCCACAAATCACCGAATCCCTTAATTATTGTCTTCCTCCGATGAAAATTTCGTCTAGCAGATTTGTGCAGTTCGCCAACAACTTCCAATTTCGCTTTACTGACCATCTCCGTTATTGCAATATCTCTCCTGTTGGTTGCGGATCGAGGGGTTTACTAAAAGGTCCGTATCCGAAGACGTCTCTTCCGACTGATCGATCTGCATTAGTTGCGCTATTTTAGCTATCTTTCCCGTTAATATATTATTTTGCTTTACGATAGTACTCTGACATTCGATAAATTTACGATCAACGTAATTTATCAAGTCTACATTTAGTTTACTATCTCGTACATCCAACATATTTTGGTTCTCCTCTCTCCATTCTGTTTTCATATTTTCTATATTCTTCATTAATGTTTCGGTAATCGAGTTACTCGACTCATGTATGGCTTTCAGAGTCTCTCGAAGACATTCAACAAACCGTATATCAACATAATTACGTGTGGCACTATCTTGAACATCTCGAGGTTCTCTAACATTCTTTAAACACTTGTCCTGAATATCATAATTATTATCGTCGGTCAGCTTGAAACCGATACCGAGTGGTCCACGAACGAATACTTTTTTACGCCAGTTCTACGCCCAAATTTGTCTACAGTGTTGTTACCGGAGGCCATTTCTAACAACATCTGATATGATCAGAACAATTCGCATTGTATTATAGTTGTGGGTTGCGATGCGCATATTATTAATAGATTATGCCCTCTTCACGCAGCTCCTCTATTATACTCAAGATCTCGTTATCGTGACCATTATGGCCCGCCATTTTTGAACTCCACAATAATCTAAGTCGATCTACTAATTCCTTGGGTTTATTCCAATATACGTAGTCGACGGTGCGACGGTTGACAACTTTCTGGATGGGCAATTCAGAAACATTCAACCCTTTTCCGCTATGTTTTGATCTTGTTTTAACTCCTTCAGATAAAACTGGCTTTATGATTTCTAAATATTTCCTTGATTTGCTCACGCTTTGACCTCTTTTGATGTCGTAATCTTTGTAAGCGGCATTTGTCAATTTTAAAATTTCACCATAATCTCGTAAACTTTTCTCACTGAGAGCCCATTCAGTCTTGCGTAATACTGGCGGCACTTTAAGAAATATTAAATCATATAATTCAGAATTGCCTTGGAAACTTTTAATTTTCTTATTGCCTCGCCAAATTGACATGGTACTTTGGGAAAATCGCACCTCTGTATTTCCCATTAGTAACTTGTTCGCATTTGGATCAAATCGTATACCATATTTGGTGTCGTATCCGTATTTATTCGATTTCAGATCTTCGATGTAAATAGAATACGTATGTGCACTGTCGCTGCTAATATCGGAAGTAGTTAGCGTAGATGTTATTGCCGATAAAGATGTGTCTGGAGGTGTCGGTATAAGCGATTTATCGATTTCGACATCCTCGTATTCGTATTCGTATTCTTTATCAGACCCATCCTTAATTGTGTAACTTCTTATGGATGAGGAAGTGTCAGTGTCTGGATCTCTGATGGTTGAAGTCAACGCTGGTTCGCTTGATCTCGATGGTGTGGCAGATAACCGAGATTTTGTTTCTTCTGCGGTTGATGATATACTTTTTAAAGGTTTCGTAATGGGTTCGTACAGCTTTTCCAGGAGGACACTATCTTCAATACGTCTATTTTTCACCATATTAAATTTTTTTCTAACAGCATCAGTCGCTTCTATCAGTTTCCTTTTCAAATCAATTTCTTCATTAGTTTTCTCTTTTTCGTAGACCATTGCTATGAATATGATGTATCCTTGGCCTTGTCTAACTACCGAATGAACCGTTCCGCAGATTGTCTTACAAATAAATGTAACTATCCAGACATTTTCGATACCTTCCATTTTGCATTTCGCTATCTTTGTCAATTACCAGAAAACCATATTTATTTTTCCAACATTCGGCGCACATCTCCAAGAATTGTGGAAATGTTATATCTGGTGCCACATGATCGGCAAATATGCGTCGAAGGTTTAATTCGTCCTGTTTAAAAGAGTACAATAAAATTTGCATTGTCACGTATTAACTGTTTGGGAACGCGTGAATATGTTTGTGCCAAATAAAAACAATCTATATTCTTATGGCGACCCATACTAAAATATGATCTGATCACATCCTGCTTTTCACAGATTACGTCATCAAATATAAATATGGAGTCTTGCTTGGCCTCAGATGGCTCCATGATGTGCGTATTGTCGCTGTGTGTGTAAAATCCTAATCCATCGATTGGTGTTAATACGCTACGAAGATACTCATATTTTGGCTGATACAACGACTTTGAATATATGTATACATTTGCAAATCGCAAACCTCGCGGATGCGTTAATAGAGATATCATAACATTTGTTTTTCCACAATTTGATGGGCCTATTATAAGAGCTCGAACTGTTTGAGGGAGAAGCTCACCGTGACGCATTAGTTGATGATGGTTAATCGCTCCACCGCTTATTTTTTCATCTAAATTGTCTACTACAAACTTATGTTTCTGAGGAACAATTCTCATTTTGTATTAAATATCGTTTATTTAAACGTATGTCGAGTCCGATATTTCTTATTTTAATGTCTACCGTCGAACGAAAAGGTTGTCCGAGGTGTTTATACTGTCGCGGAAGTTCGAAAACTGGTAGTGGAATTGTTAATTCGCTGATTAATAAACTTCCTATTGAACTGCATTTGCCTGGTGGCTACCAATACTGCGGCCCTGGTACTAAATTAAGAAAAAGACTTGCCAGAGGCGATCCGGGCATAAATCCTCTAGACGTCGCATGTAAACATCACGACATTGCTTATAGTCAAAATACGGATTTAACTGCGCGACATAAAGCTGATTACGAATTAGAACAACGTGCTTGGGAAAGAGTAAAATCTAACGACGCCAACGTTGGAGAGAAGGTTGCAGCTTTATTAGTTACGAATATTATGAAAGGAAAGCAGCGATTCGGATTGGGTTGCCAAACAACAACAACAAAAAAAATGAAGAAAAAAGGAAGAAGAATCCAACAAAGAATGACAAAAAAAATCGCATTCGGCAGCGGTATCGTACAAAAAGTGCGTAACAAATTAAAAACAGGTGGTTGTAAAACTATAGCTTTAAAAAGTCCCCGGAAGGCTGTTGAAATTGCTGTGCACGCAGCCCGGCAAGCTCTGAAAAATGCAGGTGGTAAACGACGAATTCGTACCCCCCGTATAATACCGATCCCTAAGACAGGAGGAATTCTCCCTTTATTACCAATATTTGCCGGATTGTCGGCACTAGGAACTCTCGCCGGTAGTGCGGCAGGTGTTAGCAAAGTGATTAATGACGTAAAGCTTGGTAAACAAAGGTTAGCTGAAGCCGAGCGACACAATAGAAGTATGGAATCTATTGCTCTAGGTAAAAATGGGAAAGGATTATATTTGAAACCGTATAAAACTGGACTGGGACTCTATTTGAACGCGAGAAATCAAAAACTATTAAACTCCCTACCCCGCAGGCCGCTCACCGATCTAGATCTAACTGCCTATTCTATTAAGATGAAAATACCGCATTTCAGAGGAATATTTATGAGGAATAATTTGCCTGCTGATGGTCCTCGTAAAAATGAAGCGGCAATTGTTAATTTAGATGATGTAAACGGCGTAGGGACACATTGGGTTGCATATAGGAAAAGCGGTAAACTAGTAAATTATTATGACAGTTTCGGCGATTTACCCCCACCTATCGAATTGGTGCAATATTTCGAAGTGGCGGGGTTGACTCCAACAGTATCTGCTATAACTATGAACGGCATCAAAATTTTAATACAGTTTGGTGCGGACACTTGTGCTTAAAGTTCCTTTTAAGTGCTTCGTCTGAAAAGTATTCCTAATGGAGACGACACCACAAATTGATCGCGAACAAATCAAGAGAATGGGACACTCTCTCATTGCTTTCTCTCGATTACGTAGTTTAACAAAATGAGTAGGCATCAACTTGCGGATATGCCCAAAGAAGTTATTATTGCGTGCGCTTCAAACGAAATTGCACTAGTGTGGGATAAGTTACCAAAACATTTACGAAGTGATGTCGACATAATGAAATATCAGTACTGTTTGGAACATTTTACTGAAGGTGACAACAGTGACATTGATAAAGACGTCAACGATGGGCCCCCGCCACGCAAATTAATTTGTTGCTATTGCAATATGAGTGACGTAAATGTGGCCACAGATAATCAGATTGGGGTGTCGCCACTCATGACGTCGGCGCCAATGGAAAATCAACAGAAACGCAAAGGATTGTTTTTAAACTGTTGTAATCAATAAATTAATGTACATCGGAAGAACTTCATCAGTCATGTCGCGTACGTTCACTTTGTCTGGACAATCCAGTGTTCTTAATGCTGATTTTTATCCACCCATCGAGTTAGAGTTAGGAAGAAGTTATGGATTAGGCTTGCTTGGCTTTTATTCATACAATTCTATTCACAACGTCGATGGACACAATAATGTGTTTGTGTACAGGAAAAAAGGCAATAATATACGAGAACTTATTCTAATACCACCTGGAGCATACGAGATTGAAGAAATTAATAAGACAATATCTAATGCAATAAGATTTCGAAATGGCACCGGTTCTGAAAAGCAAAATGACGAAAAGTTGTTTTCACTGCAGGCCAACAATAATACATTGAAGTGTGAAATTTATTCGGAATATGAAATTGATTTTACACCTCTGCATTCTATTGCCACATTGCTGGGCTTCGAAGCACAACGTTTAGAGCCAAATACGATTCACCAGTCTACCCTGCCTGTCAATATAATGAAAGTACGAATTGTACGTGTTGATTGTAATATTACCTCTGGTGCGTACCTCAATAGTGAACCCGTGCATACGTTGTTTGAATTTGATGTTGACGTTGAGCCCGGTCACAAACTTACTAAGGAACCCCAAAATATTATTTATATGCCAGTTAAACCAGATGGTCGTCATTTTATCGACAACATTACTCTAAGTATATTGGATGACAACGGTGATTTAATCGATTTTCGTGGAGAGAAAATAATTGTGAAGCTCGAATTGAAACCATTATAAAAATTACATTGATCGTCAACACAATGGGTTTTATATACAACACACAGTTGTTCCATGTACGCCGCTCTCATCAGAATGGTCCTACATATCGAGCGAATCGTCACGATAAAACTCTAAAGATCAACAAAAGGAACTTCATTCGCTCTAAGACAGTTAAACCATCAACACGTCACAAACTATCTCCTGAGGACCGCATATTTCTTCAGTCAATTGGACTTCGTTTAAAGCATAAGGCATAACTATACATATATAAAATGGTTATATCTACCACCAGCGAAAAGTTGGAAGTTTTCGACGAACCTGTATTTGACAATTCAGTATTAAGTTTACATGAGCATACTTACAAACCGTATGGGTCTCCAAGCTACAGAAACTCAGATGAAGTACGGATTCAAGTTCACTTTCAAGACCTAATGCTTGACGTTGCAGACAGTTACATTTACATAGAGGGGAAATTTACATCAAGTGATCCTACCAAAACCTGCTACCTGGCTAATAATGCGTTAGCGTTTCTTTTTGAAGAAATTCGATATGAAATGGGTGGCGAGCAAGTAGCGGTAATCCGAAAACCGGGAATAACTACTGCACTGAAAACAATGGTGTCATTTGGTGAATCGCAAACCAGATCATTGTTAACCAGCGGCTGGGGTCTTACGCAAACGAAGCAGGATATATTTGACAGTAGCAGCAATATATTAAGTGGAAAATTACCTCTTAAGTATCTCATGGGCTTTGCTGAAGACTATACCAGGGGAGTTTTAAATGTTAAGCAAGAATTAATATTTACTATCGCCCGCAGTTTTAAGAACTGTTACGTTGGTGAAGTAAACGCTAACATTGAAATAAATAAAATAGAATGGAAAGTCAGACACATCGTACCAGAGGATAAGCAAAAACTTAAACTACTTTCCCGTCTTAATAAAGGCAATAGTAAAGCTTATGTTAAGATGGCTTATCGAATGTGGGATCTTTATGAGTTACCTACATTACGATAAACATCGTCGGATGTGTGGGCCATCAAAACTAGTAATAGCCTCGAAAGACCTCGTTACATTATCGTCGGTTTTCAAAACACAACTCACTCTGACAACATAGCAATGGATGCGACAAAATTTATCGATGCTGACGTCAATAATATTAGACTCTACCTAAATTCAGTAGTCTTTCCGTATGAACGCTGGAATCTAGATTTTTCCAAGAAACTCTACTCTGCAGCGTATTATGCCTATGAAAATTTTCAGAAGAGCTTTTATGGCAAAGACATGAGCGAACCATTGATGGATTTTGGAGGATTTTTAAACAATCCATTATTTGTAATAGATTGTTCTCATCAAGCTGATGCTTTGAAATCTTCCACTGTGGATATAAATAAAACTTGAGTTTGAGACGCGGAAAAATAAGTTTCCCCCAAACACAAAAGTATATGCATTGATTATTCACGACGCTTACCTGACATACAACATAATGGATGGTTCCGTCCATAATGGTTTTCCCGTACTAAGATAACTTATTATTCCTTAAATGTTACATCTCTATTTGTATGAGTATGAAAATAAATATAAAAAATAATTGTTGTTTTTTTTGTTACACTTTCCCAATTATCTTCCTTACCTACCTATATATACAAATATATATATATATACTTATAACCCATACGTTCTTCCCTCAAAACTACATATACTCAATTCTTAGTTCCCCTCATATATAACGTACTTCCCTCCGATTGCGGAGGGTACAACGTTTTGCGTTAAATTTAATATTAAACGGTTGTCCAACGCCCCTCCTAACATTTGCAGAAAAAATGCAGAGAGGGTACTTTGTACATTTTACCTTAAAAATGGGCCGTTTAGTTCGACTTTCTACCGGCGGCGCTATAATCGTTTTGTAGATTATAAACTTCATTCCATGTTCCCTCCACAACATTTTATAACATTTTGTTATAAACGGTCGATCTCATTCCCTCCGAAATTCGACAACACTGCGGACGTTCAGTGTTGTGAGCGCGAATCCTGAGTTTACGTTTAAAGCAACATTTTCTTGGGTGAAAATGACTTCGAGAAGCAGGTTACTCATTGAATTAGCGCAAAAAAAGGTAAGTTAAATTTACTCATATAATACCATTTATTTATATATTCTTAATAATAATAATGTGCCGGAATATGTAGAGAACATTTTTATTTTGTTGTAATGTATTAAATTAAAGTATAGGTAAGTAAATGTATATGAAACAAAAATCTAGAAGTTGCAGAAGTTATTCTTAATATCAAAAATTACTTTTGGGTGGTAAGATAGTTTGACATGGACATATCCTCAGAAACATAATTGTGATTTTTTAAACGCTTTTATTTTTTAGCTAGTATGGGTTTAGACGATTGAAGTTATGTGTCATATACGAAACCTGAATGTTGCTGCGATAGTAATAAGGTAAAAAAATCAGTGATTACTTCTACAGTACAAGTATACAAAAATATTATACAGGGTGTCAATTTGAAAACGAACAGCATTTAATATTGCCTAAACTAATGACAGTATCAAAATTTGGCGAAACACGTCAATTTACATATCAAAGGGGACAACTTTTGAGGCATTTGTTGTCGTACTATTTTCAACCCCCTGACCCCTAAGGCACCAACCCCTAAAATTTTCAATGGCAAACCCTATTTCTTTTGCCATTTTTGAGTTTCTTTGTACAATTCTAGATAAATTCTAGACATAATGCAACTTTTAAAAGGGATTACATTCATGTCAGTCACATCCATTCATTTAAAAATATTTGTTGAAAAACTAGGTACCAAATTCTTTCGTTTTTTAGGATGGAGCACCTCCTCATTATGTACGCCTATTAAGAGAGTGGTTGGATAATCATTATCCGGAGCAGTGGATTGGTAGGAGAGGACACATTGAATGGCACCTAGGTCACCAGATCTGACACCTCTCGATTTCTTCCTATGGGGTCACTTGAAATCAGTTGTATTCAAAACTCAACCAGATTAAGTTGAACAACTGCAGCAAAATAATTGTACAAGAATCCTAGGCTAAGTTTACAATAAACTTAGCAGGACAACTACCCAAAAACTTTTATATTGCATATTATTTAGATTCCTTATTACGCCTCTAAAGCAAGCGAGACAGGGCGACTTCCGCTAGCTCTTCGAAACCAAAAACCATTGTAAATCATTCGTATATGTAACATTCACCAGACAAGGTGTATCGCTCTTGGAGCGAGCATTACATTACATCCAAATACAGTCCGCTATTAAATTCATTTTAAAATTGAATAATTGTGTTGTAAATTAAACCCAAAAAGAAAAAACTCACAACACCACCTGAGCTACATTACCCTGTCTGTATTGTAAATGAATATGGAAGTAAAAATGAAAGCTGAGTCTTAATAATATGATATCTGCATTTTTCTACCACGAAAACCTAGAAAACGACACGTCACATGAATATTTGTCTTTATTCGCATTAAAATTAAATTCATCTCCCCCGTTTATAATTTTCAAACGTCAGCCAACAAACAAAATTAATTATTGACACTTATCAAATTAGGGAACTAAGATTTTTCTTTTAGTTAGCCTACCTACGACGCAAGCGGGATATTTACATTAGCATTTGTTATTTACTTTTCCGCAAAAAAGTAGTGCCGGATTTTTTTATGAACCCAGTATGCAGCAAAAAGTGCCCCTTGCATCAAAATCAAAACTATCTCTAAAAAACTTTTTACAAAATTTGTCAAAAATGTTAGTTTTTAAAAGATATTTGGAAATCGAATTTTTATCGAATTCAAAATTATAAGTTTAACACCCTGTACCTTAGTTATTATCATCTATTGGATTAACTATCATTAGTCCAAAAAGTTTCAAGTCAGTCAACAACATAAAATTAATTATTGATTATTATTAAATTAGGTAACTAAGATTTCTCTTTGTACTTATTTTTACATAATTGATTCCAATTTCAAAGTTAGCCAACATCATCAAATTGATGCTGTTGATAATTGTTGATAATTGTGATGAACTGATAATTGCCAATAATCTGTTTTATGTTGTTGACTAACTTTTGAAATTTTATTCTACCAATAATTGTTAGTCCATGAGTTAATGGTAAAGTAACCAAAATACAGGGTGTCAAAGATATAATTTTAATTTGTTTTTTTTTAATCCTTATGTTGAAAGAAAACATTTTTGCACAAAATTTCGATATTGTTTCTTTTTTGGGTGAAAAATTTTTTCCTTATTTAACTTTTTTAATTATTTTGTTCAAGATTGTATAAAGCGTTTTCAGCGGCATTTTGGAAACACGAAAAGATTTGTGCATTTTTTTTGTGTAAAAATAAGTAAAAAATAATTACGTATTGCATCGTAGGTAAGTAACTAACAAAAAGAGAAATCTTAGTTACCTAATTTAATAATTATCAATAATCAATTTTATGTTGTTGGCTGACTTTTGAAACTTTTTTGGACTAATGATTGTTAATTCAGTAGATGGTAGTGACTCAAGGTACAGTGTGTCAAAGTTATAATTTTAAATTCGATTTCCTTAAATAACTTTTTGAAAACCTATGTTTTTGACAAACTTTGTTTTTACTTCAAGAGGTTTTTTGAGGTGATTTTTTTGTTAAGGATCTTGACATAGATGGTAGAGGGCATATTCTGCGAGATACTGGATATATAAAAAAAATCGCGCACAACTTTTTTGCCGAAAAATTAATAACAAATGGTAAAGTAAATATGCCACTTGCGTCGTAGATAGCTAACTAAAAGAAAAAATCGTAGTTACCTAGTTTAATAACTGTCAATAATTATTTTTTGTGATGTTGGCTGCCTTTTGAAATTTACAAACGGGGGAAGGTGGATATAATTTTTATATAAATAATGAGTAATATTCATGTGACGTGTCATTTTGTCATTTTATAGGTTTTCATGGTAGAAAAATGCAGATATCACATTATATAATTATTAAATAAGGTGATTAAAAATTCTCCTTTTGTTAGTTAACTACAATGTATGTGAGACATGGACTATAGTTATTATTTATTTTTATAGTTGTTATTTATAGTTATTATTTTTTACGGAAAAAAGGTACAAAAATAACAAGCAAGTTGTTGATTAGCAACTAAAAAGCAACAAATTCTCCAGTAGTTAGTGGTTTATTACGTTAAAGTAGTATGGTTGATGATTCCAATTTAATATTTTGTTAGCATCGCTATCGCATTTTCGGAAACGACTCGAGAAAATAATTTTGGGTTGCACTGTTGATTAGCAACTAAAAAGCAACAAATTCTCCCGTAGATGTTGGCTTATACTTTAAAGTAGTACGGTTGGTCATTCCAGCTTAAGATTATGCTAGCATCACCATCGATTTTTCGGAAACGCCTCGATCAAATTAAATTGTATTTGTAGTATTAGTTATCAACTAAAAAGCAACAAATTCTCCGGTAATTGTTGACTTATTATATTAATGTGATATGGTTGGTCATTCGAGCTTAATATAAAACTAGCATTACCCTCATTTTTTCGAAAACGGCCAAAGCAACAAAATTAAAATTTTGGTAACTAATTAGCAACAAATTCTCCCATAAGATTGATTGAATTGCGCTGAAGTGGCCAGCTTAACAGACGTGACAATGTGATCATTTTGCCAGCCACTGTGTTATATAATATTAAATATGTTAGGTAATAAAAAAACGGTTGTTATTGTACAGGGTGTTCGCCTATATTTCAACCCCCCCCCCCTTTAACTCCGTTATGTTTTATTTTACAAAGAAAATTAAAAAAGGAATTTTAGTATTTTCTATGTGAAATTATTGAAAAAAACAACTGAATGTCTCCGCCAAAAAATATTAGTCAGACAAATATAATATAAAAATATATAAAAGAAATAGAGCAGTATAATGTTTATTATTAAATATCTCGAAAACCGTAAGAGATAATATATTAATTACAAAGAAAATTACGAAAATAGATAAGAATAGATAAGAAATAAGATAGATAAGAAATAAGTGTTTATTTTGAAGATTCAAAATACTCATTTTGAATGTCAGACAAAAAAATATTAGGTTGACTCGATTTCTTTTTTATAGAACACCTTGTATATTTTTCTTAATTTCACAAGTTCACAAGTAATACATGTATTCAACAATGAATCAAATAAATAAAATGAACTACTAACAGTGCCTTTTTAAGTCAAGATTGACTCGCTGCCATGATTATTTGTAACCTTGCTTTAATCTTTATTTAATTGAAGGCAGAAGAAGTTGAAATGCTTAAAAAACGTGATTTTATTAAAATGAAGAAACTTCAAGGAAGTGTTGTTGTTGTCAAGTCCAAAAGAATAAATAATTTGTCTTTTAAACCTGTCTTGTTCTTTTTTTATTTCAAAAAAATAAATACAAAAATTATATAGAAACATTATTAATATAACTTATCTATCCATACCGGGCGTTCGCGCAAGATTTAATCCCCATATTTCTCTTCCCCATGACACAATTTTAGAAATAAAAATTGATTAGTTAACATGTTTTGCACATTTTTGAACTATGTCCATAATGTACTATATCTACTCTAGAATAATTAGTTAAAACTTTTCTGTTATTCTTTGCAGTTATTTTTTAAACTTAAATTACTACATAATTATATCATTTATGTTTAGAACGAAAAATTGCTAAGAGAATTAGATACCTATATTGAGTCACTTTTATTCATTATCAAAAGGCTAGCGAAGAAAATTCGATGGTAACCTACTACAGAAAATAAAAACAAAATAACGCAGTAAACTACTGGAACTCACTGCTAAGAGCTAATACTTAATTTAATTACAGCACGAAACAATATAAAGGAACAATAATAATTAATACCATAGCTCCCTCCACAATCTGACAACTGCGCTAGAGGGAAGTACGAGTAATAAATTATAATAAAATATATAGGTTCGGAAGGAAGTAAGAGTGAATCACATCTTTAAAATATATACCAATTTTTGTAGCACAATTCATTACCCCTCTCTTAATAGACGTGTAGAGACTCCTCCCCTAAATATATATATACAAGGTCTTCTTTATAAAACCGGTAGAAATACCGGAGGTCGGTCCGCCTGGTGTTTATCATGGAGGGAAGAACGATATGCCTATATATATATATATATATATATATATATATATATATATAGATAAAGGGTACGTTGCTACATCCAAAATAGACACTGACGGTACGTTGTCACTTCATATATAACGTTGTCACATCCGCTTTCGGATGTGACAACGTTTTGCCTTGTGTTTCACAATATTGCTAGTAGATGACATCAGAAGCCTAAACTGAAATTTTAGTTCAGAGGTGACAAAGTCACATTTGTCTCTCCAAATTTTGTTTTTAGTTCAACTGTAGACCGGTGGCGCTGTTATCGTTTTCAGTAGTATAGCAGACAGTATGTTGTCACCTCCGTCTATATATGATATTTTTCTGTTACACAAGGCACGCTCTTACATCCAGATATTGGCAACGTCGCGTGGAAATGATTGTTCATTTCATTGAGATAAATGCTATTTCGTACAAAAGCAAATATCAACTGCGTGCGAGCCGAGTCCATATTTTTCGGTTTCGTTATAAAGGGTCTAGCCGTACTTCCATAGTAAAACTACCCCCGATAGGAACCTATATCGTAACCTATGTTATATTGTAGAGGGTAATAATAGTAGTTGATCGAATAGATATTAGCTCTATATCTTAGTTAATTGAGGAGCTATTTGAAAAAAAGTGTCCGGAGACGACTTTTTTCAAAGCGATATATCTTTTTTAATTTTAAAGCTAGGAAAATAAACCAATTCCATTGTTTACAGTGTTGTTGTTGGTACACTTTACAGTTTATTTTATTGCAGTTTCCTATGAGCCAAACCTAAAAAAAATATTTAAAAAATGCAAATAATTGTTTTTAATTAATTTCTATCAGATGTAATTGAATTACCACTTTGAAAAAAAAAATATAATAATTGTCTACACTTTGCCTAACAGCATGCCAAGCTTCATTAAAATATAAAAGGCGCAAAATGTGGGAAAAAAAATAAAGTAAGTGGACCACCTTATGATCACTATGTTGACGCTTTTAAATTGTATTACATTTTTAATTTTTCAATATTGGGCACGAAAGGTTTAAAAGAAAATGGAATGATCTATTCTTAGTAATACTTAAATCCATATTCATAACAAATAACTTTTATTAGTTCTCATCACTATTTTCATTAATTACAACATGATCGCAATTTATAGATATAACACTGGATAATATTTCTGCTGGACGAACTATATGAGATTTATATCTTGCATTTGATAAATAATATATAATTGCCGCCACGTGGGAGCAACAACCAACTGTTCGATTTCCATTTGCACATTGTAGTCAATGGAACATCTGTAGGTTTTGCTATTAATGTGTCGCGATTTTACTTGCACTTTTAGAATGTTAGGTGCATTTTTCACGTACAGCACATGAAAATTATTGTCTTTCCCCAGTGCCAGTGAAAAGTATTTTTAACACCTCTTCAGAAAGCTCAGCAAAATCAGAATCTTCTGAAGCAAGAAGTCGATGAAAAAGATTGTTTTCGCCAATCCCAGTTGTGAATCAGCACCTCGTCGGCAAGTGTATTTTTCATATAGTTCATCATAACATAGTATAAAACAAAGTCGCTTCCCGCTGTCTGTCCCTATATACCTATGTATGCTTAGATCTTTAAAACTACGCAACGGATTTTGATGCGGTTTTTTATATAGATAGAGTGATTCAAGAGGAAGATTTATATGTATAATACATGCATAATATAGTAGAGAAACACTGATAATTTTAGAGGTTTCTAATGTGATGTCGTAAACCGTGCGAAGCCGGGGCGGGTCGCTAGTTCATATATAAATCTCATAGTTCGCCCAGCAGAAATATTATCCAGTGTTTTATCTATAAATAGCGATCACGTTGTAATTAATGAAAATAGTGATGATGACTAATAAAAGTTATTTTTTATGAATATGGATTTAAGTATTACTATGAACAGATCATTCCATTTTCTTTTAAACCTTTCGTGCCCAATATTAAAAAATTAAAAATGTAATACAATTTAAAAGCGTCAACATAGTGATCACAAGGTGGTCCACTTACTTTAATTTTTTTTCCACATATTGCACCTTTTAGATTTTAATGAAACTTGACATGCTGTTAGGCAAAGTGTAGACAATTATTATATCTTTTTTTCAAAATGGTAATTCAATTACATCTGAGAGAAATCAATTAAAAAAAAATTATTTGCATTTTTTAAATATTTTTTTAGGCTTGGCTCATAGGAAATTGCTATAAAACAAACTGTAAAGTGTACCATAAACAATGGAATTGATTTTATTATCCCAGCTTTAAAATTAAAAAAGATATATCGCTTTGAAAAAAAGTCGTCTCCGGACACTTTTTTTCAAATAGCTCCTCAATTAACTAAGATATAGAGCTAATATCTACTCGATCAACTACTATTAGTACCCTCTACAATATAACATATACGATATAGGTTCTTATCGGGGACAGTTTTGCTATGGAAGTACGGCTAGACCCTTTGAATACGTAATGAACATAATTGAGTAAATAATTCACTTCTTTTACGTTGATAGATTTTGATAAAAATTTAATGTATTTTCGTTTCTGTAGCTATTTAAAAGTTTATGTATTGGTATGAAAATATGTGTTATTTTTTTTTTATTTCCTTATTGTGGTCCTAGTAAAATTTTAAACATTTTAAATATATTTAAAATTAAAAATTTTAAACATATTTAAAAAAATATACTAGTTACTAAATGTATATTACATATTGTAGATACTTTTAAAATTGATGCGAATTTTTTAAATATTTGGCTAGTAGAGTCCGTAAACTATATATTTAAAATTTAACACTAATGTAATAAAATTATCGATGCTGTACCCCTTTTCATAATATATTGCCGTTGGGCCTGTTTGAATTTCCAGTTACTTAAGGAGAAATGACCATACTTTTTATTCCCCACTATAATATATTATAAGAAATATCAACAAAGCCCGACCGACCCCTTAAAATTAGAGCCGAGAGAAATATTTTGAAATAAAATCAGGCATTCATTATTATATTTATTATTAACTTAATTGTATGTTAAATACGACACTTTGTACATACGACAATCTGTTTTATTTTACTTGGCGAGTAAATATATGTTCTTTTTTTTTTGGAAAGTGGTGACTTTTGGTAAATCTCTCTAACAATATGCATATCGATATCGTGGGTAGGTATACATAGCTACTGCAAACTGCAAAAATTTACCAAGTCAGATTTTGTCGTTATTTCGTTATCGTTTAGTATTTAATTTACTCCACTAAAATATTAACAATATCAACTTGCTACTTCTGATAACTGATGATAACATATACATACATATGTACCAACAAAAATTCCAGAATGTGCGTTTTTAGATTCAAATTTTGAACTAAAATAGTTTGCAAGAGATTATAACTTAATCATAACAAAGATTTTTGTCAAAGCCAGTTTCTCCCTATACCGCGTGTGATTAAATATTATTTGTTTTTAATTAAAACAATGAAATAATGTGAGTTAATTCATTTTTATCATGTATAATGTAAATATTGTTAATAAAATACATTTTTCAATGGTCATATTTACTATTTTGAAACATAATATCCGAAACGTTTATACAAAGCCTGATTCTTTATCGTTAAGTCCGAAAAGCGACTTTAAATTTAAACTACCTGGTTTCTAATCTAATACGTTTAAACATCTGGGTGCGATATGACATATATATACAACTGGGAAGATAATGACGGGACGTTGTAACCTCCGAAGATCTGACAACGTTGTTGGAGGTAATAAGGATACGTCAGTTACTTGTTATATATATATGTCGGATGTGACTGGGTATTCTTTGTATCCTCCATATATACAAAAAAAAGAAATGAAAAATTGTTTCCCTTCTTATGATATTCGGCTTCGGGTGGTCCCCCTCATTATATATATGCATAATTTATAGCTGTATATAAACGGGAAAACCCGGAGGTCAGGACGCCTCTTCTACATGCCGGATGTGACAACTTAACAGGTATCAATATATATATATATAAACATGTATAGTCCTTAAGATTTTTATTGTCATACAACAAAGTAAATACAATTATAAAAAGGTGACATACAAAAAAGTGAACTATTTCAGGGCGATAAGTAATATCGATCAAGTATGCATTTTCCAGTTATTTCTAAAAAGTGAAGGCATTTAATTATTTTTTAAATCCTCTATTGCTGCTAATAAATCATCCAAATTTTGTTCTGATGAACTTCTATAACGGAATTCGGAATTTCTTTCTGAGTCAATTATGTTTTCATCTAGTTTATTCATTACGCTGATTAGCCATCTCAAATTTTGCTCAGGACTGGTTTGAAAAAATGTGATATCGTTGTGCCCCCATGCTAGAGTTTTACTCGTATTTGGAATAATAAAACGTTTATCATCGTTATACGATAATGCAACTTTGTTTTTCATTTCGGTATACATATCATGCAAGTAAGTTGTGAAAGTATTCATTTTTCTAAAAATCAAACCTCCGTTTTCTACGATTTTTTTATAGTCATCAATGGTTAATTGGTTATTAATAACACATTTCTTTACGCCTTTCGCTTTTTTTAACTCATTTTCGGTAGATTGTACATAATACGCTTTAGCGCCAGTTCCGTAAAAACATATAATGGGATCTGCTGGAAATTCGTCTTTCATTTTACCTAGAACTGACTGACTCACTGGAACATTAAATTTATTGTCCGCTTTATAATTTGATGTATCAAATTCATTTTGATTATCTTTTATGAAATTATAAAAATTGTCGGTGTATACTTTGATTATTAATGAATCTGTGTCGGTATAAAGCAGTGATGCATTTGTGCCACAATGTTTCTTTATAACATTATAAAAAAAATCATACAATACTGTCTTGGATAACTCTAAAATAGAAAATCCGATATAAATCGGTTTGTTATACATAACTTTCAGTGCCCCCAAATGAATTGCTACAAAATTTTCAGAAAAAATGGAACAGGTTTTAAAATTTGGGCGTGCTATCAATTCACTAGCACCTACTTTGCGACCATTTTTTCCCAATGTGTTAGTAATCGAATATCTCTTCTATTTTCTACATTTTCCATAGTTTTGCCAAATACAGCATTGTTCATCAATTTATAAAAATCTTTTTCAAATTTGTTTTTGCTCCGTTTCTCATCTTCGTGTTTAAGTCAATATATTTCCTTAACCAACATGATTGATTGAATTTTAGTACTCGGTGAATTTTTTTTAACACTAGACCATTTTTAATCGCCTGTTGCAAATTTTTATAATGGACCACGTAATTTATTTTGTCATTTAAATTCGGAATTAACTTTTTCAATTTAGATTTTGAATTCGGTGGAACCATATTTTCGACTAAGAATGGAAGATCGGAGTGCATGTCATGTAATTCTTGTGGATAATGAACGTCTACTTCCAAAATAAATCCTTGTGGTCCATCATCTGGAATTTGCGTGATATCAAATGCTGAAATTTCGTTTTCGGTTAACCAAGTGAATCCTCCAGTAGGTAAAGCTTGTGACATACTGTGTCCATATAAATTTGTTGCGTCTAAATACATAATAAAAGATGACGGTTCATTGGCGTCATAATTTGGAAGAAAAATATTATTCGCAATATGTTTTCTTTCTGAACATTGACTTATTCCACCTCGAATACCTCGTTTCAGCAAATGAACCATATCTATTTCGGTTAGCAATTCTAATTCGACTTTGGTTAATTTTAGCATGGCATCCCAGGCCAATCCCGGTGCTGTAAAGTATTGTGCTGGGTCTAGCTTATAATGTTCAAAACAAATTTTTCTAAAATTTTGAAATACATCGCATAAGAGAAGCACATCAGATTTCAAATATATATCTGAATATTCACCCAAAGTATGGCAACCGAATAAATTCCATACCTTTTGAGCTCTCTCATAATCTGCATCTTTTATGTGTGTTTCATTTAAATTATCATAAAATTGCTGTTTTGACGGTAGACATTTTAAATTTAATTTATCCAAGTTATCTACAAAACTGTATGGAAACACTCCTTTTTGCCGCATTAATCTAAACTGTGATTCATCTGGAAAATATTTTCTAGTTTCATGAAACAAATCTGACCTCAAATTTTCACCTAAATTTTGCAAAGAAGATGCCATAAATTTAAAACTGTCTATGAAACGAAGTTTTAAATATTTTTTTGTAACACAAGCTTTTTTATTAATGTAAGTGTCTACATGTAGGTATTTAGTGAAAGAAATATATTTTTCTTTACTCTGAGCTATAACATCTGCATTTTTTTTATCGGAAAATAATTCTTTAATAAACATATGACAATCGTATCCGCTCATGTTGTGAAATATTATGGGTATAAAATTTGGGATCTTATAATTTAAATTACACGTGTAATGTGCAAGAAATCTTATTTTCCCTGTCAAGTGACAATGATCCTTAACCCTCTGTTCACCTTCTAGAAACGGTTTTTCACAGATGCCACAAACATCAGCCCTGTTTAAATCATATTCTTTTTCTCTATTAAGATGTTCCATTGGTATAATTGGTTTTAAATAATTTTCATAGATTCTAGTTAAATCATTCTCAATCTTTTTTACAAATACACTAGCAGCGTTTGCACCACGGTAAAGTTCAAATTTAGAAAGAGAATCGTTATATGAGCACTTTATTATATATGCGAATGAATAAGGTTCATGTCTAAATGTCCTATTTGTATAAGAATATCGAGGATTAGGCTCACAGTATCTATAGGTTTCAACACTGACTCAAAATCAGCATACACGACAAAAGGAACTTCTAATTGCTTTTCAAAATTCACAAATTTTAATATATTTCCAGGCACGTAAGCTCCGTATTTGTCCTTTTTAATTTCTACTGATGGTGTTGACGTACATAAATGATTGCAGTCATTTTGTTGATGTTGAAATAATAATTTTTTCATTACTAAAATATAATAGGCACCCATCACAGAAATATTTCTTATGCTGTGTATTAGAAATTTGAGATGAAACCAATCTTGATAAATTTTTGATCCAACAGTAATGACTATTGCCACATTCACTGGTTATTAGCAGCAAATTGATATGTATGTGTAATTTTTTCTGAGAATAATATAACGGTCCAACAACTCGATATACGATTTTATCGTTTTCGAAGTTACTTTCCAGAGTATATACGTTAATAGAAATGTTATTCCTCAACTCAAATTTTGGAATATCCCGTAATTTAACTGGAAAAGTCATACCTTCTATGTCTAACACTGTAGAGAAGTGGGGGTAGGATGATACATCCGATGTCCTTTCTCGAACAGGGTGTAGTGCAGTTATAATCGCCCACAAAAAACAGCATTGGTCTTGATTGTGTACATTCACAACTGCTTTCTTCTTTTCAATAAAATATGGCAACTTTATATATGAGGAACCACCAAAACCACAGAATTTGTTTACATTTACTTCAACATACATAATATATTGCAGTGCCCATCCTAAAACCAAATAATAATTAGTTTTTTCCCTTCAATATGTACCAGTAATATTACCTGAATCACGTTCTTGAAATTCTGACATTTGTGTTGTCATTAGATCTACAAATACGTAGAAAACAGCGTTTAAGTCTGCGGCAGAATCGATAACTTTATTGGCTGTGTTAAAGCTCTTGTTGTCAACAATTTCTTGAGTCTGCAAAATGTACCTCCCAAACAACTCCATATTCACTTTAACTGCTTTATGAATTTTTATGGCCTCGCTCAGTAGGTGAATTACTTTATTCTTAATGGATTCAAAGAACATTTTATAATCACTGTACCTATTTTCACTATGTACTCTATAACTTGCTATTCTTGACTTAAATGCAGTTTGAATTAACTGCACACCTGGCATAAAGTCCACACAAGCGTTAGTTCTGTGCTGCAGGGTTCTCATATGAGATACTTGAGTATTCGACGAAATCAATTTATTACAGCAGTTACAAATAACCCCTGCATTATTGGAAGTGGACGGTCTCTCACTCACTCTCGATGTAGACGCTCCCTCATTTATTGTTGATGCAGACGACATTTCTTCTAACCTAAACTTTTTGATGTAGGTCCTTCATTACCACTACACGACTCCGTTAAATGTCTCTTTAAACTACACTCTCTGGTAAATTGTTTCCCGCAATTGTTACACAAATACATTTTCACAATGGATGCAAGACCACACTGTTTAGAAATAGTTCACAGTTTGTATGTGTCTAACAGAACGCATCACTCGCTTTTATATAGAAGTAAGACCTTGAAAAGGACCTCCCATACCAATTAGACCGCCCCTGGGAAGGGAACACTGTGATTGGATACTTCAAGGTCGACAACAACCAATCATCTATTTCTTAAGAGTGAAGGTGTTTCACTCGACCTTGAAATAAATAACGACCCTGAAATAAATAACAACCTTGAAATAAACAACGACCTTGAAATAAACAACGACCTTGAAATAAACAACGGCCTTGAAATAAATAACGGCCTTGAAATAAATAACGACCTTGAAATAAATAACGACCTTTAAATAAATGACCTTGAAATAAATAACGACCTTGAAATAAACAACGACCTTGAATTTTTTTTTGTATTTGACCTTGAAATTTTTTTTGAATTTGACCTTGAAATTAATTTCAAGGTTATATTTAATTTGGCCTTGACCTTGAAGAAAACCGTTACAAAGGAATGTCAAGGTCAAGGCCGTGAAATGAATAACGACCTTGAAAATTATAAGATGTCGGATTTGACCTTGAATAAATAACTACCCTGAAATAAATAACAACCTTGAAATAAACAACGACCTTGAAATAAACAACGGCCTTGAAATAAATAACGACCTTGAAATAAATAACGACCTTGAAATTTTTTTGAATTTGACCTTGAAATTAATTTCAAGGTTATATTTAATTTGGCCTTGACCTTGAAGAAAACCGTTACAAAAGGAATGTCAAGGTCAAGGCCGAGTGGTGGGGGGTGGCCGAGACACGGTTATCGTCCCCTACTCGTGGCATCTCCACGTAGCGCTAACGTCAGCGCTGTAGCCTTCTCCGCCAATGACCAACCATTTGCCTTCGCTGCAGCCTCAAATTGTCGTAGATAATTGACCCATGAGCTCTTACCATCAAATTGTGGTGGTTTCATGCGAATTTTCGAAATTTCCACGTGACTGCTCAACTCGGGTTTACTCAACCTGTCGATGTCGCTACCAGGTGACTTCAGAGCGGTATTGACCACTTGTTGTTGTTCCCCACTTCCTAAACACAGCGTTGCAATTTTTCTTTCTACTTCTAGAAACTTATTTTCAATTTCTCCAAATTTTTCGTCCACATATTCGCCAATTTGTTTCTGGAGGCAACTAGAATTTTCCATAATTTTATTTTCTAAAGAAGTATAATTTTCCATTAGTTTTTTATCCATGTGTTCTATTAGTTTCTGTTCCATCCCTCTTAAGTTTCCAGACGTTTCCTCAAATTTCTGTTGCATTTTAGTGGAATTTTCAACCAACTTTTGCTCCAAACTTTCAGAGTTTTCTACTAATTTGTTCTCCAAACTTTGCAACACCGAATTTATATCGCCAGCAATTTCGAATAAATATGTGTTAGGATTTTCACCTTCATTTTCCAGAGCTTCTCTAAGTCTATTTTGCAGATCGGCCTTTTCCCGCTGGTTTCACACTCCCGTTCTACGAGTTCTCTTTTCAAATCCGCCACTTTAAGGTCCTTCAAAAATACCTGTCTTGAAGCCATTTCACTTAATTTATTTATCGCGAATTTATTTATTTAAATGTTTTTATTATTCAGTTTTTTTTTCACACTCACACCTGACGCCAATGTAACGTTTTATTTAGTGTGAAAAATTAAACTCGCACTTTTAAACTAACACTATTTATTTAATTAATACAACTACGGACTAACACTATTTAACTACACTAATTTATTTTTATACAATTTATATTAGAGCGTTGTACGGAAAGCCGCGCCGATATTCAAATAGAGACTATTGTCGCGCGTGGATACCCCGCGTTATATATCCCTATAGAAGGGTCGCGTATCTGCGAGTAGCTTCCCGGCGGCGTTTCGTTTTCCCGAACCATCGGGCAAAGCCGCCGTGATCTTTCGACGCGGCCGCTGCCCGCGTACGTCATCGACGCGCGGTGGGCTGGATCATCGAAGCAGGCAGGGGCGGACTGGCCCAGCGTTCGTAACAGTATGTTAACAAACAGAATATGGTTGTGCCTGATAAAGTACCTCCAAATCAAGAGGTAAGTTAAATTTATTATAATATGAAATTTAAAATTGAAGGAATGTATTCCCTGTTCTCCTTAGGTATCCTGTAAATGCAAATTTAACTGCAAATTACTTTCTTATGAACAAAAAACTAAGTTGTTTCGAGAATTTTATGGTATGGGTGATAATGAAAAGCAGTCTACATAATTATCTAATGGGCCTAATACATATTGGAAAAGGTAAACGAAGAAGACATGGAAATTATGATGATCCAGTAAATAGTAGGAGAACAAACACTGTATTTTACACTGTTCCGAAAGGCGCTGGCGATATAGTTCAGATCTGTAGAAAAACATTTGAGGAAATTTTTGGTGTGACCCACAGAAAAATTCAAACTTTTACATACAAAAATGCAATACAAACAAAAATAAAAACAAAGAGAACAGAGGTAACAAAAAATTGCATAGGAAATATAAACAAAGACGATGAAGATAAGGTTATTGATCATGTTAATATGTTTCCTCGTGACGAAAGTCATTATACAAGAAATCGTAGTTCAAAGCAATATCTCAGCCCCGATTTAAACATGCATCGGTTATATAGAGCATTCAAAGATATGTTTCCAGATAAAAAAATACCTTACTTACCGCTTTTATTCCCATGTGTTCAAAAAAAGCCTTCCTAATGTAAGTTTCAAACCACCGAAAAAAAGATATTCAACACCACCGATGTTCAACATGTGATTTGCTATCAGTTCAAATTAAGGGAAATCCAGAAAATAAACAGGATCTAGTTTGTCGGCTAAAGATACATCATCGAAGGGCAGAAAAGGCCATGAATATGATGCAACAAGATCATGAACATTCTCAACTACCTGGAAATTCCGAGTGTACATGTTCCATGGATTTGCAGCAAGTCTTATTTCTTCCCACTCTTACCCATAGTAGGATGTTTTACTTGCTGCAGTTGTCAAACTACAATCTTGGGATACATATTGGTGATACAAATGCTGCCTTTATGAACATATCGCATGAGGGAATCAGTGACAGAGGTGAGAATGAAATTTCTTCTTGTCTACTGAAACTATTTTTGAGTGGTGTGACAAAAAAAGAGGCAACTAATAATGTGTAGTGACAACTGCTGTGGACAAAATAAAAATAAAATGGTTTTAATGCTCTGGATTTACCTTGTTAGTAAGGGTATATTTGACAGAGTGGATCACAAGTTTTTGGTCTCTGGCCATTCGTTCCTTAGTTGCGATCGTGACTTCGCGCAAATAGAGAAGTGTAAAAAAGGTGTGTAAATGCATTGTTTCTAAAGATTTAGTTGAAATGATCGCCAATGCAACCTTTTGTTGTTACTACGATGCAAAAAGATTTTTTTGACTTTAAAGAAGCTTCTAGCCTTTACCTTAACACACAAAAACTCAATATAAGCAAAGCTCATTGGATAAGAATAAACAAAGAAAATCCCGGAAAAGTGTTAATAAGAGAAACATTAAATGAGATGGAGGAGTGGAAAATTGTTAATATATTGAAAAGAAGTGTGAGTTGGTGGCCGAGGATATTGTCCAATGTGAGACTGCTGGCTTGTGTCGATTAGTTCTTAGATTACAAAAAATTCGCTTCAGTACATCGCTTTGTGTTTACATAACCCCCCCCCCCAATACATTGAACTATCAAGAGTACTACAAATGTATTCCTGGTATCGATAGTAATGACCCTTGTAGGCAAAATACTTACGTTGAAAACCACCTAAGCGTTAATTTTACTTCATTCAATATTCTAGTTAGTTTTACTGTTTTATTGTGTGGACTGATATATGTCTGTTTTGTTAATTTTTATGGATATCTTGTTAATTTTTCGATTAAAAATATAGATTTGAAAGTACTATGTTGCTCTAATGTTACCTCAATTTACTAGTTTTAAGCCACAATGTCCTATGTATTAATTAAAAATAAATTTTATTTATTTATTTATTGTGTACATTGTTCTACAGGTATAATCTTTCTAAACTCAATGTGAAGACGTATATTTTTTATTCCTTTGAGGGCTAACGCCTCCCAATGGCGTGCATATATCTTTTATAAATTTGAAAATTGTGAAATAATGTTTTTCATTCAAATCAATATAGGAGATTAAAATTAACCTGCATACAAAACTCTTAATATTTGTAATATAATTTTCTGTAAATAATGCTCATTTAGCCAGACAATCTGAAAAAATTGTGTTAATAAACCCAGCTGAAATACACGTCACTGGCGGAAATAAGTAAGGATTCCTAATGTCATAAATCATTTTAACGACGTAATACATTTTACGACACAATGGACCACATAAATAGCTAACGCATATATATTGGATGCAATAGCACAATACTCTAATGGGTTACTGGAAATGGATCTGGCTGAACGATGGCTGTCTGGCTAAACGAACTGGTTGAACGAAACAGCGAAGCGTTGCCGGCGAAGCATTGCCGGATAATTATTTTTTCCAGCAATTTTAAACGCCTTATTTTAATGCTAACTAATAAATTTATATCTATGAATTTTTTTAAAAATATCTCCAAACTAGCTTTCTAAGAACGTCACGAACTAACAGTTTACTGAAGTATGAAGTATAATTGTATAGTGGGCTTAGCAATTTTAGAAAATATATCTAACAACCTTGCTTTTTTTATGTCTTCACATTTACATTTACTTCACAGAAATAGTATAATACCCAATTAAAGAACAGGGATGTATGACAAACATATAACATAAAACTACATGAATATACAAAGACAAATTTGGCTAAACTTCCGAAGAGGACCCACGAGGTAGAGGGTCAAGTGGCACCTTTTTGGAAAGATGAGGAGAAGGGCAATCGATTGACGCCACTTTCAGGTTTAGGAGACCACTTTTAAAAAAGTTATGAGAGCAAAAATTGCTGCATTGTAGTATGCAGTAGAACTGTCAACACTTACTCATTAGGTGCTGCTGTGCTGGTATAGTGGTTAATACGATACACGTACATACATATACACATACGATACGGCCACTATTGGCGCCGAATTTCGTCCACCACGCGCAGCTACGTCACATTTGAGACTCGAGACTCGCCATTGACCGGCTGATGCATTTGTTCACATGTTATTTTTATGAGCGGAGTGAACATTTTAATATTTTGAGTGTACTAAGAGATCTAAATTTATCATTTGTATTGTGTTTTTGTTATTGTATGTGCGTGTGTGATTAATTATAATTTACAATGCCAAATTGTGCAGTAGCTAAGTGTAAAAACTGCAATCAAAGTACAAAATGTGCTAGTATAAAATACTATAGCTTTCCAAAGAAAGAAGATTTGGCAAAACAATGGATAGTCACTCGCAGGATAGAAGATAAAATAAATTTGAAAAATGGTAAGTTCTAGCGTTCTATTAATTCGTTGTAAACGTTACATTTGAAGGAACGCAGTATAAAGACTACAATAAAAAAGAAGGTAACTACTAAGATTATACAAAACTGAAGTTTTTTTTCAAAATATAGTTTTTGCAGACCCTGTGTCCAAAAACTAGCTTTTAAAAAAATTGCATTAAACACTATAAAAGGTTTGTGATTATATGACGGTCACATACACTCCGCGCAACATGAATACGACCATGGCCAGCATCTCCCGTCTCTACAAAATCCAGTATGAATCTCAGCCACGAAGTGTTGTACTGTGAAGGCCACACTACGTACTTAATGCGCACAAACATGATTTTCCAATATTGCGCAACACTATGTATTAGACGACGCAGCAACTGCTTGCCTACAAATAGGACCGCGTATCTTGAATATGACCAGTTATCGACTGCGAGTTATTGGATGCACAACAGCGAACTAGCTGCGTATACGGAATTGACTAATCGATAATACAGCCGCTTACAAAGTTGTTTCTTCAATATGGGCCGAAAAACATGTCTAGAAGCGGAAGAAATAGGAAAAATTAAGGCCCTTCATGTAAAGGGATACTCATTTAGAGCGATCGCAAAGAAAATTGGCCGTTCGCATCAGGTAGTGAGCAATTTGCTTAAGGACACTGAGAATTATGGTAAACGTTTTAAAGGCCGTACAAAATTCGTCACAACTGAGAGAACGACGAGCAATATTACGCGAAGCATCGAATTCCGCATTAACAGCGAGACAAATAGCAAGTAATATTGGCACTAAAGCATCAGGAAGGACAGTGCAAAAAATAATACAGCACTGCCCAGTAATAAAACGTTTAAAAACTAAAAGGCGACCTGCCTTAAGTTTCACCTCACTGCTCGCCTTGGATTTTCTCGAGAAAAAAATGAGTTAGACATCTGAGTGGCAGAGCGTTATTTTTAGTGACGAAAAAAGTTCAATCTGGACGGACCAGATGGTTTTTCATACTACTATCACGATTTGAGGAAAGAAGAACTGATTTTATCCCGCCAGCGGGCAGATTTCGGGTCAGTTATAGTGTGGGGAGCCATTTTCCTTCAATAGGCCTGTTGATTTAGTGGTATTAAAAGGCAGACAAAACTCCGAAAAATACATACAGATTTTAGAAAAGGAAGAAGACAAATTTAGAGCTATAATGGGAGATCAACCGTATATTTTCCAGCAGGATAACACATTCATCAAGAAAAATTCATTCGTCAAGAGTAGTCAAGACCTGGTTTCAAGAGCACAATATGGAAGTTCTCGAATGGCTGTCACTTTCCCCCGACCTGAACATTATTGAAAATGTTTGGGGATGGTTGTCACGTCACCTGTATGCAAATGCCACACAATTTAATGGGTCAGAAGAGCTGCAGCAGGCCTTACAAGAAAAGTGGAATGAAATACCTCTTAATTATTTAAGATTACTCTATAATTCTATGCCATCTAGATTATTTGAAGTTATTCGGAACAACGGTAAAGGGACTCGTTATTAATCAATGTATTTTTTTCCTGAACATTGCAGTTATACTTATTTTATTTATTGGTCGTATTCTAAAGGCGCGGTATTATGAGCAGTTAATGTTTAACTAGTACAATTTTGTAAAAATAAATGTAATAAATTAAAACGTTAGTTTCAATCTTACATCCCTAACTGTTAACAAGTTAACTGTCAAATTTCCACAAAATTTCTGCAATCTTAGAACGGAAAAATTTAAAATATATAGCTGGTCCTATTCATGTTTCGCGGAGTGTATTAGTAAAATTTTTTTTCAGCAACGGTTTGCTCAATACATTTCGAAGAGAAGTATTTTGAAATTCCTCTGAAACAAAGGCTTTTGAATTATTCCCCAAAGAAGGCTCGTCATTTAAAGGCTGATGCAGTACCCAC
Source organism: Aromia moschata (assembly GCA_029963805.1). Lineage (NCBI taxonomy): Eukaryota > Metazoa > Arthropoda > Insecta > Coleoptera > Cerambycidae > Aromia > Aromia moschata. Next base: position 933,007 of record JAPWTK010000118.1, read on the forward strand.
TTTAAATCTTTTTTTTTTTTTTTTTTCCTTCAGGAGCCGTCCTTGTACTATCCGGTTATACTGCAGCCTCTTGGGCTTTTTGTATTTTCTCCTGTACCGGTTTACTGCACCCAGTCTAAAATCTTTGTTCCCTGCACTAATTTGTACAGGGTCATATCTGGCTGTGCAGTGTAATCTTCTGGTTCCATAAAGGGTTTTCCATATATTGCTTGCCGTTTGCGATCCAAAGCCTTTAAATCTACCTGGAGGTTTATCATTTACTGCTCAAAAGTGGAAAGCTGAAGAAAGATCACTGAGGATCGCAAAAAGAAGACGCAAAGAAGAGGTGGAAGATATCATGAAGTCATCAGATAGTACTTCAGGTGGTACATTAGAAGCACATAACACTGAAACAATTACTGAGGGGTCAGAACTTTCAAAAATTAACGGACAACAATTAACTCCAACATTACTAAATACTGAGTAAGTAAAAAGCATTATAGCAAAATTGTGATATATTAACTATCACACTATTATGAATTTGCATTTTATTGCAAATTGCATTTTATTTTATTTTATTACCAACAGTATTTTTCATGATTTTATTAATCTTTAAAAAAAATGTAGTGTTATGTGGAGTTTCCAGTAAAATAGAATTATTTTATTTCCAGGACAGATCGGGCTGAACTACTTGAGCTCAGACAAAAAGTAAACATATTGGAAGCACAGAACAAAAAGCTTTTGAAGCAAATCGAAAAATATAACACTTGCTTAGCAAAAGTGTTTACTCCGGGGCAAATAAAAAAGGTTGTTAAGCCCAAAGGAAAATATGAGGGTTCGTTGGTCCACAGAAGATATCGCTTCAGCTATTTCACTACGGAGTGTAAGCCCGAAAGCTTACAGGTATCTAAGGGTAAATAATTACCCTTTACCAGCTAGGTCGACATTAAGAAGTTGGGCTGGTATTTTGATGTCAAAGAGGGGATTTTAAAAAGTGTTATAACACTAATGAAGAAAAAGTCCTCTGATTTCAGTATTCTTGATCGGCTATGTGTTTTGACATTCGATGAAATTTATGTCTCAAACAAAATGGATATAGAGAAGAAACAAGAACAGGCTGTTGGACCACATAAAGCTTGCCAGACAGTTATGGTGCGCGGATTGATTTCAAATTGGAAACAACCCCTTTACTATAAATTTGATCAACCAATGTCCAAAGAAATTCTTAAAGAGATTATTTGTGAACTTTTTCAAGCAAATTTTATTGTGGTTGCCATTTCAAGTGACATGGGTTCTGGAAATGGTTCATTATGGGGATAAACTGAATGTCGGACATAATAAAAGTTGCTTTTGTTCTCATCCATGTGACGATGCTTTGAAGATTTTTATTTTTGCAGACGTGCCTCATCTAATAAAACTCGTAAGAAATCATTTAATTGACCAGGGATTCATCATCGATGATAAAATAATAAACATTGATTACTTTGAAACGCTCCTTAGTATATCTACCTCGGAATTAACATATGCCCATAAATTGACCCAACAACATTTCAATGTAAACGTCAGCGTATGGAGGAACTGTTTGATGTGGACCAGCCGCTGGTGTGGTTTAAGAGGCGCCTTTTCGTTCCTCGACAGCTGGACCGGCAGTTGAGCGAGCGACTGACTCTTCACCCCTGTAAACGACAAAGAAAAGCCAAGGTACTTAAACGTCTCATTAACGCCGATCGCTCGAATTCGCCCCCCTGCAGCGTACATCGTTGAGGCCGTGCTTACGTAGAGCTTTTTGGCGTTGGGCAGAAGATTGGTCGTGAAGTCGGTGCACTTGTCGGGGTTAAGGGACATGCCTCTTCGCTGGAGCATATGCTCCGAATACCGAATAAGGAGTTGCATGTCCCTTTTTCCCCCTGCCAAGAGCACCAAATCATCCGCATATCCCAACACCGTTACCCTCTCCCCTTCAAGGGTGAGGCCCGCCTCCTTCGCCTTCATAACGCCAAACAGTTCGTCCACCACCATATTAAAAAGGTAGGGTGATAGTGTATCTCCCTGTTTGACGCCCCGATTTAAAGATACGGCTTCGGAGACGCCCCCCCCCCACATGAAGGTGAGTGGTCACTCCTTCGTAGGCATCGGCCACCAACTCGATGATTTTACCCTCAACACGGAATCGCCTCAGAGCACGCAAGGTGCTCTGATGCAACACCGCTGTTCGATGGTCCTTGATAATGGCCTGCACACTTAGTACATTCGCTAGCGTCCCGTCAATATCCTGAAAACCCCTCTGCTCAGGATGCAGAGGAAGACGGGAAAACCGCTTCGCTAACAGCTTGTTAAAAACCCTGCAGGCCACTACCGAGATCGTTATCGGCCTCCATCCTCCCACTACTGAGGTGTCGGCCCCACCTTTGGGGATGAAAATTGTTTGGTTGGCCCTCCACGCGTCTGGTATTGATGAAGTCAAAAGAACCAGATTGTAGAGGAGGGTCAACCGAGCATTTCCCACCCACCTCAGGTCCCTTATCCCGCAGTTGTCTGGCCCCTTAGCCCCCGAATGTTTGCGGCCCACCATGTCGCTCACTTCCTTCAATAAGATGGGGGAATAGAGAACGACATCGTGGGCCACAGGATCCGTTATGGGTTCGTCGTCCGGTGGGGAGGAGGCGTAGACGTCTCGGTAGAGCGCCTCGAACTCCTCCACACCGGGCGTCGAATCAGGGGCCTGGAATAGGTCATTAATCACCCCCCCCCCGCGCTAATTTGGATCTGTCCGCCTTTCATAGCCTCTGGCACTCCCTGTATTTTTGATTTCATCTTACAGGTTGTGCCCGAGGCCCTGGACGGCGGGCTCTGGGGGCAGAGAGTCGCAGACGGCCTATTAGAAAGTCGTGACTAAAGTAAGTAAATTATTTAGTAGGACCTTTAGCGACTCTCTGGGCGGGGGGTCATCGACGACGAGATAGGGGTAAGCAAGTCCTTTGTCTCGTCGTCGAGTTGTTCGATAGCAATCAAATATTTGATATAAATATACACCCTGTGTTCCGGTTCCGGAATCCCAGCCTCTGGTGAACCTGGGGGCGGTGGCGATGGTGGCCGTCTTCGGGGGGGGGGGGGGGGGGTCGTGGTATCTCCCTTCGTCCTGCAGGTGGAGGGGATGGCGGGCCGACGTCTGGTATTCTGCCCTTCAGGGCGGATCTCGTCCTGCGGCAGTGTTGCTGGATGCTGGATGCTGGAGGAGGAAATCTTGTGCGTCACCTTGTTGGCTGGGCGGGGAGCTGGCGGTGGCGAAGACCTCGTCTTGTAGCTCCGGAGAAGAGGGGGGGGGCTGGTGGAGAGCCGACAGGGGAGGATGATGGACCTGCTTCCTCCCGTTGTCCTGATGCGGTCCATCAATGCGCAGTATTCTCGGGACCGCCTGTGGCTCTTGATAGATTCCAGCCCCCGCTCCGGAAAAAATGTTGCGAGGTGTTTATTAACATTTATGCCCTCGTAGGCCAGCTCCACCTGCGCAAGATCGAAATTCTCCATAGCGGACCAGTGGTGATGCCTCCTTACATCCTTTCGTTCGACCTCGGCGTTGTACTCCTCCGTGTGAGCCTTCCTCCGATGTTGCTGGAGGCCGGCGTACGTTTTGAATTCCTTCTGACACTCTTCACATGTACGTATTGTTCGTGTTGGCCTCGCGGCAGTAATATCCGGTGTTTTAGAAGCCCCGCGTTGGTAAGACACGTTTTCCCGCACTCGCACGCCTAATCGCTAGCGTTTTCGCCCATGACTAGTGGGATGGCATCGCGGAGAGTGGGTCACTCTCTCGTATACAAAAAAGACAAAGAAATGTGTCCGGTACCAATTAACACTGAAATAGTGGCCGCCACGAAAAAAGTTCCGCGCGTTTGTCCTCTTAACGCGGCGATACCGGTTTCTAGAGGGGTCGGTGGTGTGCGGGGATGTCACTAAAAAACGTGATCGCACACCAATCCAAAGCGTAAAAGTGTCAAAACGCGCACAACAAAAATGTCTCCCAAAATTCTGAGGTCCCATATCTCCAATAGGGGAATTTTTTGAGTTTTCACAATTTTCGGGACCTCGGGGGGATGGGGGGGAAACCCATAGGACACTAAAAACGCGAATCCCCGTCACGAACAAGTCCAGTGTCCGGTGTGCGCGTACCCTTAGAGTTTCACTTTTGCGGTCCCGGGACAAATTGGACCAAATCGCGCAAAAAGTCACAATAGATAAACGAAATGCTGTTTACGCGGTTTTTGTTCGTTTTCGACGGTGTTTTTCCCTATTTCGTACCGAAATAAGGAATGTTTAGATGCATTTTCCTCCTAATAGGAAACACCGATCGACGCGACACTTGCACATGAGGACACACAAACTTACTCTGACACTTTTGATGTAAAACCCGGTTAAAATGACACAAAAAACACGTTAAAATAGATTAAAATAGGAGCCGGCGAAAACACGTCCGCCGGCTGTGACGGCTGTTAAGAGAGTGACAACGGGTACGTCCAGCAGTGCAACTTTTATTTTTTCTTTGGAAAGAAGAACTGCCCAGGAAGGAATGCTTACGGTACAGATATTGGCAACCAAAGAAACCTACTGGATCAAATGTCGCTATTTATCAAGTCTATGAGAGTAGGCATGCACAAAGGATTGATTCCTTTCCAAAAAGGGGATTTTACTCACAAATAGGTCACTGTCGGAAATGTACGATTATTTAAAGGAAAATTATGATTTGGAGTATATATTAACTTCCAGACTAAACCAAGATGTTCTTGAGAATTTCTTCGCTTATATTCGAGGAATGGGTGGAAGTAACGATCATCCTTCCCCTCTGGACTTTAGGTACAGACTTCGATGGTATATTCTAGGCAAACATTCAGCAGCAATTTTTACGGAAAACTGAAATACAATGGAATCCGACGAGGGATGTTTGTTGGATATTTTCAAAGACTCTTGCAGTGTTACATCTGATGTAGAAGCCGAAGAAGTTTGCTTAACACAAAAAATGTTGGTCAACCTCTCAAAAACCGGAAAGCCGCTTGAAGAAGAACATATCGAAAATGAATTAATGACCATTTCTTTTGTAGAACCATCTTATTTGGAAGAAGTTATCGACGAAGAAACAATGCAGCTAATGCAAAATTTTAAGGTGAAAGAAAGAGTGAGTCATGAATCACTCCAATACATAGCAGGCTTTGTAGCATTCAGGTTTAAGAATAAATATGCACCGGGAAAACCCAGAGTAAGTATGGATATGAATAAAGCTCCTGACTGGATATAATCTATTTCTAGAGGTTGTCTTTTACATCCAACTGATGAATTGTGGGAAGTTGCTTTGAAACTCGAGTCGGAGTTCCATAAAATACATGGTAACTCTTTGTCTAAAGAGGAGAAAATTTTTCAAAAATTAGCCGATAAAACTATGTCACAAATAAAAACTATATATGTGCCATACGAAGTTGTTTTGTACTTTGCTAGAACTCGAAAGGAAACTAGACAAGAAAATGACAAAATTTACAAACTTTATGAAAATTGCGAAAATCCACTTTTTAACATTTTTTAACATTAATCTGGATTTTAATGCCATCTTGTTAAGCAGTTGGAACTTTATAAACACACAATACATTTTAGCTATTACTTCCTAGATGGTGCCACAAAATAACAAATTGAATGTTGCCTAAATCCGAAGTTATCTGTAGCAACGTACATTTTGCGTAAGTCCGCACATTCTACACTTTGAACGTGGTTTAGTAGCTTGCGTTCACAGGTTATTGCTTTCATACATTTAAAAATTAGTTTTTTAGTGAAAAAAATAGTGTAACCAACTGTCATATATTTCAGGTACGTACCCAGTAGCTGGGGTTAGTCCCACTAGCACGTCAGCGCTACCTTGCACGGTAGTGGCCCCTTGTCAACACTATTTTGTACCAGTCCAGCACACGAAAAAGTGTCAACACGGGGCCATTACCATGCAAGTGCTGTGTGCTAGTAGACATATAAATCAGCCTTAAATATTTTTTTTCAGGATGAATAAGAATTCAAGAAGCTATAAAATACTAAGCAAAGTGAAGTTTAAAAGTGAAGATGAAGATGGCGCTTCCTCGATGCAACCTAAAAACAAGCTAACGATTACTGATGTCAATCAACAGCTTCGAAAACCCGAGCCAAAAGTTAAGCGACGTTACAAATTCTTCAAATTCAGAGTATTTATCCGATGCAATAAAAAAATTACAAGAAGAGTGTATCCAGGCCCACACAATTCTTAATTATCTACAGAAGATTTACAAGAAAATATTGGTCCCAACATAATCATCAACATCATATTGGTCCCAAAATAATTCATAGACATTGAAGATTTTGTCATGGAAATCATAGGACCATATAATACTGATACTTTAGATGCCTTTATAGACCTAAATACTCTAAAGAGCGCCGATATGACTTTGGAGGAGGCTAATTACAAAGTCACCAATCTAAGACAGGATAATATTTTGAATAACGACCAAGAGAAACTAGAAAAAAATAGCAGCACAAACTGTTATGTTTCTAAAGGTATCAATGCAAATGAAATAGGAGATCTAACTAATTTTCAGAACAATATTGATGTAAATTATGTGGAAAAGAAAAATTCCGGGTTAAAAAATGAAGATGAAGACCTAATTGAAGAGAGAGTAGCTCAGAGGGGGAAGAAAATGTTGCTTCAGATAATGAGAATAAAAAGCGCAAAAGGAAGAAAAACATATTGAGCAACAGTCAAGACTGGGAATATAACACTAACAAGAAGAGGCAAGAAGGGGCTTCGTACATGGGAAGAAAGGATAACAAATATGTAGTTCAGAAAAATGAAAGGAAATTAAAAATGAGGTGTTCGTGTGAAGAAAAGGGGGTCGAAAAAAAATCGCTTTTAAATGCTGTATCCTAAGGGAAGAGCAAAGACAACAGATATTTCAAAAATTCTGGAGCTTCACGACATGGGAAGAAAAAAATATTTGTCAGTGGAAGAGCGATTGCCTCAAGTACCAAATGGGCCAGAAACTGAAAATCTGAAGGGGAGAGCCGAAGAAAATGCTCTTATTCTTTTTTTTCTGGACAAGAAAAAGGAAAGGGTAAGGGTATGCAAAACAATGTTTTGCAACACGCTTGGTGTGTCCATGAGAACTATCACTCACTGGTTAAATAGAAGCGTTAGTTCGCCAATAACAAAAAAACGTGATGATTGACACAAAAAAGCAGAGAAGCAAAAAAATAATGAGAAAAAAGAATCACTTTTTTTAACCAATTTTCCAATGGTAGAATCTCATTATTGTCGGAAATCCTCTTCTAAACTATATACCTCGAACCACGCTGGAACACACAAAGCCGAATTGTATGACTTTTACAAAAATGTTTCGTTAACAGATAGAAAAACATAACCGGCTGGATTAACCCTATTTAAATATATTTTTGAGGAATATAATTTGTCTCTATTTAATACCAAAAAAGACGAATGCAACATCTGTGTAGGGTACCGAACACACAACGTTTCAGAGCTAATTTATCAAGAACACATAACAAAAAATGATGAGGCGAGAAATTACAAAGAAAAAAACAAGGAGTCACTAAATCAAGTTTTTACCGTTGATCTTCAATCAGTTTTATTGTGCCCACAGTCGAACGTGTCTGCACTTTATTACAAAACTAAATTGATTCTTCATAATTTTACTCTTTTTAATCTTCATACAAAGGATGGTTACTGTTTTCTGTGGCACGAGGGAGAAGGAGAATTAAAAGTGAACTGTTTTGCCTCGATTATTTGCACCTTTTTATCTACCAAAGTCTTACGAACCATGGATCCATCTAACAAAATTATTATCCTTTTCAGTGACGGTTGTGTTATTCAAAAAATACTTAGAGAAGGGACATACACAAATGGAATGTGATTATATGCATTCGACAATTGAAAGAAAGATTTCAGGAAGGGTAATAAATGTACCCGCCGACTACGTTAATTTGTTAAAAACTGCGAGAAAGAATCCAAGGCCTTTTTTTCTTCTCCTTCTGGGAGCCGTCCTTTTCGCCGGATTGCACTACAGCTTCTTGGGCTTACTGTGCTCAACCTCCCATCCTTCTCACACCACCCATTCCAGTAGCCGAGTTCCGTGTACAAGCTTGTATAGCTTCCCCGCCGGCTGGGTGCTGTAATCTTCTGGACAAAGTTTGGGGTGTCGATATATGGCCTGCCTTTTGCAGAGTCTGCATTTCAGTTCTCCATTGAACAGCCCCATTCTGTGTAGGTGTCCTTTGAGGGCGCAATGTCCTGTTAGGGAGGCCTACAACAGCTCTTATCTGAATCCTATTCATTTTTAATAGTTTTTCAGTTCTTTCCTCACATGTTCCTTTAATAAACATTTTTCCGTGTCTTTGCCTGGATATAGAGTTTCAGTATCCATTTTGTCGATTTCTGACCCATTCTCATATTTGACCCCTTGCTGTACTCTTTGGTACTCCCAGGGTCGGTTCTGGGCCAGTAAATGGAGTAGACGATCATTTTCTCGCTAACTCGTCCGGTTTTTCGTTGCCTTCGATTCCTGTATGTCCTGGTACCCATATCAAAGTTACTTTGTTGTGGTCTGCCAGTCGTGTCAGTTCTCTTTTGACATTCCCATACCAGCCATTACGTCGCCTTTGGGTTTGTAATTGCCTTTATGGCAGCCTGGCTGTCCGATAGTATATCGATCCTCTTATTTGTGTAAGACCTCGTTATATTTTCTTTAGCACAGTGCAGTATTGCATATACCTCCGCCTGAAATACAGAGGTATATTTTCCAAGTGCTATGCTGTACTGTAGCTTTTCCGTTTCGTTGTAGATGCCAGCACCAGTTCCCTGCTGAGTTTTTGACCCGTCTGTGTACCAGGTTACTCTATCAGTTCTGTTCCTGTTGTTGTTTACTCTACTCGTGGCGGCTCTACAAGACAAGAACGTGAAGGCCCACACGGTCAACGTCGTAAAAGAATATCTGTCGGCTAGAACCCTGATGGTCGACGCGGGGGGTTCAGATAGCGGTCACGTGCGGCGTTCCACAGGGTTCTATCCTAGCACCTACCTTGTGGAACGTATTCTACGACAAGATGCTCATCAAAATCCCTAACGTCAGCCTGGCGGACAACCTCGTCGCCGTCGTCACCGCACCGGATAAAGCCGCTCTAGAGGACAGGGGCAACCGGGCACTCCGGATAATTTTAAGCACAGCCGAGGAGATGGGAGTGACGATAGCACCGCATAAGACCGAAGCTATAGTGGCCCGGGGCAGGAGGAAGGTTCTCTCCGTAACCTTTAAGCTCAAGGAACGACGGATAGACACCAAGGAAACCTGACGATGGGGCACCACATCGCAGAGACCCAGAAGAAGGCCATCGGCATCATGGGTAAACTGATCGAGCTGATGGTAAAGGAGTGCCCGGATATACCGCGAGGGCAGATCCCAAGAAAGGGACATCAACGACGACATCCGCATATGGTAACGGTACAGAAATCAGAAAATCTCCTTAAACATGGAGATTCTTATTAGAGAAAATGTTATTGATTGTTGTTTTAGTGATTTGATATCAGGTTTTTATATACTGTTTTATTAATGCAACTATTACAGATATACTTATAAAATACCACACATCAGAGACATGCGGCTATTACATTTATTAAAATGTCAACTTGTTTATAACAACAAAATCCTTGACGCGGACCGTCTCCATGGAACCCTAACATTGCCCCCCATCTTGAAAGGAGAGAAGGCTTTCAAAAGAAAACACTAATGATCAACGACACTAAATTAATTTTCACTCCACAATTTCCTCAAGGGGACTCCAGCGGAAGGGGACATATCTTCGCAAATGACCTCTTAATGATTCCACCACTGGTCCTTAGGGTGGCTACCCTAGCGATAATGTCCTTGCCTGGGTGAATAGCTTCTATTCGTCCAAGTTTCCACCTCATCGGCGGTTGATTATCCTCCTTGACTAACACCAAGGAATCCAATTTGAGGGAGTCCTGCTGTGATTTCCACTTAGTTCTTTGTTGGAGCTCACTAACGTATTCCTTACTCCATCTATGCCACAAATGTTGCTTGACCTGCGTAAGGTGTTGATAGAGGGAGAGTCGGTTGATTGGTAGCTCTCTCAGGTCTCGTTCAGGCATTGAAGTTAACGGTCGACCAACCAAAAAAAGTGAAGGTGTCAAAGGCGTAAGATCATGGGGGGAGTCGGAGAGAGGAGAAAGAGGTCGTGAATTTAAAATTGCCTCAACCTCAACTAACAATGTGTAAAGTTGTTCGAACGTTAAAATTAGATCCTTACTAACCCGTCTTAAGTGATGTTTGGAAAATGGAAGCGCTCGCTGATCCCCGATATCCAGCGATTGATAGAGAGGGATTTCGGCGAGACGAACTATCTGACCTCCCAGTTCCTCACGGGACACGGTAATTTCGGCACGTACCTAAAGAGAATAGGTAAAGCGGAAACAGACAGATGCCCCCATTGCCAGGAAGAAGACGGACCGGGACTCGCACTCCTCGCGTGCCCGAGGTGGGAGGAAAAAGACGCGCCGTGGAGGAGTCCGTCGGCGTGGAATTGACGGCCGGCAACATCATGGATACGACGTGGCTGAAGGAGGAAAATTGGTCCGCTATACGCGGCTTCATAAAAGACGTCCTGTCGGAGAAGGAAGCAGATGACGGTCCGCCACATGAACAAGACCGACGCCAAAGACAAAGGTAAGACCCCGGAGAAGCGGTCATCGCCGTTCCACGTAAGGAGAAACCTACGTAGGGCGATGGCATGGCAGAAAAAGAAAGACGAGAGTAAGGCTATCCATCCGACAGGGCAAGGCCCGGAAAAGACACAGGAAATGGAAACTGACCCGAAGGTAACAGACGCCCCCGAAGAGGAAATACCCAGCACCTCGAAGGAAAAGAACACAGGGGAAGAACGCCCTAAGGAGAGATGGTTGAAGATATTCTCCATGAAGTGGATTAAAGGCACGACCTTAAATGCCGGAAAAGCAGAAGAGGGACAAGCAACCCCCCAATGCAGGAAGAGGATAAAGGACGAACCGGACCCGATATAACCCCCGGAGCATTCCCCGACCCGAAAGCCCTTAACGAATCTATGGAGGAGGCCATGAGGTTACGCCGCCTCGAAGAGCCCGCCATTTTGAACACGGCATTGCTGACAAGGCAAGGCCTTACATGACAAGGTTGCTCCATCTGGGAGGAAAGAAGATCTCGTTCCCAGTTCCCGAGGCGGTATATAGAATACAGCTCAGATGCTGTAACCTCCCTACAGACCCACAAGAACTGAAGAGACTGGTCAAGAGGGCCTTCGAAAGAAGAGAAGAGTCCTTGAACATGGAGATTCTCCATAGAGACAACGTAATGTCGCACGGGCGAGTGGCTATGGATCCATCTAAGCCCTGGCCTCAGTGCTACGTACACACAAGACACATTTAGGGCGGTGTAACACGAAGATAACCCGCAACACCTGGTTATTCCCCACTCCCCCGAAGTAATGCTGAGACGGCGGTTCCAGGGGAATGCGCCTTCGAGGGACGAGATTGTTTTTTAGTGAGTATGCCTCTTTAACTTATTGAGGAGAATCTCACACAAACCCCAGGATGGGCCGGGGTAGGTTATAAAAACTTTTCACAACCTCTCAAAAAAAAGGCTAGGTTAGGTTAGGTCAGGTTAGGTTAAGGTTCAGGTTAGGTTAGGTTAGGTTAGGTTAGGTTAGGTTAGGTTAGGTTAGGTCAAAGTCGTATTCACCTCCTCTTTCCAAAAAGGTACCACTCGACCCTCTAGCTCGCGGGTCCTCTTCGGAAGTTTTACCAACAGTTTGAGGAAAAAAGAAAAAATAACGCAGTATTCTATATTTATGCACAAACTTAACAGAAAAAAAGTATAGGAAATGCATCAATAAGCATGTACAGTTGGCGCCATCCAAATGTGAACGGCAAAATTGTATAGTGTAATTTAAGGGGTGAGGAGCAGTCAGAATTTTCAAAAGATCGATTTTTTTTTGTTTTTGCATTTTCTCAAAGTATAATATCTTGAAAATATTCTCTGAAAATTTCAAGAGAATCCGACGAATACTTTTCGAGTTATTCAACAATGAACGGCGGGCTCTCACAAGCGTCTACGGAGACCAATTCTACTTTGGCTTCGGAGCTTCCGCATGCGCAGTAGAGACCATATTTCGCATTTTAACCGACAGCCGAATACAAATAGTTAGGTTCGATTGTGTTTAAGTTTTTTATTAGGTACGTGTTTTTATATAAGAGCTTGTTAAATGTCCATGTGTCTATGTTAAATATCTATGCTGTTACTGTGTTTCATAAAACAAAATATATTTGTTAAGATTAATTTGTTTAAATTAAAATTTTCAGTGTATAGAAATGGTTGAAAAATGTCTTATATGCAAAAAAGTATTTTTCAAAGCACTCAAATTTAAGAATGCATTTGAAACGATTTCATGCAGGCAAGTATAATGAAAATACTACTTATTTAAAGAATTAGTTTATGGTATAATTTTGATATTTATTTATAACTAATACCAACAGCCAACAATCCACTTTGATCTAGGTATTTTTAATTTTGTTATTAGATTAATATCAGTACCGATTTAGTACCAATTGTGGTTGTAATATTAACACCACGGTACCAATATACTTTAATATTTGAAAAAGTTGTGAGCTTTGTCTTTGTAACGAATATCACCAAAATGTGTATTTTAAGAAGTTTATTTTGTCACGTTAATAATCAAATATCCAGGCTCTGAATTTATGGGCACTGTAATAATCTTAAAACATATATTTTTCATATTTTCTTGCATCTCCTTGTGTATGTTAACGCCCGTCCGGAAACGAATAATAATTTCGATGTTTATTTCGTTATTTGTAGCGCTCCAATCCATCAGCTGATTGTCCATTTTGAATTTGTTCGGCCGTCGTCTTCCGCAGGAACGGTCAGCGAAGATCGTGCGCGCACAGCGTTGCCGGATCGTGCCGAGCAAATTTTCCCGTGGTTTCTGTGTGAAATTCACTAAAATGTTACTGTTACGCAATGTTTAGCTTGGTTGACACTTGTGACCGATCATGTAATCACGTTGTATCCAAAAATGTCTCGATTTTAGTCTAGTTAGTCGTTAATGTGAACTTCCGTTTATGACATATGTTAGGCTAGGACCAATAGTAGATAAGGATGGTTTTTTGCTGCAGGAATTGACAGCCTGCGCTAGAGTTGGCTTTTAAGAAGCATCTTTTCTGGTGTGGTTGCCGGCAAAGGCGGTGTATGAGTGATGGTTTCGAAAATCGTTGGTTATAATAACCATCTTTAATTAGGATTATTTTTCGTAATCACCAATTTGCGATTCTGGTCCCATTAGACGTTTTAGTTGTCGTATTTTTGTGGATTGGGCCTGAATTTGTATCTCTTCGGAGGATTTTGTACTCACGTCATACCGTCCATTGCGATTCTTGGTTTCGACTCCATCTTCTTGTTACCTCACGTTACAACAACGGTGATAACCTCTAAACTTCCATCACCTCAAGGCTGATCAAGAGGAAACGCAAGAGTTAGGAACCCCTGTGACTAAGGGGTTTTAGTACCGGTTCCAGTTTTTAGTACCAACTCAAGGTCGAGTTTTAGTACCAACTCAAGGTCGAGTTTTAGTACCAACTCAAGGTCGAGTTTAGTACCAACTCAAGTTCCAGTTTTTAGTACCAACTCAAGTTCCAGTTTTTAGTATCAGCTCTAGCTCCAGTTTTGCTACCAGCTGTGGTTCCACTTTTAGTACCAGTCCCAATTCCAGCTTTGGTTTCTAGTACCATAATAGCAGTAGATCTACTTGGAAACCTTCACCCCTGTTAGTTGAAGCGCAGTTGATGAGGCCTCTGGACCACCGTCAGGATTCACGCGCATTCAGCATTAAAGTGCTAAACTGAATATTTTGCTTACGATATACAGTGGCTCAAAAAGTCTGCGTACAAGTAGTTCATTCAATAAATTGAACAAGAAACATTTACAAATTTTTACAAATAAGCTTTATTAATGTTTCGTATATTTATACATTATCTCTACTATATACACAGGATATCTCAGTTCCGAGCTGATCACCGCGCGATACATGTCGGAAAGCGAAGAACACACAGACCTAATTAGTAAACCCCAAAAATTAAAAAACAAAAATCATACAAGTGCTTCAGACAACCTCAAAAGTGACAGAGACACACATAGTGACAGAAACACAACCCCCCTAATAATATTTTGCGCCCCCAGTGAAAGTGACACTTCCCAGTTTATCCATTGTAATAAAGACACCTTAAATCCATCAAATAACAAGGGTGATAGAACACCAGAAATCGACCACGATTATAGAACACCAGAAATCGACCACGATTATAGAACACCAGAAATCGACCACGATAACATAGACAGTAAAAGTGTAAAAATAAAAAAGAAGAAAAGTAAAGACCAATTTAAACATATCAAACCGAGAATATACACGGGGAAAAAAAACAAGAACCCCTAGACACATCACCGATAAAAGGACTGACAAAAAGTATCCACGAGGTCACTCCAAAGATAGTGTCGCTAAAAGAATCCGATAACACCGAGACTATCGAGAGCGAGTACGCGTGCAACATGGAACAACAAGACCCAGAGGAACCCCTCCTCTTGCCGCGAAACCCTAACACGATAGACGCAGTACCGACAATAGCCGAACAACGGGAATGATTATCCCTCCAACAACAAACAGACAAGTACATTCGCGAAATGATCTTAGCAGAGAAAATAACCATCGACGGATCAACCTTAGTAATAGGAAAAACACGCCACAACATTCCCCCGCCAAATCCAACTGCAACATCCGCTACCACCGCCGACACCATCAACTCGCTGGAATTAATGGACACCTCGCCCGATCGAGACGCAGGAGAATTCATTACCCCCAGGAGAGTATCAAGGATAGGAAATATCTTGAAGTCAACCACCCCCTCCCCGCTCCATTCCAACAGCAAATAGATTCGCCGGACTCCCAGAGACCTCAGAAACAGCAAGAGAGATCAAACAAAAAACAGCAGGTACACTACAAACCAAAACATCAGGAACAAATAAAACCAAATCTTGCCCCCAATTGTTATCAAGGGGACAACAAAAGCCAGCGGACACGCTGCACTTGCACAAATCAAACAACAAGTAAAAAAAGGGTTCTTTGTAAAGTACACTGCTAATTCAACCATGTTGTATTGCAAAATGCTTGAATCACGAGAAGAAATACAATTCCATACGTACACTATGACAGACAAAAAAACACATGCTTTTGTATTGAGGGGGATGTGTAGAAATCCAGACGTTCAAGATATAAAAACAGAATTAGAAGAGGAGCACGGACTAAAAGTAATAAATATTTTTCCGATGAAAACCAAAACCACCCCCCTATTTTTAGTTATCACCACTAATGATATAACATTATCCCTTTGCCTCCTAGGTCTCACAATTGTGACTTCCGTATTTATTGTACCCATAAGGGTCAAAATAACGTTAGACGCGATTGACAACCGAATCACACAATTGTTACGTTTGCCAGGAACATGCGCTAAGCAATTTTGCGGGTTATTTTTCATTTAGTAATGCTTTGGTGACAGAGATGTGCAACGGTTCACGCCAACATGGCGGCTAAAAGTAAGTACGCTTTATTTTATATTTGTTCATCATTATTACAGTTCCTAATTACTTTGCATTAAAGATAGGATACTATAGATGATATTAAAAATTATCTCACACTTAAAATTAAAAAAAATGTCTCTACACGCTCCCCTTGATTTCGATTATCACATTTGTGTATTCTGGGAGTGAAGGCGATAAGTCATAATAATTTACAACTATAATTAATATTTTGTTATAGGTAGACATATTGATTTAGAACATTATAAGAATAATCCTGAAGATATATTTGATTTGCTGAGTGAGATCGGCTCAGATTTGGACATTGATGAAGATCAAGATGAAGACGATGATAATGTGAATTCTTCAGTTTTATCTGATAATGACGTAGAAGCTAACGAAAGTATCTCATCAGAATCGGATAGCTGGGATAGTGAAGACGACATACCACTCTCACGATTTCAGAAGGCAACTTGGAAAAAAGGCACTCGTTTTCAGTCCATAGAAGATCCTGTAGATGACGACACGCCAAGCGATTGTGAGATTCTTTCACCTTGGGAATACTTCAAGAAGTACTTGAATGATGACTTTTTTCAAATGGGGGCTGAATATACAGTTAGGTATTATATGCAACAAACAGGAAAGTCAGTAAAGATTTCATGTGAGGATATACAAAAATTTTTTGGACTGCATGCAATCATGGGTGCTACCAAGTTCCCCACGATTCACATGTACTGGAATGCAAACTATGCATTTCCTTTAATTGCTAATGTTATGCCTCGTGACAAGTTTTATTTACTAAGAGTTCATTTTCACGTCGTAGATAATCTGGCTGTTTCTGAAGAGATAAAGAAAGAAAACAAACTGTGGAAAGTGCAGCCAGTTATAGATTTAGTACGAAATAGATGCCTCCAAATAAATAGAATGTCAAATGCGTCATACTCAATTGACGAACAAATGATTCCATTTCTTGGAAGGTGTCCGGTGCGCCAATATGTAAAAAATAAACCGCGACCTGTTGGTTTAAAAAATTTTGTCCTAACTACTTCTACAGGAATTGTCCTTGATTTTGAAATATACCAAGGAACAACAACAAATTTAAGGAACAGGGAGCTAGGTTTAGGACCATCAGTTATCTTAAGATTAGTAGAAACTGTTCCTGAAGGAAGCTGCGTATTTTTTGACAGATATTTTAGCACTGTTCCATTGATGGAAAAATTTATTGAAATTAACATTCATGGAACAGCGACCATAATGGCAAACCGAATCAAGGGTTGTGAATTCCAAAATGATAAAAACATGAATCGTGGGGATAGTGAGCAATTTGTACGTAGTAATAAAAATATATGTGTCACCAAATGGATGGACACTAAGTCGGTGCTTATGATTTCTACAGCATATGGAACAGAACCGCAGTGTATGGTTCAAAGATGGGATAAAACGAGAAAAGAGAGAGTAGACGTATCCTGTCCGAAAGTTATAAAAGTATATAACCAGAAAATGGGGGGCGTGGATACTTGTGACCAGATGTTAGAATATTATAGATCTTTCTACAAAACCAAAAAGTGGCCCTTAAAAGTAATCTTACATCTGTTTGACCTAGCTATTGTTAATAGCTGGCAAGAATATAGGAAGGATCATGCAATGTCCAAAAGTAAATCAAGAAAAAATGAAATTACTTGACTTTAGGTTGAAATTAGGCGAATATCTGATAAGTGGAACAAAAAAACGTTCGCCTGAAGATGATGACAAGGAGAATGACGAGACGCTGCCAGGCAAAAAAAAGAAACGACAAACTCCAATGCCATGTGAAGATAAAAGATATGATGGATTTGAACGAACATTGGCCTGTAAATGATAAGTTAAAAGATCCCCTAAGTTGTAGGAATGTTGGCTGCGACGCGACAGTCGCTCACGAATACGTTGCATGAAGTGCAATGTCTATTTGTGCCTGAATAACTTAATAAGAAATTGTTTCTTAGCATTCCATAATAAATAACTTTATAAGTTTCTTATGTCTTTGGACTTTACTTTTTGCAATAAATTTATAGTTTCACAATCGTGACTTTCACTGTTCGCTCCCAAAACCCACAATTGTGAACGTCCTGTAAGTCCTGTATTGAGTCCTGGGAAAAAAATTATTATAACAGCAAACATTCTTATACATATAGAAGTCTTGAAATTGATGGTAGGGATCATATTCACAAAATTATTTTTTCAGGAGTGAAAGGGGTTAAAGGAAATACAAAACATTAAGTATATCCAATATACGAAAGTTTCTTGGGAGCGACGCAAGAACGAGCGAGAAATTACGCAGTGTCGTAGGTGCCAAATGTGGGGACACGCAACCACAAACTGCCACCGCCACCCTCGATGTGTGAAGTGCGCTGGAGAACACCTTACCAGAAACTGTGAGAAACGAAGAAAAGACCCCCCAAATGTGCAAATTTCGGGGGGGAACATACAGCATGCAACCTAGAATGCCCTGTATATAAAAACTAAAATCTCTCAATTACAGATCACCCGCCTGAACATCGAAACAGTCCCAAACACCGAGCACTACGTGGCAGCACCAGCCCCATCTGTCAACGCTTGGGAGGTTAGAGCCACAGTTAAAACAGCAGCCAGGACGACAACACAACAGCCACACACCGTCGGGAAACAGAATGAACTTATAGCAGAGTCAACCACCAAACATGTAGAGAGTTATCAACAATCTACAACATCTAACAAACCAATCGACGCCACATCACGGACGGTAGCTGCCGCTCCACTATCTCCCGACAGGTCAGGTACCGAAGCAGATTTCTATACATTAATAAACGAATTAAAAATTTTAAATCAAACAATAAATATCAAAGAAACAATACTAGCTGTACAATCGTTAAAGCGAATGCTAAACGGAGTAACTGATCCCATGCCGGTCATTTCAATCCTGCAACATTTCTCTCAAACCGAACTGCCAAAATTTAAAATAATTCAATCACATTCAATATAATAACATGGAACAGTAACGGAATACTTAACAAAAAAGGAGAATTACAACAGTTCCTACACACAAACAAGGTAGACATAATATTAGTATCCGAAACCCACCTAAAAGCACGATTCAAAATAAGTAACTATTTTATATATAGGCACGATAGAGACCAGGGAAGGGGAGGTGGAGTTGCACTACTCGTAAAAAGAGAATCCCCCCACCTCCCACTCCCCCCTAACCTAAATACTACAATAGAAAACATATCGGGTTCGTTTGCAAGATGGGACAGAGCTTGTAGCAGTATATAACCCACCAACAAATCAATTTTCCGAATCAGATCTGGAAGAACTTACATCTGGATCAGGACAAAAGGTAGTAGCAGGAGACTTAAACGCCAGACACACGTCATGGCGTAATCACAGGAATAATGCCAATGGCAACACACTATTCACGTATGGCATAGACAATAATATTCCTGTTATTACGACAGACACGCCGACGCATTACCCCCTCAATAATACGACACCCACATACATAAATCTATCCTTCCTTGTAACTACCCATACCCAATACATCCCTCCTCCCTCCCAGTCCTCTCTAGTGACCATAACCCCATACAATTTAAAATAAAACCCACACAGACAGACGATATGACAAGACGAACATATAACTACAAGATAGTAGATATACTATGCGGGTTCTGGAGCATTTTTCAGACATAACCTCAAATTTGTTGTGGATGGTATGTGTTCATCCGAAGCGACCAAGTGCATGACGTCATACAGTCTGAAGAAGTAGTAGTAGTAGTCGTCAATGCCCAGAGGTTGTGCATGTTTGCAAGAAGTCTGAGGTAACGTAAAAAAAGTTTGGTAATATGCGGGGATCGAACCCGCGTCCTCACGGCTGTAGGCGTACGCCTGAAGCCCGTGTGCTATCCGCTAGATGGATTGTTTTAGGAATTGATGTGTAGAGAGATGCGAGAGTGCGCGCGGCCGTCAGCGCCATCTGTAAATGTTCGCACGTCCGCGTTCGGAACTAATCGCGCGGTCGTCAGCGCGCGCATGTCTGCGTTCGGAACTAAGCGCGCGTGTGTGCTGGCGGCCGTCAGCGCGCGCATGTCTGCGTTCGGAACTAAGCGCGCGCGCGCGCGGCCGTCAGCGCCATCTGTAAATGGTCGCACGTCCGCGTTCGGAACTAATCGCCCGCTCGTCCGCGTTCGGAACGTCGAGCGTAGAGGGGGACTTGGGAATAAAATTCACCACATTGAATGAGTAGTAGTAATTTATTGTTCATGTGACAAGATTTTTTTTAGTAATAATTTTAATTGTTCGTACAAGGATAGATTGGGACAGTCGATATCAAAAATACTTAATTCCAACTTACCGCTATTGTGTAACGAACCAGTGAATTCACTGTATTCGTAGTAACGATCATCTTGAAAAAAATATAACATTCCATTAGTGTATCGAAATACACTAGTAAATGCAGGAGGAATACCTCGAAAATATTGAGAAGTATAACCATAATTCTTAACTTGTAGTGTACCCTCATCAATTTCAGCATAGTAATTTTCTTCAAAGAAAAAGAACGTTCTTCCGGTGTACGTGTTTACAGCTCCAATTATTTTTCCATGAAAGGGAAATTTGAAATAACTAATATCTCTTTGTCCAATGATGTTGTAATTAGGATATGTAAGGAAATATACGCGTTGATCTACAAATAACGCTATCTCACCGTTAGGTCGTTGGTATATGGCAGTTATGTTATCGAACTTAGGTAACCTATATAAAACATTTCGCATATCTAGGTAACTAGTTGTGAAATTGCGTGTTTCTAGATTCATTATCCACAACCAGGTTTTATGGAATATATACAAATGTTGATTTAGTATCAAAAATGTTAGTTGTTTTTTGTTTATGTCACACAAATTTTTTGTTTGCGGTTTCATAGGTTTAGTAGTAGGTATTATCTCGATAATTGTTTTTACCGTTGTAGTTCTTCTTTCTGTAGATGAGTGGTGCATTTTTATGGGTTTTGAAGTTGTTGTTGTTGTTATTGTCGGTGTAGGAACGCCATATAAGAATTGTATTCCAAGAATATCATCTTTTGATAATTTATTACTATGTCTATAAAATGAATACATAATCGAAGTGTTATCGCTGGAATGATGTAATCCTAAGGTGTGACCTATTTCATGTAATAAAACTGCATATAGGTCTGTAGTTCCTAACGGTGGCGGTGCGGGTGTTGGTGATACATCTATATGCCACTCTTCACTCGAATCTAAATGAATTTCAGTACATATATCGTTATTTGGGAAATAAGCATGAGCTAAAGATCCGCCTTTTCCATCAAAAGGCAAGGAACATTCACTATTTAGACATTTACTGTGCCCCTTATGAGTTTTAATTTCATATGGTTTTGTTATAGATATAACTATATCTGGTTTATTATAACTGTAATTAAATTTCAATTTTGTCACATTTTGCCAAGTCTGAAACGCTTTTTCGGCAATATTTTTCATCCGTATATCAGCTGTTGTAAAATACCATAAAATATGTGTTTTTCCCCATTTACTTCGGTGTACGGTAAAGGAATTATCAGACACACCGCAGCGCGGTTGCGCCATAAGTTCCAAAGTTTCCTCATTTGGTTTTCCATCTACGGGTAGTCCGTAAAATTCTTGGAAAAGGTTTAAAGCCTCTTCTTCAGTTGTACTTGTTACAGCATTATCAGATGAATTTATATATCCATACTGTTTTAAAAACTCAATAACGTCTTGTGCGTTACACAAATAAAATAAAAATAAGTTAATAATTACTGTTACTGCATACATGTTCATTCTTCTATAGTTGATATAACAATGAGTGAATAAATAAAGTTATTTTCATTTATAAATTATTTATTATTATACTATTACATAATATGATGTATCCTCAGACATTCGTCTGAGGATACGTCGTCTCCCGTCAAGTGGTGGGGGTGTTGACTGCGACGGCGGCGACGGCGGTGATGGCGAGTATGACAATCTTTAAAAGAAAAAAATCTAAAAGTTATCTAAAGTTATCTAAGGCGGTAGTAGTAGTAACTTACTCTGGTTCCATGTTCCATGGTTCCATTAGCTTATCTGTGTGTGATAGCGAGTATGACAATCTGTAAAGGAAAAAAATTTAAAGTTATCTAAAGTTATCTAAGGCCGTAGTAGTAACTTACTCTGGTTCCATGTTCCATGGTTCCATTAGCTTATCTGGGGGTGTTGGCTGCGGTGATGATGGTGATCTGTAAAAGAAAAAATCTAGTTATCTAAAGTTATCTAAGGCAGTAGTAGTAGTAGTAACTTACTCGATAGTTAAATCGATGGGACTCATCGTCGTCGTCGATGGATGCGGACCTGTCCACGGAACCAACATCCATGGATCAGGTTCAAGCCAAGAGCTAATTAAAATAATTTTTCAATTAATTTAAGAAATAAATTCAAAACTGTTATGAACTTACTTCTCGCTAAAATAGGCCTGTGGATCTAATGGAGGTGTGTATCTGTTTGTCAGGCGACTAAGAACATCCATTCGAACCTCAGGTACAGGTATCTGAAATCTGTAATAGAAAATTATATGTTTAGTAAATGTCTACTAATTACACTAATTATTTTATACACTCACGTTTCTGCTCGAGGTAGATAGTCTCGATGTGATCGGTGGTATTCTATGTCCTCTCGCAGAAACAGAACATTTGTTTACAATCAACACATTCCTTTGTGAACAAAGGGGTGTTAATTGGTAACAATTGGGGTGGTTTAGGAGTAGCATTGTCACTATCACTATCCATTTCACTGTAATACAAATGATATTTAATTTTTGGTATGGACAGACAGAAATAGTCCGCTAATTATGAAATATATACTCACATTTCACCTACATCCGTTGTCGAACTAACCACAATCACATCCATATCTTCTTGCTCAGTCTGAGAAAGTTTACTGTAATAACAAAAGAAAAAATATATAAAACGCACGTTTCTACACAGTGTCAGCGTTTGAGAAACTCACATACACAAAGCCCCTGTGACAGGAGGTGAGAAATATAAAAGAAAAATAACTATTTTACTTACATTTCGTTAAAATTTGTTGCCATTTCACTGCACGACGATGTGTTGGACATTTTAACTAGCACACGCACGCTCGCAGAATGAATAAATTGTGAGGATATCAATGTAGTTTTATATGCACGAAAACACATTTGGAATGATAAAATTAATGAGTTTGTTTCAAGAAACATCAGTTATCGCGAAGTTAATTATAAATGATTAATGTGTTTAATAAACAAATTGTCTGCAGTGAGGCAGATGTAATCGCAAGCAAATCTAGGAAGCGGATACCATACTGTGAAAACAAATTATAATTAATGGGTTTAATAAACAAATTGACGATGAAAAAGGCGAGCGCGTCTGAAAGCGGAGGTCATGCTGTGAAAAACATTACAATTAATGACTTAATAAATCAACTGTCTGCAGTGTCTAGGAAGCGGATACCATACTGTGAAAACAAATTATAATTAATGGGTTTAATAAACAAATTGTCGTTGAAAAAGGCGAGCGCGTCTGAAAGCGGAGGTCATGCTGTGAAAACATATTATAATTAATGACTTAATAAATCAACTGTCTGCAGTGAGGCTGATGTAATCGCGAGCTACGAAAACATGTTATTTATAAAATGATTACCGAGTTTATTTCAAGAAACACACAGTGGGAAGTGGATGTGGTCGAATGACGTCAAACTGATGTGTTTATAAAACGGTTGCACTCCAATACAGCCCGTATATTTGTGAGAATTGTTCTACGAACTTAACATCGTGTTCAAGTGTGCTGTAGTGAAGAAAAAATTGATGTAAGTATTTCTTGCTATTTTATAGAATATTACTAAAATTAAAAAAACATTTCAGATGGATTTAGAAAAATTTAATTCAACAGCGCTGTTGAATTCAAAAAAACTTATAAAACTTTTAGATTTACCAATAAATGTTCCAGTGCCGATACTGTCGGCCGTTGTTACAAAAACCAAATTTGGAGAGACCATATTAGTGGAATTTGATGAAGCTAAAGCCTTTCTACCAAAGAGGGTATTACCTATAATGAAAGATTATTTAGAAAACTTTAGCCCGGGGAAATATTCAGTTATTGTGCGCGGGCAAAAGGACGTCAATAAATCGTCTTTGGGAACTACTTTTGAATTTATTGAAAAGTAAGTCCTTTTTTATCATTTTTTTATTTTTGAGCATTTTCACTGATATTAACTTTGTTGTTTCAGTTAATTTATACCAAGCAAGACATCATATTTACTACTACTACTACTACTACATATTTATGTAAGTTTTCTATATTTGTTAATATAGTGTATAGCGATTAGGAGTGTTTATAAAGGGAAACCAAATTTTTTTAATGACATTAGAATACTAACAGTTAGGTCGTACAGCACAGGTGTAGTGTTAAAATGAATATTTGTAATTTACAACATGACATTGTAAATAAGTTTCGAAATATTGAACAAATTCTAAGTGAATGTAAAAATCTTTCAAATAGAGAAAAGTGGGTAAAATTGTTACGGGGACATTTAGCTTTATTTTATCGAGCTTTGAAAAATTCCGATTCCATTGGTGTTCGTAGAAAGATTCTCACAAATATCGGACACTTGAAACGGATTAGAGTCTTAATAAAGGATTCAATACATGTCGTCGGTCGTGGACTTAACGTTGGAGAAAATAAAAGAAGTTCTAAATTACGCTGGATTGATACAAAATCTGCATTTGGAAGTCGTATACGTTCTGGTATGATAATAAATTTAAAACATAAAGATATACATCAATTTCTTCATGATGCGTTTTTTCTATTTAAATCTAGAATTTCTAATATATTGAAAAAGTATTTAATGATTAAAGTAAATGCTTGTTTTTGTGGTGAATTCATTAAAGTTGGGTTAAATTCAGAGAACGTAGATTTTAAATATTTTAATACAAAAAATGTTAATATAGATGGTGGTACAGATTTGAAGGAATGGTTTTTGGAAAATGTAATTGATAAAATTTTAAATAAATTAGATGAGTTTCAAGAGCGTGACAGTGGGTTTGCTTTACAAAAAATTATTCATTTGGAAATAAATGTAAATAAAAATAGTATTGGGAATGGAATAACATCTTTCATTAAATTACCAGGAGAAATAGCTAAAAAGCATGCGTGTATTAATGTTAAAAACTATAATGATCAAGCCTGCTTTTTTTGGAGTATTGTAAGTTGTTTATATCCAGCTGAACACTCTAAAGGTAGAATTTCATCTTACCCAGACTATTTGTCGGTACTAAATTGTGAAGATATTGTATTACCTATGACTTTAACGCAGATTTCTAAATTTGAAAAACAAAATAATATTTCGATAAACGTATATCAACTTCAACTGTTCGGAAAACATTTTGTTACACAACCGGCTCGACTTACTAAAAATAAATTAGCTAGACACGTTAACTTATTAATGGTACAAAGTAAATATTTTGATGAGCGAGAGCAAAATGATGACAATGGAATTTTTTCAGAAGAGGAAATACTATATCATTTTTGTTGGATCAAAAACCTATCTAGACTTGTTTCCAGTCAGTTAAATAGACATAAAGGAAAATGTTATATTTGTGATATATGTTTAAATTACTTTATTAGCGAAGATAAGTTAAATTTACATTCAGTAGACTGTGGAATCATTAATAAGTGTAAAATATCATTTCCAAAGGAAACAAAATTATCTTTCAAAAATTATCGTTATAAGGAACCCGTACCTTTTATATTATACTGTGATTTTGAATCTATGTTAGAGCCATGTTCTGAAAATAGTCAAACAAAAACCGTGAGATATCAAAAACATACGGCTTTTAGTGTAGGGTATTATTTCAAATGTCAATATGACGAAAACCTATCATTATACAACAGTAACCGTAGTTCTAACTGTGTAGAATGGTTTATCAATCAACTAGAAAATATTTCAGAGTTTATAGAAAAAAATTAAAAAAATACAGTGGTAATGGCTATTTCTGAAATTCAACAAAGAGAATTTGAAATCTCTACTAACTGTCATATTTGTGAGAAACCGTTCGAGGTAGACGATAAAAAAATTCGAGACCATTGTCATTTAACTGGAAAATACAGAGGTCCAGCTCATAGTAGTTGTAATTTGAATTATAAAAATTCCTTCACAGTGCCTGTTGTATTCCATAATCTAACTGGGTATGATTCACATTTACTAATAAAAGACTTGGCTAAATCTAAATTCAGTTCAATACGTTTATTACCTATAAATAAGGAAAAATATATTTCTTTTACGAAAAGTGTATCAGACTCTCAGATAAAATTTCGATTTATAGACTCTTTTCGATTTATGGCTGCATCATTGGATACATTATCGTCATATTTGAGAAAAGACGAATTAATAAATTTACAAAAAGAATTTATTATGTTAATTACTATATTAAGATATTAGTAATGAAAACTTAAATTTGCTCACTAGAAAAGGAGTTTTTCCTTACGACTATGTAGATTCTCTAGAAAAATTATCTGAAACTAAATTACCTGATAAAGAACAATTTTATAACAAATTAAACGGTAGCAATATAACAGCCGAGGACTATGAACATGCTAAAACAGTTTGGAACGCATTCAAAATTCAAAATTTAGGGGAATATTCTGATTTATATTTAAAAACCGATGTTATTCTTTTAGCAGACGTTTTTGAAAATTTTCGTCAAAAATGTTTGAATATTTATCAGTTAGATGCTGCTTATTATTATACACTACCCGGTTTCACGTGGGATTGTATGTTAAAATATACGAAAATAGAATTAGAATTTCTACAGGATGTCGATATGCTTCTGTTTATTGAACGTGGTATACGAGGTGGTGTGAGTCAGTGTTGTAACAGGTATGCAAAAGCTAACAATAAATTTATGTCTAGCTATAATCCAAAGGAACCATCAAAATATTTAATGTATTTCGATGTTAATAACCTTTATGGGTGGGCTATGTCCCAAGCACTTCCGGTTGGTGAATTTCAGTGGATGAAAAATGTTGAAAATTTTAATGTTCATGCTGTACCTGACGATGCATATGAGGGTTATATTCTAGAAGTAGACGTTGAATACCCTGAAACACTACATAATTTACATAAGGATATACCTCTATTTCCCGAACATCATATACCTCCCAAATCAAAATTACCGAAATTATTAACCACCCTATATAACAAAACTCGATACGTTGTGCATTATAGAAACTTAAAACAAGCTTTAGAATTAGGTATTAGATTAACAAAAATCCATAGGATCTTAAAATTTAAACAATTTCCATGGCTCAAAGCTTATATCGAGTTAAACACCAAATTGCGTGCAGAATCGAAAAACGAATTTGAAAAAAAATCTTTTTAAGTTACTAATTAATGCCGTTTACGGTAAATGTATGGAGAACGTTCGTAAACATCGGATTGTGAAATTAGTAAATAGGTGGGAGGGGCGCTATGGTGTACAAAATTTAATTGCTAGTCCAAATTTTCATAGTCGCGTAATATTTGATGAAAATTTGATAGCTATCGAACTTAATAAATCATATATAATTTTTAATAAACCTATTTATGTCGGTATGGCTATTCTCGATATTTCAAAAACATGTGTATATGATTTTCACTATAATTTTATGCTTAAAAACTTCAGTTTAGATCGCTGCAAGCTGTTATACACTGATACGGATAGCCTTATTTATGAATTAAAAAGTGATAATGTATATGAAGAACTTATAAAAAAACATATCTTCAAATTTGATACTAGCGATTACCAACCAAATAATCAGTATGACATTCCTTTAGAAAATAAAAAAGATTCCAGGTCTAATGAAAGATGAATGTTCCGGTATACCAATAACTCATTTTATAGGTCTTCGTTCAAAAATGTATAGTATACAAATAGAAGGAAAAAGATCTATTAAAAAATCTAAAGGAGTAAAATCCAATGTTGTGAAAAATACCATTAGTTTCGAAGATTATGAAAATTGTTTAAAAAATAATATTGAATTATATAGAACACAACATTGCATTAAATCTATTTTGCATGATATTTACTCGATAAAACAAACAAAAATTGCGTTAAGTCCCTTCGATGATAAGCGTTGTCTTTCAAAAGACTCTACTGACACTCTACCTTGGGGTCACTTTTCTATTTTAGAATAATTTTTCTATTTTGCAGCACACGCGCTAATTGTATATGGATCATTAATTTTTCAAAAAAACCTTCTAGATGCGAGTTAGGAGGATAAAATGGAATTATTTCCCCCTCACGTTAATTTTATAAGTGAATCATTTTCAATTGATCTACTTCCCGAATCAAAGAGAGAGCAGTTTAAAATTGCATTAGAAATATTGATTGACAAAAAAACGCATTAATAAAAGATGTTGCATTGCAGGTGGTTTTGCCGCATATATAGATAATAGAACATTGTTTTATAATGATATTGATATATATGAGGAGGATTTTGACATTCCTTCTAACTCAATTGAGTACCCTTCAACATATTCTTACATTAATGGTGAAAGAATTAATACAATTCCAGTTGGATTTTCAGAAGGAAATTATGAATATTTTGTATATAATATATTGAATAGCTTTGATATTGATACTTGTAAAGTTGGAATTTATATAAATCAATTCAATAATTTGAGAATAATTGCATTTCCTGTAAATGAATCAACAGATTTACTAAACGCTGGTAGTATTGAGCGTAAACAAAAATATTTATTTCGCACTGTAAATGTAATGCCTTGCTATAATCCAAAAAAATTGAGTTTATGTGCTTATATTGAAGTAAATAAAGACCAACCCAAGTATAAACGTTTTTATACCAACCCAACCATTTTATAATGTCATGTTCAGTTAAGCTTATCACCGAAACTGCCTTGTGAACTCTTCGATTATATTTTTCTCCAACCCAAGTATAAACGTTTTTGTAAATGATATATACCCTATGATGTTGTTATGAGGGTATATAACATATATATATATGTTTAAAGGGTATGTAACATATATTTTTCCATGTATTTTTTAAAAGCTTGTAAAACTTTTAGATTTACCAGCAAATGTTTCAGTGCTGATACTGTCGGCCGTTGTAACAAAAATTAAATTTGGTGAGACCATATTAGTTGAGTTTGATGATGTTAAAGCCTTCTTTCTTCCGAAGAGGGTATTACCTCTAGAAAACTTTTGCTCGGGAAATATTCAATTATTGTGCGAGGACAAAAGGACGTTAGAGGGTTTCTAACATATATATATATATATATATTTTTCTTTATAAATGACTATATTTTTTGAAGGGTAGCTCCATCCCAACAATTTTACTATTTCACTAACATGGTCTTTGCGAGCTCTTCGATTATATTTTGAAGGCTATATATTTTTCCATGTATTTTTCTCCAACCCAACCATTTTATAATGTTACGTTCAGTGAAGCTTATCACTGAAACTGTCTTTGATTTTTTTTTTGTAAATGATATATACCCTGTGATTTTGAAGGGTACCAACCCAACCATTTTTGAAGGGTATATAACATATTTTTCTCCAACCCAACCATTTTATAATGTCACGTTCAGTGTCTTTGTGAGCTCTTCGATTTTTTGTAAATGATATATACCCTATGATGTTCTTACGTTGATGAGGGTATATATCATATAATTTTTTTTCCCTTTATAAATGACTCTAGTCGTGTATGTCTTGTAAATGTAAGAAATAAACATTTAAAAATAAATAAACGGTGTATTTTTTAAAACCTTTATTTAAGCATTTAATAAATACAATTTTCTATCCAAGTCATTGAAGAACTTATCTCTATTATATAATAAACATTCAAGTATACAGCAAATTTCAACAGACACTGGGAATAAATCACATAAGTTTAGTATTACATGTTCTGCATTTAACTCAGAATTAGATCTAAATAATAAATTACTAGTAATAGTTAAAAAGTTATTGTAATAAACGGGAAAATTTACACTTGTCAATAAAGCTATCTGTTTTTCAATAACTCTTTTATTTACATCAATAATTTCACGTACAACACTTTCTGAGAAATAAAATGTAACAGTAGTACCATTTGTCACTTTTAACATTTTGTTATCTAGACATGTTGCTATGTTGATTGTATAGTGTGAAAAATGAACTTCATAATCAGGATCTGCTTCTTCGTTTTCTGCGCTGAAGTACTCTTCTAAGATCTGATGAAGAGAAGTAATAAATTCAAACCAATCTTCAGAGTCAAAAGAAATGTGATGTTTCTTATTAATTTGTTCACTAGCTTTCGTTAATATTCTTACGGCAGGAACATAATTTCGAGCACTACTTAATCCAGTTATGATTTTGTAGATAGAGTTGTTTACTTCAAAAGCATGTTCGTGAATATACTGTTCTTCCTCTAGAACAGCTTTATGATATAGTTGTGTAATTCGATTAATTTCACGATCAAAATAATTAATGTCTTCAGACAATGTAGGACTAGGTGTACTTGAGGAAGCCATTTCAAGAACTAGTAATAATTTTTGCTTACATGTTCATTATAATATCTCCCCACTCCTAGATAATTAACTTCCGGCGAATCAAAAAGGCCCCCCAATCAACATAAATTTGTGCTTGTTTTCCATAAGAAACAATACAAATTTCATCATTTTTCCGTTTAATTATATGTAAAAATGAGCACCCACATTTTAGAATCTGTTTGAGCCATCAATCCAACTGTTATGCGTATCATCAAAACCTAACCACTTAACGAACACTTGTTTTCCACGCCTGCGCAAAACTTTTTCCACCAGATAAATGTCGGGGTTTTTAGCTTTCTGCAGTTCCTCAGTGTAAAAGCATCCACTGATTGGTCTTCCTTGCAAATCTTCCAAGAGGTATGTAATCGGATCAGCGAGGCGTACTTTGATTATTTTGAATATTTCAGTGGTCCAATTGGGAGTGTATCCTTTTTCAAATACATGTTTTTCTTTACTAATGCGTACAAGATCGCCAACTTTGAATTTCCTTTGATCCATAGCTAACTTAATGTGATTATAGGTAGAGTGTAAAATTTCTTCCTCATTATTTTTATTTATCTCACATGGTTTCATACCGGTAGTTCGATGTTGTTGATGATTAGTTATATTAGCGAGAACGTCTATCCATCTGTGTGTACCATTCAAGCTGAAATACTTATGCAATTTTTCCTTTAACGTTCGTATAACTCTTTCAACTATAGCAGCTTTTTTCACAGTGTACGTACTATAATGATTAATGTTATATCTCTTCATGAGATCTTTAAAATGGGTATTATAAAATTCCTTTCCTTGGTCAGATTGTAAATTTTTAGGACTTCTTTTACTATGTGTTAATATATACTTCATTGCTTCAGTTATCTTTGCTCCAGTTTTCATTTTTACAGGTCTAGTCCAAACGAATTTTGAGAAACAGTCAATTACTACCAGTATATAATTAAAATTTTTATTATATCGCGCGTGCTTTTGCATATCAGCCAAATCGCATTGCCACAGATCATCTAATCCTTTTATAACGGTACGCCTACGTTTAAACTTCTTTCTAGCTGGCTTGTGAAGTTCGTTTACCAACTGAATTTTTTCCTTCGAATGCGTCTTCATATCTTCAAGGACTATTATATACTGCAAATTATGGCGATTTGTTTTCTAGTACCTTTAACCGTTGATCTAGCTCATCCACTGCTTTTAAAATTTTCCGCGAAGTATCGTTATTTACCATATCAACCAAATCCAGTTTTTTATTGATAATCACATCATATTTCTGCAATATATTTTTTTCGTGAATATCAAACGCATTCTTCAACTTATTTTCTTGAATATCAAACGCGTTCATCAAGTTATTTTTTTGAATAACAGAATCATTCTTCATTTGAGCTATAGTTGTGTCTCTAAACTGATTGAGTTCTCGCTCAACATTCTTCGTTAATTTATCTATAGCTTTTATATCATCTTGTATATTTTGTACTTTATTCAAGTTATAAGTATTCAAGTTTACATTATTAGTTAGATTGCTAATTTGTTGTGATAAATCGGTAAATAGAGCTTTCCTATTAGTTGCAATTTGTTTCACTTTCACATTAAATTCATTTTTTGTCACTAATTCTTGTGTAATTTCACTTATTCGTTTAGGAAAACTAGCTATAAATTGTGTAGTAATGGTATTATCACGCTCAAGTTCCTTTTCTAATTTTATAATCTGATCCTTGAGTTCTCTTTTAAATGTGGTGAATTCATTTTTTGTAACTGATATCTGCTTATGCTTATCATCTGCAACATCTGCTACTGAACTTCGACCGAACTTATCGAGACTCATGATGTGAATGCACCTAATCAATCACTCCTATTTCTTTTAATTCACTGATAATCGATGCAATCTCATTGTCGTGAGAATCCATGTTTCCGGCGGACTTTGAAGCCATTAACAATCTTAATCTGTCTACAAGCT
Organism: Aromia moschata; assembly: GCA_029963805.1. Taxonomy (NCBI): domain Eukaryota; kingdom Metazoa; phylum Arthropoda; class Insecta; order Coleoptera; family Cerambycidae; genus Aromia; species Aromia moschata. The sequence continues at coordinate 965,208 of JAPWTK010000118.1, forward strand.
CATTTATGTCATCCCAATAAACATACTCTATGGGTTTTTCGTTGTAGACCATGGACATGCCAGATCCTTCACGAGGCGGGGAGAAATCATCACGAGGTGGGGAGAAATATGGCTTAGGTCTTGATGTGTAATATGATTTTCTGCGTCTCATAGTAGGGGAAATTGTTGGTGTAGGGGATGATATATCAAATATTATATCAGACTGTGATTGAGATTTAGCAAACAACGGTTTAATGATACTTGCATATTTGTAGTATCGATTACCTTTAATTTGTCCCTGCGGTTCATAGTTTCGCTTGTGAGCACTACTGAATTGAAGTATCTCCTTGTAATTTTTTAAATCGTTTTTGCTATATCCCTGAGGTTTTTTTAGAAAGATTAATTCATATAAACCTTTAGTCCCCGGATATGTCCTATTACCAACAATTAATTCGTTTTTAGATGATATATGTAACTCTTTATTACCGATAAATAGTTTATTTGTTTTAAAATCTAAACGTGCTCCAAAATTTTCATCATAATTGTCCCTATTTATGAAAAATCCTTCTATGTAATATCTTGATAACGGGGGAAATTGTTCAAGGAATTGATCAATTACAGGTTTATTGTACTTAAGTAGGTTATTATATTCTTCTTGAATGTCATCTATAGTCTGTTCAGCATGTTCTGATTCTAGTTCGGGAAATACTTCACCAACAGCTTCATCCCGTAGAAACTCAACAGCTGGTTCTGGTTTTTGTCGATGATCGTCCTGTTTTAAAGTACTACTACTGCTTGTAGGTGCGATCATTTTGATATCCTTAAGTGGTTTTATTATAGGATTTAATATTCTGTCGATTGTTTCATCTTCATCAGCCTTTCCCATTTTCAAAGCTAAATATTTTTTTTGATAGCCTTAACAGCTCTATTTATTTGCTCCTTTAACAGTTTATATTTTCCTATTTCAACTGGAGACATTACTTTAACAGGCTTATACTTTTCCAAGTTAATTTTTTTCCTTTTAGACTTCATACTTTGTGACTAACTTTTTAGACTTCATACTTTAACTGGTACAGCTTTTTACAGGTCTGTACTTTTACGGGTACAGCTTTTTTTACAGGTCTGTATTTTTACGGGTACAGCTTTTACAGGTCTGTATTTTTACAGGTACAGCTTGTTATACAGGTCTGTATCCGTCAATTTGCAAAAGAGTACTAGTTTATAATGAGGTATCATATATTTATATAGTGATCGAAACCTTTGCGGTACCGTCCTTTGTTTAATTCATTATCTTTCACAATGGCTAGTACACCGTATTTGTTGTCTCGCCAACATTCTCTACATATTTTTTTCAAATTGTTCGAAGGTCATATCTGGAGTCACGTGATCTTCATATACATGTCGCATATTCATTCTATCCTGTTTAAATAGAATAACACAGTTACAATTGTCACGAATTAAATGTTTTGGAATACGTGTGTATGTTTGACAGAGATAGAAACAGTCTACGAGTTTATGTCGACCCATACAAAAAAACGCTCTTATTTTATTCTGTTTATCGCAAGCTACGTCATCGAAAATAAATATTGAATTGTTCTTAGCCTCGGATGGATCAATTACGCTATCATTATCTGTGAATGCGTAATATCCAACACCATTCACCTTTTTAATTACATCTTCAAGTAGTTTATATTTAGGTTGATATAGAGATTTTGAATAGACATATACATTTTCAAACCATAACCCATTAGCGTTAAACAATAAACTCAACAGTAAATTAGTTTTTCCAGCTCCACTCGGTCCACAAATTACTGTTCTTAGAGTATTTGGAAATAAAGGTCCATGTTTATTTACAGCAGCAGCAGCAGCAGCAGCTTCCCCTCCATTAATTACACAGGGGAACAAAAAAAAATTTTTTTTTGGTGCCTGGGATTTTAGACCTGATTTTAACTATATTTGGGAAGCTAAATCTATAGGTGCAATCCGTTTTTTCTCTATCAGCTCTACTTTTTTAGATACATAAATTTATCTACATATCTGGTTTCTATGCAGTTTATTGGTTTCTGAGAGTTCTAAAATTATTTTATAATCATTAATGTAGGTGCAATTGTTTTATTGTCAGTCTGTAAATGAGTAAATTCCAGGTAAATCTATAAATAGTGGAAACATTGCCTCCCAGGTACCTGAACTGACCCTTTTATACCCCTAACTCAGGTAAGTCTCGTCAGTTTGTGCCTTCTTGCTAAAGAGAGTAGATCGAATTCGGCGTGTTATTTTCTGTTAAGAAAAGAGTGTTGTGTTATTGAACAGAATTAAAATGAGTTCAGCGTCCAGTTCAAGAAGAAGTTGTGTCAATCAACCTGATGTGTTTTGTTATATATGCGGAGAATACATGTTCCAACAAAACAGACGAGCTATTACTGACTTTGTGAAGCAAGCATATTTGGCATACTTTGGAGTTAAGCTTGGTGATCAGGACAAAACGTGGGCCCCGCATCTTGTATGTAAAACTTGCACAGAGCAATTACGGCAGTGGACTACCGGCAAAAGAAAATGTTTGAAATTCGGCGTACCAATGGTTTGGAGAGAACCAAAAAACCACTTCGATGATTGCTATTTCTGTTTAGCAAATATTAATGGAATCAATCGAAATAACCGCCATAAATGGACCTATCCCAATTTAGACTCGGCAATACGCCCTATCCCGCACTCAGATGAAATACCGATTCCAACATTTCATGAGCTACCAGATATCTCTGATAACGAACATTGTCCCTCTGATCGCTCTTCCGATGCTAATGAAACTAACAGTGACTATGAGGGGACGTCTTCAGTTCCTCAACGCTTCAATCAAAACGAATTAAATGATCTCACCAGGGATCTCAATTTATCGAAAAAAGCTGCTGAAGTACTGGCTTCTAGGTTAAACGACAAAAATTTACTGGAACAAGGAACCAAAATTACCTTTTACCGTACAAGAGAAAAAGATCTGCTACCATTCTTTTCTCAAGAAGACAATCTTGTATTTTGTCACGAAATTAGGGGACTCATGAAAGAAATGGGACTTTCTGAATATATTCCAGATGATTGGCGCCTATTTATTGACAGTTCAAAGCGAAGTTTAAAATGTGTCCTTCTACATAATGGGAATAAATATGGTTCAATACCGTTAGCTCACTCAACGAAACTGAAAGAAGAATATAACACAATAGCTTTAGTCTTGCAGAAGATAAAGTATCACGAACATCAATGGTTGATATGTGTAGACTTAAAAATGGTGAACTTTCTTCTTGGGCAGCAAAGTGGTTACACAAAATATCCGTGTTTCTTGTGCCTTTGGGATAGTAGGGACAAAACACACCACTGGGTTAGAAAAGATTGGCCTCTGAGAGAAAACATGGACGTTGGGGAAAAGAATGTCATTAACGACGCTTTGGTTGAAAGAGAAAAAAATCATTCTTCCTCCGTTACACATAAAGTTGGGCTTAATGAAGCAATTTGTAAAAGCTCTTGATAAGGATGGGCCTTGTTTTGAATATATAGGGGTAAAAATGCCTCAGTTGAGCACAGAAAAACTCAAAGCAGGGATATTTGACGGCCCACAAATAAGACAATTAATTAAAGATCCTGCCTTCATAAATTCAATGAATGAAGTTGAACGAGAAGCTTGGACATCATTTGTTGCAGTTGTAGAAAATTTTCTAGGCAAACATAAAGCTGAAAACTATGTTGAAATTGTTAACAAGATGCTGAACAGCTTTAAATCATTAGGGTGCAATATGAGTATAAAAGTACACTATCTAGACAGCCACTTGGACCGGTTTCCAGAAAATTTAGGAGACATGAGTGAGGAACAAGGTGAAAGATTTCACCAAGATATTAAAATTATGGAGGACCGCTACCAAGGAAGATGGGACATCCACATGATGGCAGATTACTGCTGGAGTTTAAAGAGGGACTGTTTGAAAAAACATTCAAGAATGTCGCGGAAAAGAAGTTTTAGAAGTGTCGAGTGACTATATTTGATTTCTTTAATGTTTTTTTTTGTTTGTAAGTTTGACTTAAGATTGTATTTGGTATAAATAAAATAAAAAATTCGAATCTACTTTTGTTTATTACACTTGAGATTTGAGTTAAAATCATAGAACTCATATTTCTCTAAAATTGTATATCTTAAAAACTGGAGCTGATAGGGAAAAATGAATACGATATTTGAATTCAGGACATCAAACTGATATAGAATCAGTTCAAAAACCCTCGGCACCAAAACAGCTGTTCCCCAGTGCACAGGGGAACAAAAAAAAATTTTTTTTTGGTGCCTGGGATTTTTAGACCTGATTTTAACTATATTTGGGAAGCTAAATCTATAGGTGCAATCCGTTTTTCTCTATCAGCTCTACTTTTTTAGATACATAAATTTATCTACATATCTGGTTTCTATGCAGTTTATTGGTTTCTGAGAGTTCTAAAATTATTTTATAATCATTAATGTAGGTGCAATTGTTTTATTGTCAGTCTGTAAATGAGTAAATTCCAGGTAAATCTATAAATAGTGGAAACATTGCCTCCCAGGTACCTGAACTGACCCTTTTATACCCCTAACTCAGGTAAGTCTCGTCAGTTTGTGCCTTCTTGCTAAAGAGAGTAGATCGAATTCGGCGTGTTATTTTCTGTTAAGAAAAGAGTGTTGTGTTATTGAACAGAATTAAAATGAGTTCAGCGTCCAGTTCAAGAAGAAGTTGTGTCAATCAACCTGATGTGTTTTGTTATATATGCGGAGAATACATGTTCCAACAAAACAGACGAGCTATTACTGACTTTGTGAAGCAAGCATATTTGGCATACTTTGGAGTTAAGCTTGGTGATCAGGACAAAACGTGGGCCCCGCATCTTGTATGTAAAACTTGCACAGAGCAATTACGGCAGTGGACTACCGGCAAAAGAAAATGTTTGAAATTCGGCGTACCAATGGTTTGGAGAGAACCAAAAAACCACTTCGATGATTGCTATTTCTGTTTAGCAAATATTAATGGAATCAATCGAAATAACCGCCATAAATGGACCTATCCCAATTTAGACTCGGCAATACGCCCTATCCCGCACTCAGATGAAATACCGATTCCAACATTTCATGAGCTACCAGATATCTCTGATAACGAACATTGTCCCTCTGATCGCTCTTCCGATGCTAATGAAACTAACAGTGACTATGAGGGGACGTCTTCAGTTCCTCAACGCTTCAATCAAAACGAATTAAATGATCTCACCAGGGATCTCAATTTATCGAAAAAAGCTGCTGAAGTACTGGCTTCTAGGTTAAACGACAAAAATTTACTGGAACAAGGAACCAAAATTACCTTTTTACCGTACAAGAGAAAAAGATCTGCTACCATTCTTTTCTCAAGAAGACAATCTTGTATTTTGTCACGAAATTAGGGGACTCATGAAAGAAATGGGACTTTCTGAATATATTCCAGATGATTGGCGCCTATTTATTGACAGTTCAAAGCGAAGTTTAAAATGTGTCCTTCTACATAATGGGAATAAATATGGTTCAATACCGTTAGCTCACTCAACGAAACTGAAAGAAGAATATAACACAATAGCTTTAGTCTTGCAGAAGATAAAGTATCACGAACATCAATGGTTGATATGTGTAGACTTAAAAATGGTGAACTTTCTTCTTGGGCAGCAAAGTGGTTACACAAAATATCCGTGTTTCTTGTGCCTTTGGGATAGTAGGGACAAAACACACCACTGGGTTAGAAAAGATTGGCCTCTGAGAGAAAACATGGACGTTGGGGAAAAGAATGTCATTAACGACGCTTTGGTTGAAAGAGAAAAAATCATTCTTCCTCCGTTACACATAAAGTTGGGCTTAATGAAGCAATTTGTAAAAGCTCTTGATAAGGATGGGCCTTGTTTTGAATATATAGGGGTAAAAATGCCTCAGTTGAGCACAGAAAAACTCAAAGCAGGGATATTTGACGGCCCACAAATAAGACAATTAATTAAAGATCCTGCCTTCATAAATTCAATGAATGAAGTTGAACGAGAAGCTTGGACATCATTTGTTGCAGTTGTAGAAAATTTTCTAGGCAAACATAAAGCTGAAAACTATGTTGAAATTGTTAACAAGATGCTGAACAGCTTTAAATCATTAGGGTGCAATATGAGTATAAAAGTACACTATCTAGACAGCCACTTGGACCGGTTTCCAGAAAATTTAGGAGACATGAGTGAGGAACAAGGTGAAAGATTTCACCAAGATATTAAAATTATGGAGGACCGCTACCAAGGAAGATGGGACATCCACATGATGGCAGATTACTGCTGGAGTTTAAAGAGGGACTGTTTGAAAAAACATTCAAGAATGTCGCGGAAAAGAAGTTTTAGAAGTGTCGAGTGACTATATTTGATTTCTTTAATGTTTTTTTTTGTTTGTAAGTTTGACTTAAGATTGTATTTGGTATAAATAAAATAAAAAATTCGAATCTACTTTTGTTTATTACACTTGAGATTTGAGTTAAAATCATAGAACTCATATTTCTCTAAAATTGTATATCTTAAAAACTGGAGCTGATAGGGAAAAATGAATACGATATTTGAATTCAGGACATCAAACTGATATAGAATCAGTTCAAAAACCCTCGGCACCAAAACAGCTGTTCCCCAGTGTTATAGCTAAGTCGTCTAAGTTCTCTACCGGTAATGAAACGTTCTGTCTCAGTACACGCATTCTAGTTAACTTATAATAAAACAGGTGTGTGTTCTGTTATATACATTCGTATAAGGTGAATAGTGTTATTATCACATCAGATGTTGATGTGGAAACAAGGTGCTGGTGGAATACATTCAATAATTAGTAAAATTCCTTGGGAACTCCATCTTCCGAAATATTCATATTGTGGACCTAATACACGTCTTGCAGAACGATTAGCTAAAGGAGATCAAGGAATTAACGAACTTGATCGAAGTTGCCGAGATCACGATATAGCGTACAGTAAAAGTTCCAATTTACAAGACCAACATAAGGCTGATTACGTACTCGAACAGCGTGCTTGGAAAAGAGTAAAGTCAAAAGACGCTAGTTTAGGAGAAAAAACAAACGCGTGGCTTGTAACTAACGTAATGAAGCTGAAAAGGAAATTGGGGATGGGTGTTCGCAGTCACCGCCGCCGCCGCCGCCGTAGCCGTCGCAGTCGACATCAGCGTAAAAAAGTTGGATTTCACAGTACTATCGTAAAGAATGTTAAAAAATTATTATCAAACAACAACAATCTAAGAAAGAATGCGAATATCGCTGTAAAAGCCGCAAGATCGATGATAAAACAAGCTGGTGGGAAAAAAAACATTCGAATGCCGCGTGTGTTGCCGTTACCGAAAACTGGCGGTATATTACCACTACTGCCTATATTCGCAGGGCCTAGCGCCTTAGGTACCTTAGCAGGTGGTAGTGCAGCAGTAGCAAAAACCGTACTGGACGCTAAGGCGAATGGAAAGAGGTTAGAAGAGGCACAGAAACATAACAGAAAGATGGAAGCAATAGCATTAGGAAAGCAAGGTTCCGGACTTTACCTAAAACCATACAAGAAAGGATATGGATTGTATCTGAAAAAAAACTTCCATTGAAGCTACCCAGAAGAGCTCTATTCGATATAGATCTAATGAAATACGCTAAACTTTTAAAAATAAAACATTTTCGTGGTGTATTTATGCGTGATTCATTACGATCAATTCACCCGCCGAGACGACTAGAATGTGCAATTATAAATTTAGATAGCACAGAGGGTCCGGGAACGCACTGGGTAGCATATAAAAAGCATGGCGACAATGTACTGTACTTTGACAGTTTTGGCGCTCTTAAACCGCCAATCGAATTGGTACGTTATTTAGGTAAAAATGTAAAAATTAAATACAACTTTTCTCAATATCAGAAATTTGACACAATTATTTGTGGACATTTGTGCTTGGAATTTCTATATAAAACCAACGATGATATGTAGTGTATATTCATTATGTCGCAGATATTCACGATACTAGGTCGCGGTTCTACTCTGTCTATAGACTTTTATAATCCTATCGAGCTTAATTCACAATACGAGTACGCGCTAGCTTTAATTGGATTTCACACCTACAATAGTATTCCAAATATCGAAGAAGGAAAAAATAACAAGTTGTATTATTGGGATTTGAACAACAAGAAAAAAGAAGTTTCCATACCGACAGGCTCTTATGAAATAAGTGACATTGAAGCGTATCTAAGAAAACAGATTATACCTGCAGACGTAAATGAAACAGAATACAACGATTATTTCTCCTTAAAGCCTAATAACAACACCTTGAAGTGTGAACTTAAGAGTAAATACAAAATTAGCTTTACACCAACAGATAGTTTAGGTACACTGTTGGGCTTCTCCGCCGTTGAATTAAAACCTAAAATTCTACATTACTCCGACTTACCGGTGCAGATAGTGAAAGTCGTTACCGTTCATATTGATTGTAACATTACAACGGGGGCATTCTACAATCACAAGCCGTCGCACACAATTTTCGAATTTTCTCCAACTGTAAATCCAGGTTATGCGATCAATATCGAACCTAAAAATCCTATATTTTTACCAGTAAGTGCACGACAGTATATTCACAATATAACTCTATCAATATTAGATCAGAACTTTGAATTGGTCAACTTCAGAGGTGAAGAAATAATTGTAAGATTAGAATTGAGAAGAAGTCATGAGATTGATATTTAATACACCCACAAAAACTGATATAAACAACACTTTCCATTCTAATAATCAGTTAGTAACAAACAAGTGTTCGAATAAGAAGGTATCCTCATCATCATCGTCGTTGACATCCTTAACTAGAGCTAATATTTTATTTTTAAAATCTCTAGGATACAATGTTAGAAGAACTACAAATATTTCAAGATCCTCATTTTGATGATTCAATTATTAGAGAAGAAATTCGAACGTACCATCCTTTTGTTAAATCGTTTGCGAACAATGACGAAATAGAAATCGTTATTTACCAACAAGATGCTTTACTTCTAATGCATGATGCTGCTATACTGATTGAGGGCACTTTAGATAAAACTGCCAACAGTACCGGTACCGTGGAATTTACAAATAACTGTGGAGCTTATCTTTTCGATTCCATATCATACGAGTTGAATGGTAAGGAAATAGATAAGGTGCGTGATCCTGGAACGGTGAGCACGATTAGGGCTTATCTGTCTTATGACCGACACAATGAGACACTTAATGCAGCCGGATGGAATTTCCCAGAAGGTCGTTTGGCAACTCATCATCCTACAGCACACACATTTTCATTGAGAATACCACTATGGCATCTGTTCGGATTATTTTGCGATTATAAAAAAGTAATGTTCGGCAAGCATGTATTGCGCATGGTTAGAGCACGAAACGATAACAATTGTTTTAAAGTATCGGATAACACAACTAACGGAGTGTTGACGATAAATGATTTAAAGCTTAAAGTAAAACATGTCTTTCTCAATGATATACTAAAACTTAAGTTGTTAGATCAAATAAATGCTGATAAACCTATATTAATTCCATATAGACAATGGGAATTTCACGAGTTACCTGCTCTAACGACAACCACCAATAAAGAGATATGGTCTGTAAAAACGTGTACTAACCTTGAAAGCCCCAGATATGTGATTGTAGCATTTCAGACTAACAGAAAAGATAATAAATCACAAGACATTACAAATTTCGATAATATAGATATATCTAACATAAAGCTAAATATCAATTCGGAATATTATCCATATGAAGATATGAAATTGAGTTTTGACTCACATAAATATGCGGAAGCTTATTATATGTATACTGAAATTTATAAATCATTATCCTCAAATAAAAATTATTCTTTGCTTGATTACATAACATTCCGGAATAAAGCTCTCTTCGTTATAGACTGTTCTAAACGACATGATGCAATTAAGACGTCAACGATTGATGTAAAATTAGAAATAGAAAGCCGCACAAATTTTCCAGCAAATACCAAAGCCTATTGCATAATTATTCACGATAGAGTGCTGGAGAGTTTACCGTTAAGCGGTGTGGTGAGGAGTGCTATATAAGAGAGCTGTAGATCTCAAAATTGTCTAGTTGATTCTTTTTTTTGGTAGCGTCAAGATGTACTTGCTAGTTGTAGATATACAGGGTTTTAACCTACCCGAATTTTACCCGAAGGGAAATAGCTATTATGAGCGCTAAACATACAGCTCATTATCTATTGAAACCACCATTTCCGTATAATACTTTAACCGTAGAACTGAAGAAACATGTGAAATATCTAGAGCAGTCTCATCATAATTTAAAATATAGCGATGGTTATATTGACTATAACATGTTAGATATTATTTTACAAAACGATTTACTCAATGCTGATATCGTATACGTGAAAGGTCATCAGAAAGAAGAGTTTCTAAAAAAAAGTTTGCTGAGCTTAAGACGGTGGAGATGACAGTGCCAGTGGTAATCAACGTTGAAAACTTAACCAGTAGCAGCGGTAACGAACCTCCTGCTCCTGTATTTAATAAAAATTTACCATTATGTTTTAACCATCATAGTTCTAAATGTGTATGTAGTGTAAGAAACTGTGAACAACTGTATAATTGGTTATATGCTTATCTTCCTAAATAAAAAATAAAAAATATATTATTTTCTTTTATTACTCCCCACCCTACTACCATAATTTATACTTAAGACATAAACCTAAAATTAATAGTATGAACGCTAACGTTATCTTGTAAAGATGAAAAACAAATACAATTCCATAATATATAAAGTTAAGTTAGAAAAGCTCATCAGTGATATAAAAAAGATGAAAGAAATGATCAATTTATATGAAAATAAACAGTGCATGTTCAGAGACTTTAATAAGTTAAATCTAAGCAGTAGTACATCACAAGAAATTAATTTAAAGTTATGGGAGCAAAACGTATTTAAAAATTTAACACGATTTAAGAAGAAGAAGGCATCTGCTGTTAGAACAGTGAACTTACATAAAGTGAAATAATATTAGAGGAATCAATAAGAGGTATTTAAGTGAAGTTAATCATAGTTCATACATCAGTATTCAAGTAAACATGATGATGACGAAGTTAGATAGTGTACCTACTAAAAAAAGAAACCATTTAACGACGACGACGGTAGTACATTAACTTTTCGTGCATTACGCAGTAAAATTAGTAGAGCTGTTCGAAGATGTACTAGCGTAGAAGAGGCTTTGGAGAAGGCTATGCGTGCTGCAGAACGTGCCAAGAAAAAATCGGATTTATTAAAATTTCCAAGTGCCCGTATAATTCCAGTACCGAGGTCAGGCAATTTTTTGTTCTTGATACCGCTGTACACAGGGTTGCACGCCGTCGGAGCTCTACGGGGAGGTAAAGCGGATATTTTAAAAGCTGTGAACGATTCCCAAGCAGTGACACATCAACTTTCTCAAAATAAAAAAATCGATGTGGTAGCTATAGGAGAAGGACTCTATTTACAACCATTTCGCACAGGTATAGGCCTTCAAATTAGAAGAAGAAGAAATATGAACGTCTCAATATTTAAGTGATGTAATAATGTCTCATACATCAGTGTTCAAGTAAATATGATGATGTTAAGTTCACATTTTATAATTCTACAAGCAATATTTCAAAATATTCTTTATATAAATCAACCCTATAATTCCCGTGAAGTATTTGCGTGTTTCGATAACGATGGTTGGAAAAAATGATAGCTGGCCCTCAAGATGGGTTAGAATGACTCCCTACATGGCTAATAATAATGTACCTACATTTATAGGTGCACTTCCTCTAAATTCTACTACAATTCAATATAAGCTCAAGATATTTTTTTCGAAACAATACCATTGGTGATACAGCATGGAAAAAGCTACTTGTGGAGACACCTACTACTACTACTACCACCACTCTACCATCGAACAGTGCGGATTTCAAAACAGAATGTGCCTTACTGTACTATATAACTATATGTTCTTCAATCCTTTTAATGAAATGTATTGTTAGTCTTGGACTGAAGCGTATTGGGAGTATCTACAGTTAGATGCTACCACATTACATATGAATAATAAATTACTACTCATTCAATGTGAATTTTATTACCCTGGGGTGGGGCGGCACTTGAGACAGACAGAGCGTGGGAAAATTTTGCGGACCGTGGGAACTTTCTATTCCTTTGATGTTTACCGACAAGCTGAAGGTTTAAAAAAACTAAAAAACATTTAACAATAAATTTATTTTTTTATTAGAAATTTAGCCTACTTCATCATAACCTACATATTTTTCTACAAGATCTTCGCTCATATATGAGGAAACATGTTGCTTTAATTGTTCATGTAGACCACTTTCGACCATTAAAACACAAAATTCTTCTATGGTGATGGAGTCGCAGAGATAAAAATCACAATATTTAATTCCTTTATTAAATTTTTCTACGTCCTCTGAAGTCCAAAAGGGGGAACATTTTTTCGTAATAAAATACACATCATTTTGTAATATACCACGTAGAAACCCAACAGCTTCTTTTAGGCAATAATGGTTGTTCATGTCTGATCAATATAGACACTTCTTGTACTTGAGTAGACCTATAACTGAGTGCTCGAGATTAGAATAAAAGTAAATATTTGGTCTAATTCCTCGACAACGCCCCAACTCTACGCTAGACGTTCCGGAGGCCGAGCGCTGCGCGCCCCTTCCGCGCGATTAGTTCCGAACGCGGACGTGCGACCATTTACAGATGGCGCTGACGGCCGCGCGCGCGCGCGCTTAGTTCCGAACGCAGACATGCGCGCGCTGACGACCGCGCGATTAGTTCCGAACGCGGACGTGCGAACATTTACAGATGGCGCTGACGGCCGCGCGCACTCTCGCATCTCTCTACACATCAATTCCTAAAACAATCCATCTAGCGGATAGCACACGGGCTTCAGGCGTACGCCTACAGCCGTGAGGACGCGGGTTCGATCCCCGCATATTACCAAACTTTTTTTACGTTACCTCAGACTTCTTGCAAACATGCACAACCTCTGGGCATTGACGACTACTACTACTACTTCTTCAGACTGTATGACGTCATGCACTTGGTCGCTTCGGATGAACACATACCATCCACAACAAATTTGAGGTTATGTCTGAAAAATGCTCCAGAACCCGCATAGTATATCTACTCAAGATGACTCATTGGCTCAACTTCCGTATATATAAACATCAACTTAACAATAACTACAAATATAGAAACACCGGCAGCCATCGACGAGGAGATAAAAAGATTTATCGCGCATATTCGGTCCGCCAGAGACGCTACCACCCCTAGAATGGCTATACGCCCCCGGGAAGAACTCGTCCCTGACGACGTTCAGCAGCTTGTCAACACCAAAAATCGAGCAAAAAGACTGTGGCAACGACACCGCCGCCCCATAGACTGGCAAAGATTGACAGAGCTGCAGGACGCTGTCAGAGACAGGATCAATGAACACCGAAATGCAGTCTGGAGTGAAAAGATTGCGGGACTGAGTAGGCGCGATAACTCCTTTTGGAGAATGGTTAAACTTCTAAAAACTGAATTTAAGCCGGTGAGAACCCTCATAGATAACGGAGAGGCAGTGCTGGAAGACCGGAAGAAGGGTCCTCGCACTACACTTCCAGACCGTCAGCAACGCTCTGCCAAACACGACAGAAGACCACGAAACATGTACGCAATTCTCACGACAACTACAAGATAGGTACAATATCCACACAAGAAAAATAACCAAGCTACTCACGTCCCCTGAGGAAATCAAAAACATAATAAAGACACTACCAAATAAAAAAAGCGCCCGGACCAGATGATATCCCCAACTTAGTCCTCAAAAATTTACCACGAAAGGCACTGGTACAATTCACATATATCATAAATGCGATAATAAAATTACAGTGTTTCCCCAAAGCGTGGAGAACTGCTATAATAGTCCCTATCCTAAAGCCAAACAAACCACCCCACTCTCCAGAGAGCTACAGACCAATAGCGCTCCTAGATGCAATATCCAAGGTCGCAGAAAAAATTATCCTGGAAAGAGTGATGAAATACATTAATAAAAACAACATCTATCCACCACAACAGTTTGGTTTTAGGAAGGGACACAACACAGAACTCCCGCTTGCAAAAATAACACAAGACTATATTGCTGCCTTTAACAAAAAACAAACGACAATACTCCTACTCTTAGATATCGCTCGAGCTTTTGATAAGGTCTGGCACAACGGACTGATTAATAAAATCGCAGAAATACACAAACTACCATTACACTTAGTAGCGCTGATAAAAAGTTACCTATTCAAAAGGAAAATTAGAGTGAGAGTTAACAATGTATTATCAGCTACGTATCCCATCACGGCGCGGCGGGTGTTCCACAGGGCACAGTGTTGTCACCGATTCTATATAATATGAAGACCTTGGCGTGAAAAGGATATATGCCACATGCAATAACTTCTGAGAAAATTGATTTTAAAAATCAATTTAAATCCACAAAATCCAATTTAAGTACTATTTAATTGATTTTAGGTGCAAAGAATAAAATTGGTTAGCTAGTGTTTTACCAATAAAAATAGATTGAAGAAGTCCAGTGTTTTTTTTTTGGTAGATTTATTTACAAAAAAAATGAGGCTTGTATTCTTTTACATGAAAAAATAATTGGTAATCTGAAATAACAGAATGATTTACAATAAGAACTTAATTATCACTTAACGGGTAATTTTCATCCATATCTTCTACTTCGTTTGCTGATTCCTCAATTTCTTGACGATTCAAATTTTTGGCACCAATTTCCAAATAAAATTGGTGGTTAACTTCGGGTATATAAGGCAGCAAAAGCGATGTTACTAATTTTTTTCGGATTTAGCTTTATTGGCTCGACATATTTCGGCATAAAACAGTCTGCTAAACATAGTTTTCTTATACCCCTTTTACCAATATTTACATTTTTAAAATTCTCATTTAGGTAATGTTTTATCTTCATTATATTCGAGTTTCCATGTTCGAATCTAAAAACACAAACTTTGCTAATAGTAGAGGACACCGCTGGGCGAAATGTGTCATCCTGTGGGGGTTTGAGAGTAAAAGCTGGGACTAGTCTTATTCGATACGTTATATTTAAATAACCTTATGTCTAAAGTTGGTCAAAAATTGTCCTGTGCAAAAGGGCGTTATTTAAAATTTTCGAGTTATTACCACCAAATTGTTGTCCAAGGTGAAATTAATATGTAGTCCAAAATTCATAAAAAAGTCTGTAGCGGTTAGTCCATAAAAAAATATATAGATTTGAAAATTGTATTGGTGCTTACGGCGCGGCGTTTTAAAACTTTAAACGCTCGTATCTCGGTTCGAGACCGGCGAGAAATTGTAATTTATTCATGTATTTTGACGTTTCTCAGCCGATATCTCAGAAACGGAAGCTTAAACAAAAAAAATGCACCTCTTGCAAAATTGTAGAATCAAGTCTAGTGATCACAACAGTGTCTATTTCATATCTTTTTAACCTCACCCTACTGCGAACAATAATTAAATCTACAGCGAAACACAAATTTATTTACCTCGCGGCAGCCGTCCGTCGCGTCGGCCACTTTCCTCTTCCGTCTTGCGTCCCGCGCGCACGATTTGTCTATCGTTGCACATACGTTTTGAGATCCTCAATATATGAAGTGTGATTATACACAGCGTTATGTGATATAATATTTAAGATTTCATGACTGTTTTATTTGGCTTATAGTGAAACGATTATATATAGTTCCAGTTAGTTTACGGGTAAGTAATTTTACCGGTTTTTATATTCATACACAAAATAACAGGAGTCATTTAAGGGTCACCTGTAACAAAAAGAAAACAAAAAAATGGATGTAAGTGGAAGTTCAACTTCTGAAAGTGAAGTAGAATCAACCATCCGCATTTTAAAAACGAACATTGAAAGGTGTTTGATATGTAGAAAGTCTTCAGGTAGCTTTGTAAAAGGTTCTGAAAAAACTTTAAAAACTATAAAAGAAGTGACACAAGTTAGAGAAAAGCTTCAAAAATCCACTAGCATCCAAACACTGTATCAAGATATTGCAAGTATTGAGACCGGCGACGATAGTATGTTAATTTGGCATAAATCTTGTTATTGTAGCTATATTAGTAAAAAAGAGCATTGATATTTTACGCTGTAAGGCGACTAAGAAACCTCAAAATGAAGAATTGAATGTCTCTAAGAGCTCTTCCTCAGTAACAGTAAGAAAGGGAACATTTAACGTAAAGAATTGTGTATTTTGTCAAAAAAGAAGCAATAATAGAAAAATATCGCAAGTGTTAACTACCAATATTGAGACCAAAATAATACTTATAGCCCAAAATGACAGCTCTATAATGAAACGTATAGGTAACAACGATTTGATAGCCATGGAAGTAAAATATCATCCGAACTGTTTTTTAAAACATTGGAGGGCCTATATTAAAAACAAACCTGGGGATAGAGAAGAGCTTTCTAAACTAGAAAAAGATGAAACTGTGGAAAACTTACTTTTCAAAGAATTAAGTACTGGATTTGAAAAGAGAAAAGGGTTTTCTGTTTCTTCCATATATGCTAGATATATGCATCTAGGGGAAAATTATCTAAAAGGCACGTTATTGAAAAACTACAGATTCATTTCGGTGATGATATTAATATTATCAAATCTACAAAAGCTAACAAATCAGATGTTATAATATCCTCCAAGTTTTCATCAAAAGATGAAATTTTACATGCGTTCATAGAAACTTCGGAGGAACCTGAATTTGCTTCACAAATGTTCACAGGGTCGTCGGAGTATTCTGTTCTGCATAGAATTATTAACGAAATTAAGACAGACATGGACAAAATTCCTAATTTCAATTCATTTCAAAATTTGGAATTGGATAGCTATCGTAAATATATTCCAGAAGCTTTAGTGTGGCTCATCACCCTTTTGATTTCTTCTGAAAATTGTCAATCTGTCGAAACTAAAATGTTATCAATTTGTCAAGATATAATATTTACATATTCTCGAAACAGGAAATTCACACCTAAATATGTTGCTCTTGGAATAATGGTGCATCAAGAAACTAGGTCTAAAAAAATAATAGAAGTATTACACCGCTGTGGTCATACAATATCTTACAAACACGTATTACAAATGAGAAACACAATAGCTCAGGAGGAAATTATTAAATACAAAAAAAATGACTTTACAGTTATTCCCTCACAAATAGTTTCCAAACGTTTTATGCAGTTTGCAGCCGACAACATAGATATTCTCTTAGATTTTATCTAGAAACTTTAGATAAAGCTCCCACTTTTCATGCTACACAAATGGTAGTGTTTCAGCAAGGTCCCCCTAAGAATGATTGTATTGAAGGTATGAAACTGTTACCATATAAGACGAAATTGGACATACCTGACGATTTCCATTTACTAAACAAAATAAATATTAGTACCTCGACACATCCAGTACCTATCGTCCAGAATAAACAACTACTTTTAGAACTTGCAACGAATTCGTCATACATGCGTACTCACAATTTAGCTTGGATTTTAGCGAGAACTAATCATAAATCATTCGATGATATAACTGTTCCTCAATGGACAGGTTTCCATAAATTACTTGGCGATAATGAAGATATTGTAACAACGTATGGCTATTTACCTTTATTACCTTATGTCTCCTCTGATTATGATACTCTATGGACCGTTCTACAAAGAAGCATGCAAATGGCACACATTTTAAATATCAGCCATGTAGTTATTACCTTCGATCAGGCCTTATATTATAAGGCCAAAGAAATACAATGGCTGAAAAATAATGAATGCCAGAACATCATCATTAGACTTGGGGGGTTTTCATATCATGCTGAATTTTTTAAAAGTCATAGGACAATATATGGAAATATCGGGATTGAGAGATGTGTGGATTGAAAGTAATTTGTATGGCGATCCAACTGTTCCAAGCAATTTTTTGCTGGTAAGAAATGGAACAAAGGCATTCGAGCTCATAAATTAACCTATGAAAGTTTATGGAGAATCCTTTTGCCGATTTTTGAGAAATGGCTATTAGATACTAAAAGTGACCACATTCACTCCATCAATTTAGCAAAATTAACCGCTACTCAGTTGTGTACAAATATTATGGAGAAACAAGTATTCAAGAACGAATTCCAATCCATTGTAAATTTACTTGAGGAATGTATGGACATTTATGAAGAATTTGTAAATGCACAAAGTCCGACAGTGAAATATTGGATAAATTATTTGACGTTAGTAGATATATTACTTGAATTTTTATACAGTGAAAGATCTGGAAACTGGAATTTACATCTAAGAAGTTTGAGACGCATGATTCCGTGGTTTTTTGCATTTGATCACATAAATTATTCTCGTTGGGCACCCATATATTTGATAGACATGTTAAATTTGGAGAGCACGGCACCTAATGTGTACACCGAATTTATAAATGGAAATTTTGTTGTAAAACGTTTACCAGGAACTTTCAACACAATATCTGTGGATCAAGCTTTAGAACACGTTAACAAGACATCAAAAGATGCCGGAGGTATAGTCGGTTTAACACAAAATAATACCCGACTTGACGAATGGTACTTAAGCTACAATAAAATTGGGGTTATGATTAATACATTTCTGAATTCAATAGGTGGTACATCCGATTTTATTAATCAGAATATCGAAATTGGTTCGAAACGAAAAATAGCTGATGAAGAATCTGTAGTAACGTTACAACACCAATTTAATAAATTTAAGATATTTACCCAAACTCAAGATTCTATAATTTCAATTTCAACGAATACTATATTTAGTAAAATAACGGAAGAGAGCCTATTAAATGCCAGTAAAATAGGAGAAGAAGCATTTACAAAATTCGTGGCTATAATGGACAGTGGCACATTTTATAAACCCATAACGAAAAACAAGCTTAATAAACTTAATAGTGAAACACCTCCAGTACAAAAGAATGAAAAATTGAAAACACAAATGCATGGACAGGAAATTCTTCAAAAATTTTTGCTGCCAGAGAAATGGGAAGAGAAGTAAATTATTTGGAAATATTTAAACATGAACTGACATTGTATCCCATGGCACTTGCTGTAAATGAGGACATGTTAATAACACCCTCAAATAAAAGCGCCCTTGGAGCACTCTTGGAAGGCTGTGGTCCAACTTCACTTTCTGAATTTCCGCATAATAATGATTCCGCAATATGTTATATTTATGATGCTATGTCTATTGTTCAAGGTTTAGGAAAACCAACAAATGCTAAAACGTTTGGAGATTATGTCAACATATTCTCTGCAATTGTGTTTAAAAATGTTCTCTGTGCAAAGAGAATAGATGTGGTGTTTGATCATTATTATGAAGTTTCAGTAAAAAATGGCACCAGAATTAAGCGAGGCTTAAAAAAATCCATTGACAGAGATTAATAACGAAAATATACCCTTACCACGACAATGGCAATTGTTCATTCACTCCCCACAGAATAAAAAGCAGTTGACAAATTTTTTATCTGAACACGTAACCATAAAATCTCTAAATCAAAACGTTGAATTTGTGACGAGTGGTGGATTTTCCGATGTTTTAGAGTATAGGAGCAATTTTAATATTGAAGATGAATACCTGAAATCAAATCATGAAGAAGCGGATACTCGAATATTACTCCATATTTTGTCTGCTAAAAGAGCTGGTTATAATACGTGTATTGTTGAATGCAGTGATACCGACGTATTAGTACTACTGTGTCATTTTAGACAACATTTAACACGTGAAATTTGGATGAAGACTGTCAAAAAGGAAAAAACTCGATATATACCTATTCATCTGTTAAATATAGAACCACATCTTTTAAAAAATTTACCAGCATTCCACGCTTTTACCGGATGCGATACTACAAGTCAATTTGCTGGCTTAGGGAAAAAACTTTGTTGGAAAGTTTACCTAAATTTTCATCACCTGTTGGATGACTTGGGCGTACAATTTGTAGATGAAAGTTTTGCAAATATGCACCGTTTTACTTTGCAACTTTATACGGACAACAAAGACATCAATTCGATAAACTATCTTCGTGGCATATTAGCAAGTTCAAGAACAGTAGATAAATTACCACCTACAGAAGACAGTTTAAGGCAGCATTGTTTACGAGCACATTATCAGACGCACATTTGGCTCAACGCCTTAACACCAAAACACAGTTTTCTCAACTACTCTGAATATGGTTGGAAAGTTGAAAATTCTGTTGTATTTCCCATTTTACAGACCCTTCCATCAATACCAACAAATCTAACAGTTTTTACTTCTTGCCGATGTAAAAAAGGTAATCGAAATGCTTAAATTTAATGATACAAAATTATACCTACATATATTTATGTCTTTTTTAGATTGTCATACAAAATGGTGCAGTTGTAAAAAAAATAATATATCATGTTCTGGATCGTGCAGGTGTTTGGGACAAAAATCTTGTCGTAACGTAAATCCATCCGTTGTAACAACAAACGTTATTGATAAAAATGATGGATCTGATTGTGATGACACTGATGACGAATGAATTTTATGTTTCATTTTTTAATAAGCATAGGTATAATTTAAATGATATAATGCCTCTAATATTGTTTGTTTATCTGTTATGATTTCATATTCTACTGTATAATATTCGAATTTGTTATAGTTACCTACAATACCTATTATTGGATTTCTAATGCTAACATTGTAAATTATTTCATTTGTTATTGTTTATTCTAATTAAAACAATTAAAACACTGTCAATCTGTCAATCTTATTTTGTTCATGTAAATATTCCGTAAAAAGCCAAAAAAATAATATAATGCCATCAAACTTTATATAATCGACTATTATTCTTAAATCGGCTCCACTCGAAACTAGGGCAACGTCTGCGCGCGGGACGGAAGACGGAAGGGGAACCTAGTCGGCCGTCGGCCGCCGCGGAGTAAATGAATATGTGCTTCGCGGTATATTTAATTATATTTCTCATTAATTTGATAACATAAAATCATAAAATACATACTGTCAGAGTCACAAAATATCACTCTACAATTTTGAAAGAGTGAGATTTTTTAATTCGAGTCATCGTTTTCGAGATATCGGTTGATTTACTAAATAATTCATTTTGGATAAACGGCTACAGATTTGTTGATGAATTTTGGAGGACATATTTATTTTAGGCAACACAATAGTTTGATAGCAATAACTCGAATTTTTTTGATAACGCCCTTTTGCACATGCCAATTTTTGGACAACTTTTAGTCATAACTTTATTTTATCATAAGTTATCAAATGCGACTACTCTCAGCTTTTACTATTAAAACCCCCACACAACTCATTTCTAGAGCGAATTTCGGATTGCGTGCACTCTACTATAAAGGAAACTATTCTTTTACTTAAACTTATTCATTTTGATTGCATATTAAATTGTATCCTGCAACCAGAAACTAAGGTACTTACTACTGGTATATTTCTTCTTGCATACATTATACGACACTTGCGTGCTTATGAACAACTATGCGCATGCGCCTGAGCTCAAGCGACGCTTTTAATATTAAGCTACATTTTAACATGCATTTTATTTATTTGTTTTGTATTGCACTTTATGTACTTCGCTTTTGATTCTTGCACTATTTTATGATTGCGCCCTAAGTATTTTTTTCTTCCTGACGTTGAAGGTTGCGGATAGGGCTTGTTTATTTCCGTGCATATAATACACTGGATGTATTTATATGAAAATTACGTATGTTTTTATTTGCTCAATATTTATATTCCAGGTGATATATTTTGTTTTTTTTTTTTTTTTTTTTGTTTAGTATTGTATTGTAAATTACCTCTAATTTACTTAATTTTAATTAGGATTTAATAAATCAATTAAATTACGCTTGACATTTTATTTCGTTGATAATTTTAGTGAGGTTGATCCTATTTGACAATTTTCGAGGGTTAACTTATACAGAGTGGGTATTTTTGTAGCTAGTTGATAAATTGTCTGGCGCCCTCTTACCATCATTTTGAACCTCCCCTTCTTCACTGAGTTAGCCAAATACCCGATAGGTTTACAGCCGTGGTATCAACACGAACCTGTACTTAAGTACGATTTGTCGGTCGCACTCTGGGAAAGTATTGAAAATGCTTGGGAAAAGCTGGTGGACTCATATGATATGAGAACGTTATACGCTTCCATGCCAAGAAGATTAGAGAATATTGTAGCGTCAAATGGCTGTGCAATAATATATTAATAATTAAATCCACTTTAGTATTACATACTTTTTATTTTGTTAACGTTTTAAAGAACAGAAAATCGTTTCCTGCATTTTTACCTTGTTAATTTTTTTTAAATTATACTAGTCGTATGTGAGTAATATTCGAATAAACTTTTATATATTATTATTAGTTATGATATAGTTATTATAATACTACTCATGTAATTCTTCTACTCATTATTCTAATATAAAATGATCAAAGTAATATGTCTGCCATTGTACAGGGTGGGCCAAGCGAACATGGCGTTTTTGAAAGTTACAGAAAAAAATCAGTTTCTGTATTAAAATATTTGCTGACGCTGAATATACGCCATTTTATGTATGAAAAATTACATCCGTCATATGCTGACCGTTATGTGCAATACATGTATTCAAGGTATACAAAGTTTTGATGCACTTTCACCAATAAGTTCTGGTCAATAGCTTCAATTTGCCGACGAATTGATGTCTTCAATTCTTCAAGGGTTCTCGGCTTGCATGCATATACTTTTGACTTGAGATATCCCCACAGAAAAAAGTCACATGAAGTGAGACCGGGGGATCTAGGTGGCCATGGCATATCACCGAAACGAAAAATTACGTGGTTTGGAAACATTTCTCGAACCACCCGCATAGAGCTATGCGAAGTGTGAGCAGTGGCGCCATCTTGTTGGAACCACAACATTGCTGGAGCATATGTGCTTCTTAGTCTGAGCAAATTGGGTCTTAAAAAATTCTGTAACATTTGGACATAACGATCTGAATCGACCGTAACAGTGTGTCCGCCGTCTTCAAAAAAATAGGGGCCAATGACGCCAACTCTTGAAACAACAGCACACCAGACTGTGACTCTTGGGGAGTGTAATGGTCGTTCGTGAAAAGATTTTGGGTTCTCTGTAGCCCGATAACGACAGTTCTGCTGATTGACTAAACCGTTCAAGTGGAAGTGAGCTCCGTCAGTCATAAGAATAATTTCCCGCGAGTAACTCTAGCATAGTCTGCGAGAAAGCGCTCCTTTGGGCAGGGTCGTTGGGTTGCAACTCCTGAACTAGTGCAAGTTTATAGGGATGGAAATGTAAATCGCTGTGCAAAATACGCCTGACTGTAGTTCGAGGAATGCGTAGTGTTTGTGCCATATGACGAGTTGAACGGCGAGGGCTTCTTAATACAGCCTGCCTTACTCTCTCTACATTTTCGGGAGTCCGGGACGTTCGTGTAGCTCCAGGTGGTTTAAAATTCAACTGGCCCTTTGTTCTTAAATTATCCACCCATTTACTCTACTACTCCGTGGCGTCCGATCTTGCGACGAAACTCCCGCTGTGTCGTCACAATAGATTCATTATTTTTCACAAAACTATCGTACACGAAAACGCGATGTTCTAACCGCCACTGCGCCATCGCGTATACTAAATGGCATTCCTTTACGCTTACGTCGCGACTGCTCGCAGCATCCTACCCCTTCTACCTGCCGAGTACTATCCATTGCAAAAACCCTTGGCCCACCCTGTATTATTAAAAAAAAAAATAAAGCAAAAATCGACACTATGGCGTTTATACAAGAGAGATAATAATATCCAGGCTTATGATGAATTTAAGCATATTAGAGCTGAAGTTAAAAGAGAGATAGTCAGAGCCTATAAACAATATCTTGAAACAGTGGAATAAAAGATATCCAATAACTAATAAATTTTTGGGCATACGTTAATAACAAGAGATGCTCGGGTAAAGTTGCTAATAACATGATTTATGAGACTAAAGTACTGCTTAATCCACAAGACATACTAAATGGTTTTGCTGAATTCTTCAGCAAATCATACGTACAGTCTACTGTTTCAAATACAGTATCAGACTTCTCATTTAGATATACACAGTTTCACAGAGAATCAGGTACTAGGTGCATTAGAATCGATCAAACCTAATAATTCATCTTAAAATATTGGGTGGTATGAATAAAACCGGAGTTTAAACTCCGAGTATGTACTCAGGAGCATGAGCATGAAGTGCTAGTTTGTGCTCCAATTGATAAGAATAAAAATCAGTTCGATTTGTGGAGTACCTACTCGTGGTACATAGAGTAGATACTCGCTTTTTTTCTAAACTTGTCTGTACCTGTAGCGAATAACAACACTAGCAAGAGTGGCGTTCCGCATACTCCTGAATTAATAGGATTATTATCGTGCATTTATTGGTGCAATATGAGTGAAAGCAGTGGAGACGAAAGTAATAAAACCTGCGAATCTCAAATGGGGTTTGTAACTATGTTACGTGATTTTCCCATACTTTTGTCCAAGTCACAAACACCAGTTGTCCGACAATCAAAATCCCAAGCACTCGAAAAGATGAAAAAACAGTGGGAGCTCAATTTCGGTTCACAAATAACGACAAGTCAAATGTACAAGAAAATTAACAATATGAAATCCAGACTCAAGAAAAAGACTGATATTAATAGAACTGGAAATAAAAAAATCGTCCTGCAGGATTGGGAAAAGATTTTGTTGGAAATCATGGAAGGCGACACAAATCCAGTTCTCAAAAAATTCCAGGTAAAGTAATACCTTTATAAATAATAATACAAATATAGTAGTGAATGGCGTTTATTTTTTTTTTCATTCGTTTACATTAACAAGCTGGTTATAGGGGAGAGGTGGGATGTTTATGTAAGTTTAAAAAATAAAAAAGGAATAAGGTCTGACCTAGCAGTTTCTGTGCATGGTAAAATACATTTTCAAAGAATTTAGATGTTTTTAACAAAGCTGCTATTCAGAAAATAGTTATTTATGTAACAAATGCGTAAAGTTGCTCTTTTTTCACCTACGCGTTGTGGCTCGTGTGACAATTACATAAGTTCTTTACACACATCAGCCACGTGCAACAATTATTTCTCTATTATCCAGAAATAAATGATGCAAATTGAAATAAAAACAAATAATTTCCGCAGTAGTGGGTAAAAAAAAATGTAGGCAATAGTGCATAAAAGGTAATAGTTTAGGTTTCGTTTTTACTTTATTTACATTCCACTATATTTTAAATACATTTTAGGAAAAACTATATTAGTTACAATATTTTAATATTATAGTCAAAAATAAAACTGTTATCGCCTATTACATCTATTTATCATGAAACAAAAATATAGTTCTGCTAATCTTATTGCTTGTACATTCTTAATATCTAATTTTTAATTTCTTTAATATTTAATTTTTCATTTCAGGAGCATTATCTGTCGGCATACAACCAGACACAAAACGCAGTCATGAAGATACGATCCCTAGACAATCAACGTCTGCTTCTGAAACGTTTACAGCAAATGGTGATGCTGCTAGTGAAATACATACACCTAAAAAAAGAAACATAATAAAATTAGTCCTCTTGAAAAATATGAAACAGACATTACTAAACAACTTTCAAATACTGAATTACAGAGGCTAGTGTTGCTGAAACAACTGAGAATTTTGGATATGAAGGAGGAAAAACTCAAGAGACAGCTAAATCCGGATGTTTACGAACAAACTACTTTAAACAATAATAGTAATATCGCTCACGGAGAAGACGGACAAACGTATTACAACTTATAATATACGTATTTTAAGCAGTTACAAAATAAAAAATTGTAATGTGTCACAGAAAAACAGTTTCTCCAAATTTTTTGTAATAGAAATAATAAATTAATTCTTTCGCATTCCGACTATTACTTACCTTAAGGTAGAGCAAGAATAATTTCTGCTAACGCAGATCGCCTCCGTTGCCCACTCTGCCTGATATTATTGTTAATCTCCTCTTGTGCCGGATATGGAAGTGGAACATCTTGTAATGGCGGCTCCATGGGATCGAGATCATCCTTTAAATATTTTGCTACATTGTGTAACATACAACATATAATAAGTTTTGGAACTTTTTCTATAGATACTCGAACTTTATATTGAAGCATCGGAAATCGTTGCTTTAGTTGACCAAAACATCTTTCAATTGTTACACGCTCCTTTGTAAATAAATTATTATAAGCAGGCTCTTGTGGTGTATTAGGATTTCTAAAAGGCACCATTAGCCACGGTGCTATGCCATATCCCTCATCTCCTAAAAAGTAAGGCATTCGACCTTTGAAAACCATTCCTTGCAATGTTATAAATTTCCGAGTTGCTCCAAATTCGTGAATCGTGAACAGATTCTGGCCATGATGCGTCTACACTTGTAAACCACTCATCTGAGTTGCACGTGGCTTGTACATTAATGCTATGATATCCCTTGCGATTAATATATTCATCACCATGAATAGGTGGTTTTTTATTTTTATGTGGGTGCAATAGATCACACCCAATGCACATGGAAAAGTATATTTTGCTTGCCACCTTTCTTTCGCTTCTATTATTTCCATATGATTGCGAGGAAATTTTATCCACCGTCCACATTTTTCTATTAACTTATCTGTAACTTCCGTCACAACTTTTGATACGGAGGTTTGGTGAACACCAATATCTTCTCCTACTCCTGTTTGAAAACCGGGGTCACCTACATATCTCAGAAATATTTTCATTTTATCAACGTTACATATAGCACCGCCTCTTCTTTCACCAGATTCTAGACCCAAAAAATGATTTGATATCCACTGGACATTTTCTTTACTAAATCTATATAAAGCTTTAAAGTCACGATCACGTACTTCTTCTAGGTTTGTAATATTTTCTGGAGCGTACATTTAAGATGAACTCAGCCATACCTCTGCCGCAGTTAAACTGAAGTCTGCCGCTTATGAGACACCAAAATTATGGAGTAGACTCTCACCCCCAAGAGCATGAACAAGTTTTTATTCATAGCAAATATGAGAATGAACTCACAAGAAATGGTACATAAGAGTACATACTCACGCGGAGCATCTGCTTCTGGTTTTTATTCATATCAGGTGGAGTATTTACTCCAAATTACTGAGTATAAACTAAATGCTCATTTTTATTCATACCACCCATTGTGCTTCTCTATTGGAACGCCCTCTGACAACACTCATAAAGACCTGCATTCGTTCTGGCACAATTCCGTCATTGTGGAAACGTTCCAAAAGTATGTCCGATTTTTAAGAAGGGCGATCGAACTGACATTCGAAATTATAGACCAATTTCCGTTATTCGTAATTTTTGTAAAGTATTGGAATTACTATTAGAAGGATGCATTTATCAACACATGTCTGTCTATAAACAAATCTGTCTATAATAACTCAGCATATAGCAGAAAACATTGATAAAATAATTCAGACATGTAATTTATACGGATATGACAAAAGCATTTGACAGACTCGACCATGGAATTTTAATAAAGAAACTATGCGGTCGGACTTTCAGATAGTAATACAAGATAGAATTGTAGAACCATTTTTCTTTGATGACACTCTTAATGGAGCAAGATACTTGCGTTTACTCCAGCACGAACTAATGCCAGTGCTATGTCATTTATTTCCAAACCCCTTAAACCCTAACTTTAAACTTACTTAAACCATAACCGACGAGAGGTTATGGTTTCAGTAAGATGGGGCCCCACCACACTATGCTGCCATTGTTCGTCAGTATCTGGACAGAATTTTTCCCGGTAGGTGGATTGGGAGGCGAGGTAATATTGAGTGGCCAGCAAGATCTCCAGATCTTACACCACTGGATTTCTTTTTGTGGGGACATCTTAAAAGTAGGGTTTACATTCAGAAACCCAACAACATAGCAGATCTGCAGGAAAGGATAAGAGAGGAAATCGGAAAAATAACACCGCAAATGTTGCATAATGTAAGGGACGAAACCTACCACAGACTGGGATGCTGCCAACAAGTGAATGGTGCACATTTTGAACAATTGTTACGTTGAAAATAAATTTAATTTTTAAATTGTTTTAATTGTATGCAACCCTACAAACATACTAAAAATTAAAATTTGATCAGTGCGTTGGATTCCTCTTTCCACCAGCTTTACAATGAGGGGTCACAAGCCATAGGATTGCATTTGAAAAAATCATGTCGAGGGTGGTTTCAGCAACCCCTGAAGGGCTATATTTTTCATATTACTTGCAAAATGTAGGTTAATACATTTAAAACTTGACGTGTCTCGGGAATTTTTTGAAAAATCATTCACCACCCCGCTAGCGAATATATTCCAGTTAAAGTCTCCACCGTGTAGGTAATCTAATTGATGTTAATTTTTCTGCTTTATGCTGATGACCTTGAAATTTATACATCAATTAAAAGTACTGCGGATTGTGAGCGACTTTCTCAAAATCTTGAACGTGTAATAGAGTGGTGTCAGAGGAACAATCTAAAATTGAATCCGACAAAATGCAATGTAATGTCATACTCGCTGAAATCAGATCCCATTTTATTTGGGTCGCGCGTCGAGAAAAGTGTAGTAGTTCGGTGTTTCGTGGAAAACGTCCAGTTTTTTTCTGATACAAGGTGATTTTCCCGCCCGACTGGATTTTTGCCAAATTGTTGACCCCATGTTTTTACACAAAGTACTGTTTACAGATGAAGCAATATTTACGCGTAGAGCGTTTTCAACTTTAGGAATAAACATGCGTGGGATTTAGAAAATCCACACTTAGTATGCGAACGGCATTTCCAACACGAGTTTAAGATTAACGTTTGGTGTGGTGTTATTGATAATAATTTATTGGATCCATTCGAACTACCACCTCATTTGAACGGTGAGTTATACCTCGATTTTCTGCAAACTCAGTTACCCAATTACTTAGATGACCTTCCCCTACCGTTAAGACAAAATATACTATTCATGCAGGATGGAGCTCCGGCACACTTTTCTAGATTTGTAAGACAATATCTAACTACCACTTTTCCTGATCGCTGGATAGGTCGCGGAAGCCAGATGCCTTGGCCAGCTCGAAGCCCTGATTTTAATCCACTTGATTTATGTGTATGGGGTTATATGAAATCGCTGGTGTATGAACACGAAATCAATAACCGAGAAGAGTTATGGCAGAAAATTAACAACTCTGCAGTATCACTTCGAAACGAACAGTTATTTTTAAATCAGACGGTCGTTCAATAAACGAGTACCCAGGTGTATTGAGGTAAACGGACATCACTTTGAACATTTATTGCTGAAAGTAGACCTGTTTGTTTATTAATACTTCCGACATTGTTATGATTGAAATAAAATATGTAATAATACATATTTAGCAAGTAAACATGTATTTACAGTAAAACTCTTCTTGACAAAATGATCTATCTGATGGCTTTAATAATATTAAAATAAAGAGAACTGACTTTCTTCTTTCTTGTAATGTGTCTTTCTTAATTATTCACATTAAATTCGTATTAGACATTATGGTGCTTAATTTTCTGATTAATACAATAATATGAAATTTTCAATGTTTTTAATAAGCGCACAGAGGAATTGAGATGCAAATATCTCGAAAACGGTTAATCCCAGCTACTCCAACAAAGTGGACCTTATTTACGTAAAAAATGTAGAAGAATCGATGTCTTTAATAGTCAAACCGTAAAATAGTTGTGTCCTTTGAAACAAGCTCGATGTGCTATAGGTGGCGCCCTCTATTAATGACGTCAAATGTATGAACGAATTTGACTTTCTCGCCTCAAAAAACCCCCGAATCTCTAATTTCGTGCCATTATTCCTATTTATTCAGAATTTATTGAAAAAAAAAGGAAAACCAAATTTCAACTTTGATACCCTGTATCTTGATCCTGGAGTGGGTACTGGAACCTTCGGCGTAGAAACAAAAAACTGGACGTTTTCCACGAAACACCGAACTACTACACTTTTCTCGACGCGCGTTTCGCCAACCATGTTGGCATCTTCAGGAGAAGATTAAAACAGTTTTTTTACCCTGTATCTTGGTTATTATTAACTTTTGGACTAAGGTATGTTTGGTTAATTACTAATATTTTGATATAAGAAATATGTGGTTTTGATGTGTACCATTAATTAGAGGACACCCTGTATATTCCGCCACTATTGACAAATCCTTATGATTTTTACATTGCACCAACCTTCAACCGATTTGTGTCAAAATTTTATGACATTTCGACCATTAGTTTACAAGATACTAAACTTTACTAGTGTTTTAGTAACGCTACTTTTGTAATATTCAAAGCAATGGAAAATCTGAATTTCGTGTGTTGATAAAGCATTGCTTTTTAATGGCAGAAATAATGACGAGCGTTATTTGGACTCTGTTCCATCGAGAAAAATGGTGGAGAAGTGGTTTGCTGATTTTAAACCCAGCCGTACAAACGCCGATTATGCTGAACGCTCTGGTCGCCCAAATTTGGCAATTGTTCCTGAAAACATAAAAAAGTGCACAAAATCGTTTTGGAAGACTGTAAAAGTGAGGTTTCGTGAGATAGCTGACAAATTAAAGATATCAGAAGGCAGTGTATTCACTATTTCGCGTGAACATTTGTCTATGAGAAAGCTCTGTTCCAAGTGGGTACCGCGTTTGCTCACTGTTGACCAACAACGTGTTGATGATTCAGAGCGCTGTCTGGAGCTGTTTAGACGAAATGAAGAGGATTTTTTCATGTGATATGTGACAGTGAATGAAACATGGATCCATCACTACACTCCAGAGTCAGATCGGCAGTCAGCTGCGTGGAAGGCAACCGGCAAAAACCGTCCAAAGCGACCAAAACCACAAAAGTCGGCTGGGAAGGTTATGGCGGCCGTATTTTTGGTATGCGCATGGTATAATATCCATCGGCTATTTTGAAAAGAGAAAAAGAATGAATAGTGAATATTACATAGCCATTATTAGTGCATTTAAAGGACAAAATTGCGAAAAAACGACCCTAAATGAAAAAGAATAAGTATGTCACAAGTCGATTGCAACAATGGCAAAATTACACGACTTGCACTTCAAAAGAATTGCTTCCGCATCCACCGTATTCTCCAGCGACTACTACTTGTTCGCAAATCTCAAAAAAATGCTCGCCGGAAAGAGATATGGCTCCGATGTGGAAGTGTTCTATGTTAAATCGTTCTACAGGGTGTCTCTAAAAGGTCCATACAAAATCCCACCACATATTCCTTGGATCAAATTAAGTCTATTTAAGGCAACTTACCTATATACCATGTTGGTGTAGCTTGGCCGCTACGAGGCGCCAAAGTTCAACTTCTGAGATGGTTTTTGCTAATAATTTCAAGACCATTGGGCGATTTAGCTGTAATTTTGTACAATAACATAGTTTTTAGTTACGAAAGCAATGATCCTCAAATCACCACCGAAATTAATCCATTGGCGTATTTATTTAAGATTCCGTGTTTTAGACCCTCCCAAGTTTCTACGCTAATGAAATTAAAGACTTGTTGACATGAAATTTCGATTAATTGACTAACTTGCTACAAAAAAGGTACTCTTGATAGAAGTCGATAACTCTCATGGTTTAGGAGAAATTCACATTTCAAAATATTACGCAAAATAAATGAATTGATCTAGTTAAGATAGCGTTGAAAATGAATTGTCAGTTTTCAATTATTTGGTTTGCCAAGTGTCAATTTTTTTCTGCTGTGTTTTTCTTTAATTAATTATGGCTGCACAATTCAGTAATGAAGAGTATACCGATATGATATTAGTTTCTGGGTTTTGTGAAGGCAATGCGCGTTTAAGTGTCAGGGTGTATGGGGAATGGTTTCCAAATCGTCGTTTGCCAAACCAAACGACATTTACGGCAGTCGTAAGACGTCTTCGTGAGACTGGCCGATTTGCTGCTAGAACTGCTGATTATGGAAGGAACCGTTTTGTAAGGACTGCTGACGTTGAGGAAGAAATTTTGTCTCGCGTTGAAGCAGATCCAGAACTGAGTACAAGACGAATAGGTGCGGAAATGGAAATTTCCAAAGATGTTGTTCACAGGACGCTCAAGGAACAGTTACTTCACCCATATCATAAGACGCCAGTTCAAGATCTTTTAATTCAGGATCCCGGATCGCGTATGATTTTTTGTCGGGCAGTGAATACGCAACGGCAGTTGAATGAAAACTTTGCCAACATGATTTTGTTCACCGACGAAGCGTGTTTACAAGGAGGGGTATCACTAAATTCCATAATGAACACGTTTATGCAGATAAAAATCCACGTGCTATAAAAGTTAGGCATTTTCAACATGGGTTTAGTATCAATGTCTGGGCTGGAATTATCGGCAATTTCATAGTTGGTCGTTATTCTTCCACAACGATTAACAGGTGACATTTATTTGCAACACCTTCAAAATACGGTTTCCGATCTGCTGGAGGATCTGCCTTTACAACTGCTGAGGGATATGTGGTTTATGCACGATAGGGCCCCTCCACATTTTCAAATTGGAGTCCAAAACTTCCTCAATGAGCAGTATCCAAACAAATGGATAGGTAGAGGAAATGATGCTCCAGTAGCTTGGCCCCCACGGTCTCCAGACTTGAATCC
The DNA here is from genome assembly GCA_029963805.1 of Aromia moschata. NCBI lineage: Eukaryota > Metazoa > Arthropoda > Insecta > Coleoptera > Cerambycidae > Aromia > Aromia moschata. The sequence continues at coordinate 997,916 of JAPWTK010000118.1, forward strand.
GTTGGATTACTTTTTTTGGGGACATCTGAAGACAATTGTTTACAAAACACCTGTAAATCATGAAGAAGAACTGTGGCAGCGCATTCAGGTTGCAGTTAATGATTTAAGGAATGACGAAAGAAATTATGCGAAGTTATTTTCAATTTCCTACGTCGTGTAGATGTTTGTATGCGTGTGACTGGTGAACATTTTGGACAATTATTGCTGTAAAAAATAAATCTTTAATTAATCTGTCCCCATTAAATTTGATTTTACACGAAAAAGATCCCTTCAATTGACATCTCTGTGAAGACAATGTCGGGCGATAGTCATGTGTGATTTATTTTTTGAAATGCGAATTTCTCCTAAACCATGAGAGTTATCGACTTCTATCAAGAGTACCTTTTTTGTAGCAAGTTAGTCAATTAATCGAAATTTCATGTCAACAAGTCTTTAATTTCATTAGCGTAGAAACTTGGGAGGGTCTAAAACACGGAATCTTAAATAAACACGCCAATGGATTAATTTCGGTGGTGATTTGAGGATCATTGCTTTCGTAACTAAAAACTATTTTATTGTACAAAATTTCAGCTAAATCGCACCAATGTTCTTGAAGTTATTAGCAAAAAACCATCTCAGAAGTTGAACTTTGGCGCCTCGTAGCGGCCAAGCGGAGCAACATGGTATAAGGTAAGTTGCCTTAAATAGACTTAATTTGAGCCGAGGAATATGTAGTGGGATTTTGTATGGACCTTTTAGAGACACCCTGTATAAGAAAGGCATAGAAATGTCAGTTGGAATGAATGTATGTACCACTCTTGAACGAGACTATGTTGATGAATAAGGTCGAATTTTGCCTAAAAGTTGTTGTTTTATTAGTCATCCTACGAACTTATTGAGTAATGATTATTTTAAAGATTGTTTTGTATTTTATTGTTTGTATTTTAAATATATTTTTAACATTCCGCAGCTAACACACGGTCTGTGCGACCGACGATGCAGACATTTTACGAATAATTCCGAATCTTTCGTCGGATAGTTTCCGCCCTTCTCAGTAGCTGCCTGTTGAAGGATCCCGTATTCAGTAGTGAGTTGGAAGTGTTCAAGTGTACACCCGCATTAGGAGTTATTTACGCGATCGGTGTGAGAGACCGATGTTGGTGGTAACTAATTTGGTCCAATAAAATCGGTAAGTTGAACTATGACCTTTTTAACTAATGTATCCTATGTACAGCTTTGTTTTATTAGAATATGTCATTAAACTAGGAAGAAGAGCAAAGACGACTTCAACGTCTTTTTGACCAAGTTGAGACCGATGAGTCTGCTGAGGACAGTGACGCAAGTTTAGAATTAAACAATGTGGAAATTCTAGATGAAGATTCAAACTCTGAAAACGATATGTCGAGTCAGGAGCTAGAATATGTTACAAAAGGGAGTAATCGCTGCTTTCGGGAACCTTGTTTGTTAGGACGAGATGGGACTCGTTGGAAAAAACATATGAATCAGACACTAAATGTGCCAACTGGTGCTAAGAACATAGTAAGGCAGCTGCCAGGAGTAAAGGGAGTAGCGAAAGAGAAGAAAACTGCTTTAGATATCTGGAATCTTTTTTTGACAGATGACATGCTCGAAAAGATAGCTGTTTACACAAATATGCAAATTTCATTGAAAAATTATTCAGAGCGGTATAGAACGGCGGCACGGCCAACTGATATTACAGAAATAAAGGCTTTGATTGGCCTGATTTATATTGCTGGCAAGGAGAAGAACAATCATAAAAATATTACTGCTCTTCAGAACCAATGGACTGGGATTTGAAATTTTCAGGTTGACAATGTCTTTAGAGCGATTCAAATTTTTGATTAGAAACATTCGCTTTTAACCTTTAGAGGACGGGAAATCCCGGAGACGGAAAGTCTACTGGCTCAAAAGAGGTATCACGTCTTTGTTCAAACATCATTATCTTGTGGTTTTAGAGTCACCAATACGAATCTGAAGTCAGAATTTAAAAATTCAATATGGCGGATCCAATATGATAGACAGAAATCTACTTTCGATGCGTATGCGGTATCTGTCGTCTCACTTTGTTTGTCCTTTTTCAAAACTGGCCGATGTTGCCTTTACACAAACTGTAGATATTTGATTTGTAAGACCTAACGCAATTGTATTTTTGAATATACAGTGTGCGATTAGAAGTTTTTTCGTGAATGTTGTTTGGTTTTTGTTCGCGATGGATCCGAAAATATTTTATGGGAAAAAACAATGCGTTGAAGTCATAATACCAGATGTGCAGAGTGATGAAGATTTTAGTAGCGACGACAGCGTTGCAGATGAAACGTATCAGCCACAGCCCGATTTGTTAGAAGGTTAGTGAGCTTTTTTATTTACATTCTAAGTAGATTTTTATCGGTGATATCTTACAGACTCTAGCTCAAGTGACGCAGAGTCCAATTCTCCAGAACAAGAGGATTTTGATGAAGATGATCTTTCGCTTGCACGTCTTCAAAATCGTAATGCCCCTGGTACTATATTCATGGTGGGCGCATATTACAAAAACAAAAAATGAGTTTGAAATGGAAATATTCTAACAAAGAAGCCAGTCAGACGCCGGTTTGGGCTTCACAGCTGGTTCCCGAAACTGTTGTGGAAACTCCCTTGCAGTATTTTTACAAATCAGTAGATAAGGCTTCGTTGGAATACATCAGAGACCAAACGAATCTTTACGCAACTCAAACTGATATAGGTGCCAGTTTTTTTTAGTGTGCCACAACCTCAAATTTTACCAGATATAAGGTCTAGCGGCACCGTAGTCATTCCGATTAGCTGAACGTATACCGAAAAACCAAAATTATCTTCTGTTCTATGACAATTGGTTTTGTAGCCCTGAACTTGATCCAATTAGCTCGAAATGGCATCCACAGCGTGGGTACAGTCCGTACGAACCGCATACCACAAAATGGTTTGCCATCTGATAATGTCCTAAAAAAAACAAGGTAGAGGGAGCTATGTCGAAAAGGTTGCAACTTATGAATCTATTCAACTTAGACTTGCCAAATGGCAAGACAATAAAGTAGTGTCTTTGCTTAGTACATTTTCCGGAGCATATCCCGAAAGTAATATAAAAAGATTCGATACTTTGTATTTTTGAATATACATTTTTTTTCCAAAAAAAACAAAATATTTCATCAACAAACGTATCTAATCTCTTTCCACATAAATTAGAGTCACATATTTCTAATAAAAAGTTAACACTTTTTTAAGTAATGTGTACCATAGAGGGTTGACATTAGCGTTACCCCTCCGGACGGGAAATCCACTATACTGGATCGACCCATGAACCAACACTTTACCCATGATCAATTTGCGATACTTTTTTATGCATACATTTTTACTGATACATTTTCTTAGAGATCATAAGTCCTGTTACGAACGCTGGGCCAGTCCGCCCCTGTCTGCTTCGATGATCCAGCCCACCGAACGTCGATGACGTACGCGGGCAGCGCCCGCGTCGAAAGATCACGGCTTTTGCCCGATGGTTCGGGAATCGAAGCGCCCGGATTTTACTAGCATACATCGGCAGGCATATATAACGCGGCAAATCGACGCGGGATAATTCAGTTCCTATTTGAATTATGTAAGCGGCGCGCTCTCCGTACAACGCTCTAATATAAATTGTATAAAAATAAATTAGTGTAGTTAAATAGTGTTAGTCCGTAGTTGTATTAATTAAATAAATAGTGTTAGATTAAAAGTGCGAGTTTAATTTTTCACATCTCACGAACCCGAAATAAATAAAACGTTACATTGGCGTCAGGTGTTGCGTGTGAAAAAAAAAACAATAATAAAAACATTTAAATAAATAAATTCGCGATAAATAAATTAAGTGAAATGGCTTCAAGACAGGTGTTTTTTGAAGGACCTTAAAGTGGCGGATTTGAAAAGAAAACTCGAAGAACGGGAGTGCGAGATGACAGGGAAAAAGGCCGATCTGCAAAATAGACTTAAAAGCTCTGGAAAATGAAGGTGAAAACCCTAACACATATTTATTCGAGATTGCTGGCGATATAAATTCGGCGTTGCAAAGGTTAAAAGAAAGTTTGCAACAGGAACTCCAGGAAACGTCTGGAAACTTAAGAGGGATGGAACAGAAACTAATAGGAAAATGGTAGTAACCTGACAGAAGCTAGAGGAGACATCTGGAAAATTAGAACAGCAGTTAGGAAACTTAGATCAAAAACTACTTGAAAATTATATAACTTTAGAAAGGAAAATTACGGAAAATTCTAGTTGCCTCCAGAAACAAATAGGCGAATATGTGGACGGAAAATTGGGAGAAATTGAAAATAAGTTTCTAGAAGTAGAGAGAAAAATTGCAACGCTGAGTTTAGGAAGTGGGGAACAACAACAGGTGGTCAATACCGCTCTCAAGTCACCTGGTAGCGACATCGACAGGTTGAGTAAACCCGAGTTGAGCAGTCACGAGGAAATTTCGAAAATTCGCATGAAACCACCACAGTTTGATGGTAAGAGCTCCTGGGTCAATTACCTACGGCAATTTGAGGCTGCAGCGAAGGCAAATGGTTGGTCGTTGGCAGATAAGGCTACAACGCTGACATTAGCACTACGTGGAGATGCCACGGATATATTACAGACGCTTTCGCTTGAAGAACAAGAGGACTACCATCAACTTGTCCGACATCTGGAAATGCGTTATGGTCAGTCTCATCTCGAGCATGTCTACCACTCGCAGTTGAAGAACCGCTATCAGAAAAGTAACGAATCGCTGCAGGAATTCGAAGCGGACATAGCGCGGTTAGTTCGTTTGGCATATTCATCTACGCCGGAGAACGTCATGGAACGACTAGCCGTGCAGGCATTTTTAGATGGTCTGCGTGACACTGAGACCTGTCAAGCTCTGACTCTCGCTCGTCCCAGCAAGCTGGTGGATGCTTTGGCGCGAGCTTTGGAATTCGAAGCTGCTAAACAGAGTTGCAGAGGTCAAGCTAAGGTCCGTAGGATGGAGGAAGGTGTTGAAGAAGGAACCTGCAATGAAGCAGAAATTAGGCGAGTCGTCGAGGGCATGTTGGAAAAGAGGCAAATTCGGTGCTGGAATTGCGGTAAGGTTGGACATGTCCGTAGTCGCTGCCCTAGAAATAAGGAAACGTCACCCTCGTCGGAAAACTAAAAGAGGTTGACCGTAAGGGGCAATCGTCAACCTCTAAGAAGCAAGCCCCAAAGAAAATTGCACGAGTCGCATCTCTTCAGCACCCGTCTAATAGTGTTTTTGTCGATGGACTAGTCAATGGAAAAGAGAGACTGTGGCTATTAGATACGGGTGCAACGAGAACTATCATTAGACCAGATATTGTTGGAACAGCAGCAAGAATTACTCCGACCAGCTGGCGACTACGTACTGCAACTGGAGATCCCGCTACCATTCGCGGTGAGACCAACATCACAATTGTCATTGGAAACGTGTCGTTTGAACATCGAGCACTGGTAGCTGAAATTGAGGATGAACTTATTCTTGGAATGGACATTATGAACACCAAGGGATTTGAACTGGACTTCAAGAATAATGTTCTGAAAATAAATGGTGAGGAAATCGTACTACATCGGAAGATGGAGGAAACAATTCGAGTTGTCCTGGCAGAGGATACGGCAGTGCCAGAACGAAGTGAAACGATCTTGGACGCTCATTTGGACGGCAACCCGTGTGTTGGAAATATAATGGTGTTTGAGCCAAGATCTCACGACGGCGAGGTAGCAAGAGGAATAGCTGTGGGAAAAGCTCTGTTGCTGACCGAGAAAACAGTACCGGTGAGAATAATGAACCTTAATCATCACCCAGTGAATCTAAGAAAAGGAATCGTTTTGGGGTACTTTTCTTCGGTTTCCTCCGTCATCCGAAAATTAGATGCTCAAGAAAATTCAGTTAGGAAGATTACAGGCGAGTTAGCAACCCTCCTATCATCGTCCTCAAGACCCTTGAGAAGTGATCAAACGACGAAGCTAAGGAGTCTGATTACTAAGTACGCAGACATTTTCGATGATGGGCAAGGTGGAAAAGGCAGGACAAATGTAATCCGACACAAAATTGACACGGGCGACGCTCGGCCCATCCGACAAACAGCAAGAAGATTGCCATTAGCCAAACGCGAGGAAGCCGATAAAATCGTGCAGGACATGGAAAAAGATGGGGTCATTGAACCATCTAATAGTCCGTGGGCTTCACCAATTGTATTGGTAAAGAAGAAAGATGGCTCTACCAGATTTTGTGTGGATTGCCGTCAATTAAACAACGTGACAAAGAAAGACAGCTATCCATTGCCTAGAATCGATGACACCTTGGATACTCTATCAGGATCAAAGATTTTCTCAACCCTAGATTTGAAGAGTGGATATTGGCAAGTAGAGTTGGCACACCGGGATCGAGAGAAAACTGCGTTTACTCTGGATACAGGACTATGGCAGTTTACCGTAATGCCGTTTGGATTATGTAACGCTCCGGCAACATTCGAGAGGCTGATGGAAACAGTGTTAAAAGGACTCTCTTGGAAGACATGTCTTGTGTACCTTGACGACATCATCGTGGTTGGAAAATCCTTTGAGGATCACATGAAAAATCTGGAGGAGGTCTTTCAACGTTTGCGAACCTCTGGCCTAAAGCTTAGCCCGAAAAAGTGTCATCTATTCCAGAAGGAAGTGAGGTATCTGGGCCATGTTGTTTCCAGTCAAGGAGTGGCAGTGGATGACCAGAAGATCAAAACAGTACGAGAGTGGCCAGTACCCGGCAATAAGCATGATCTACGGAGTTTCCTCGGATTATGCACTTACTATCGTCGATATGTGCCCGGATTTGCCAACATTGCCAAGCCACTGACTCGACTCACGGAAGGAGAAAGGCGGTTCCAATGGGACGATGAATGCAGTGAAGCGTTTCGACATTTAAAGAAAGCGTTGACGAGTGCACCTATCCTGAGCTATCCTCTCCCGGATGGAAAATTCATTTTAGATACCGATGCCAGTAATGTAGGTTTGGGAGCAGTTTTGTCTCAGATTCAGGACGGCCAAGAGAAGGTTATTGGATCCTTCAGTAAAACCTTGTCGAAACCTGAGCGAAACTACTGTGTTACCAGGCGGGAACTACTGGCAGTAGTGAAATCTGTTGAACGCTTCTATAAATACCTGTATGGAAGAAAATTCTTGCTGAGAACGGACCATGCGGCGCTAAAATGGCTTCTACAGTTCAAGAATGCTGAAGGACAGGTAGCCAGGTGGATAGAACGACTCCAAGAATTTTATTTCGACACCGAACATCGTGCAGGCAAAGTTCACCGCAACGCTGATGCGCTATCCAGAAGACCCTGCTTTGAGGATTGCAAACATTGTCAGCGGGCAGAAGAAAAGGACATCTTAGTATACAGAACGACGGCGGTGAACGATGATTGGCTGTCGGAAAAGGTCTTGAAAGACCAAGAGAATGACCCGAATCTGAAACCAATTGTGAATTGGTAGAAAGAAGATCGGAAACCCACTTGGAAAGAGGTATCACGGTACTCGCCAACAGTAAAGTAGTACTGGGCTCAGTGGAATTCCCCTCGTCCTAAGCGATGGACTATTAAAACGCGTTCTGGAGAAATCAGATGGTACCGAAGAGCGAAAACAACTGATAGTCCCCAGAAACAGAGTGCCAGAGGTATTGGAGGAGATCCACAATGGAAGCACTGGCGGACACCTAGGAGTAACAAAGACGCTGGGAAAAGTTAGGGAGCGTTTCTACTGGGTGAACTGCACTACTGACGTGAAGGAGTGGTGCAAGAAATGCGTGGTGTGCGCTGCGAGTAATGGTCCGCAACGGCACCCGAAGGCTCCAATGCGACAATACAACGTGGGTAGTCCGTTTGAAAGAATTGCCATCGATGTAGCAGGTCCGTTTCCGGAAACAGATAATGGAAATAAATACATCGTCGTCGTGATGGATTATTTCAGCAAATGGGTAGAAGCGTATGCCCTTCCAAACCAAGAGGCTTCTACTGTGGCGGACGCTCTCATCAAGGACTGGATTTGTCGATTTGGTGTACCTCTGGAATTACATTCGGACCAGGGGAGAAATTTCGAGTCGATTCTGTTTAAGAATGTGTGCCGTACACTCGACATCCGTAAGACGAGGACAACTGCACTGCATCCGCAGTCAGATGGAATGGTGGAGCGAATGAATAGGACCATCAACCGGTACTTATCCAAAGTAGTCTCTGACCACCAGAGGGACTGGGACCAGTTTCTCCACCTGTTCCTGCTAGCCTACCGGTCGTCAATCCACGAAACAACTGGGCAAACACCTGCAAGCATCGTCATGGGCCGTGAACTGCGTCTACCCTGTGACCTGAAGTTCGGCTGTACACCAGGGGACGACGTGGCTGGAGAGGACTACGTCAGTACTCTACGCCAGAGAATGGACGACATCCACGAACGAGTCCGTTCAAATATCCAGGGCGCCAGCGACCGCATGAAGGAGACCTACGACATCAACGCCAACGATGGCAGGTACCAGCCCGGCAACCAAGTCTGGTTATATAACCCACAACGTCGTCGTGGGTTATCTCCAAACTTCAAAGCTCCTGGGAAGGTCCGTATGAGGTCGTCACCCGGATTAACGATGTAGTCTACCGAATCCAGAAGTTGCCAAGAGGAAAACCCAGGGTTGTCCATTTCAACCGTTTAGCCCCTTTCGCCGGAAATAATGACGAACAAGCTGAAGCCAGAGTTCGACACGTCAGTCCACCAGACAGCGAGCTCTCCTTCGAGGAATTCATGTTGCTTCATTCCAACGGCCAGAAAGCTCGCTACGGTGTAACGCGAGAAGAACCACGTGACCTGTTCCAGGCTCCTGCTGACTTCTGTCTTGCTCACTGTGTGGCAGCGGATCTCCGAATGTCCCGAGGGATTGCCTTACCTTCAAGAAGGCGTTTGGACAGTTGGAGGAGTTACGCAGACAACGACCAGAGGTTGGACGAGTCCTTCAAATTAAGGTGGTCCAGCAGGAGAAAGAGAGGTCCGTTTCCTATTTGGTGACCAAGCAGCTATCGCACCACAAACCAACTTATCAAACTGTCTGGGACACACTAGTCGAACTGAGGGATGTGCTCTTGTCCCAGAACATAAGCAGTTTGGCGATACCGAAGATAACCAGCGGACTAGATGGCCTTGGACTAGGGTGATAAGGGAGTATGCTAGAAGTCCTTTTCCGGTTTACTGGAATTGAGATTCTGGTATGATGTTACAACCCCAGGAGATCGCTCAACGAGAAGACTGTGGACTGCTTCTTCTACCAGACCTCCCGATGCAAGAATGGGTCATTCTGCAGGTATCGACACGGACCAGAGGACGATACAATTCGAGACGAAATGTCTTTAAGGAGGGGGCAGTGTTACGAACGCTGGGCCAGTCCGCCCCTGTCTGCTTCGATGATCCAGCCCACCGAACGTCGATGACGTACGCGGGCAGCGCCCGCGTCGAAAGATCCCGGCTTTTGCCCGATGGTTCGGGAATCGAAGCGCCCGGATTTTACTAGCATACATCGGCAGGCATATATAACGCGGCAAATCGACGCGGGATAATTCAGTTCCTATTTGAATTATGTAAGCGGCGCGCTCTCCGTACAACGCTCTAATATAAATTGTATAAAAATTAATTAGTGTAGTTAAATAGTGTTAGTCCGTAGTTGTATTAATTAAATAAATAGTGTTTGTTTAAAAGTGCGAGTTTAATTTTTCACACCTCACGAACCCGAAATAAATAAAACGTTACAAGTCCCAAATGCCCGTCCTCTAAAGGTTAACCGTATTTCAAATTCGACACAACAAGAAAAATGTTCCATTTACTTTGTAAATTAAAAAGATTACTTCCAAACGTCAAACATGGCGCAACTTCTAAAATTGTATTGATGTGAGTAAGTAAACACTGCGATTAAAAATAAATGCAAACATACGATTCCTGTCTTATACCATACATTTTGATATAAGGCCTGCAAGGCATTTGAACCATATATTTCTGCGGCATCCGTTTCAATGTGAATAAACCAGTTTTATATTTTTTACATCAATACTTACGTATTTTTAGGCTAGTAACAACTAGAAAATGTGTAAACCAATACAGCACTACTTCACTTTTTAACCCTTGGGCTAACTACGCGGTAGAGCAAATAATGTTTCCGGTATGTTGCCGGTAGTACCGATAGTTGCCGGTAGTGCCGGTACGCTTTCAATCTGGGTTGACACTCTACTGTTCGAAAATATCTGATAAAAAACGTATTCTCACATGAACTCAGATACTGTAGAAAGAAGTGGTGAAAATGAATCATCTGACAATGACAGCATTGACTTTTCAAGTGAAAACGAGCAATCAGTCAATTATTCTAGTGTGTCTGAGGAAGAAATTTTTGAGTCTCCACATGAAGAAAACATGAGGGACCCAAATGAAACCACGCTTAAAAAACATCATCATGCGTGTGGAACTATGTGGAAGATACATCTGTAGAAACAAAGACCTAGTGGTAAAAGTCGTAGAACAAACCAACGTGTATGCTAAACGCCAGCTACAGTAAACCTCCTTGGTTAACAGGTTATACGATGTTATTAGATTTTTATTCCATACATTGACCAGCCAGTTCAGTATCCTCTTTTGCCTTTTTTTAGTTAAAGATTGTCGCGAAAACGAAAAGTTCTCAAATTTTAAAAACTGTGGTAAATTATTACTGGCGTAAAATATCTTATGTACCACAATAACATTTACCTAACACAGTGTATATCCCTCAAACATTTGTACCAAAGTTTCATAAGGGAGTATGATCAACAGCAAAAAATAAATACGTATATGACACGCATTGGGGCTAAGTCACAGCCGACTTTAAACAAGCCACTAAGTAAATGTGGCAACGCCGCGCCACAGCTACCTTGGGGTCCGGCAGCGACGATTTCAGCGCGCCCTTTTTTTTTTAGTTTTTTTCGATTTATGTAAAAAGTTCTCTTAAATTTTTGCATGAAATTTTTACTGCAGATAGGCATGACCAGAAGCTACAATTTAAGCTAAAGCAGAAGTTTCTGCGACCATTAGAACCCTTGTAATTCGATTTAAAAAAATGGGCATTTTTCATCGGTTTTTTTTTTTTTGTGCAAAAACTTCTGAACCGATTTTGATCACCAAAAACTATTTTTTTTTTCGTTTTTCAAGCGCTACCACATGCTATTTTTTTGTTTTACGAAAAAAAATATTTTTCGTCCCTTAATCCGCAAAAAAACGGTTTTCGGCACTTTTATCGATTTTTTTACTAAGGTTCCTACATACCGATTTTATCCAAATTTCTTTTCATTTCTCCTATCCGAGTACTTGTATTATGGACAACATCCCACCAATTTTTAATAATCGCGTAATAATTAACGTTTTTCATCATTCAACAATAGCAACCATGAAAGATTTTAGTTATAATGATACTGCCGATTTTTTTGGAGATTATTAAAAATTGGTGGGATGTTGTCCATAATACAAGTACTCGGATAGGAGAAATGAAAAGAAATTTGGATAAAATCGGTATGTAGGAACCTTGTAAAAAAATCGATAAAAGTGCCGAAAACCGTTTTTTGCGGATTAAGGGACGAAAAATAATTTTTTCGTAAAACAAAAATAGCATGTGGTAACGCTTGAAAAAAAACGAAAAAAAACTAGTTTATGGTGATCAAAATCGGTTCAGAAGTTTTTGCACAAAAAATAAAAACCCGATGAAAAATGCCCTTTTTTGAAATCGAATTACAAGGGTTCTAATGGTCGCAGAAACTTCTGCTTTAGCTTAAATTGTAGCTTCTAGCAGTGCCTATATGCAGTAAAAATTTCATGCAAAAATAATGAGAACTTTTTACATAAATCGAAAAAAAACTAAAAAAAGGCGCGCTGAAATCGTCGCTGCCAGACCCCCAAGGTAGCTGTGGCGCGGCGTTGCCACATTTACTTCGTGGCTTGTTTAAAGTCGGCTGTGGCTAAGTGTACGCATCATCATATTTTGATACCGGGTTGGCAACTTGTCGGTGTCGAACTTGTGAGCAAGAAGTCACAGAATAACATACACGCAAGAAGTTGGAAGGCCAGTCAACAGGTGGTTGCTGCAAGATGAGGTTCAATTTTCAATTATAGTTTTTTTGTAACTTCGACTCATTTGTGCTGTTTGTGAGCATTCATTTTATTTTCGTGTAATACCTTATGAATATAGTGTCTAGTAACAACAGCGATATAAAAAAATTACACACATCCCTAGTAGAGGGGAAAGAAAATGGGTAAAGTGAAAAATGGGGCAAGTATACGCAGCTTTCAGGGGGCAAGTGTACACATGCACAAGTTCTTCAGTTTAAATACCTGCTTAATTAATGTTGGTTCCTTGTCATATAAATATTTTTATATTCGTTCTGTTTACATCCGTATGAATTATTTACCCACCTATTTTTTTCTTCTATAGCACTCGTTTTTTTTTTTACAGGAAGTAGAGAGAAAAACAAAACGACATAAACTTTCTTTGAGGAGGCCTCACAAAACCAGTATTGCGAGGATGGATTGAAATGTATGGGCTTCAACAGGGTGTAAGTAAGTCCTTACTTCGACAATTTAAGAGATTTGTATCACAAGTACAATTTCACTCCTGTTCAGATAATTAACCCATTAACGCCCAAACAGACACAAGTTTTCGTACTTTTTCGAGACGTCAATCTCGAAGGGAAATTAATGAATTCACTCAATAAAAACCACTTATCCTAATGTTTTCGGATGTGATCTTTCGATTTCCGGGGTCAGAATTGTGATTAATTGCTCTAGAAAAAAAATGGCTGACTTTATGGAGAAAAGTACTGAAAATTTGGGGATTCATTTTTTTATATATTTTTTTTTTAGTTCAAAAAGTACTCTAACCTACTCCGGTTTGTGGAGGGAGGTGAAGGCAATAGTTGGAGTTGATGATAGGATTTTTTTTTACCGACCTTAACTGACTCTAATCTTTTCAAAATGGCGGACATTGCATAAAATCTCATGAAATATGAATTTTTGTCTAGTATTAACGAGAAAATAATGTTATTGTGAGTTTTTCTTGATCAATAGTCGTTTTTCTCAATCAAAACAATACCACAGAATATATTTGACTAAATTTTCAATTTTCAATGATGGCGGATTCAAAATGGCGGCGTTTTTCGTTATAAAAAGTAAATAGGAGTTTGTAATTATCCTTTTCATACGTCATTTCATGTTTCTCGTCACAATTTGAGTTATTCCTGGTAAAAAAAAGTGTGAAATCCAAGATGGCGGACACCATTCTTGAAAATTCAAAATTTGAAAACGGGAAAATTACAGTCATATTTTACGTAGAATTCTGATGGAAAATGTCCTCTCAATCTTTTTTTCATAAAAATGCGTTCTATCTGAGTAAAAAATTATTTGTCATTCTAACCTCAAAACGAGGTTTTTTCCGGTGTTGAGGTTCTCATCATGAGAATTGATATATTATGCACTTAGGGATGTAGGCGCATTGAAGAATTTTTTTTTCGGAACTTCTCCGCATATAAATAGAAAATATATATTTTGAATTCGGGCGCATTGACGATTTTTTTTTCCAGAACTTCCTCGCATATTTATTCAAAGAATAGTACGTAGAACGTACTTTCTGGTGGAGTGTGAGAAAAAATCGTATATGCACCTCGAGAAACAAGTAGGCTGTGTACTTCCGGCGAGTAGTTTGCGCCCGAGCATCCATAAGTGCATAATATATAATTCTCATGATTTCATCATGAGAACCTCAACACCGGAAAAAAAACTCGTTTTGAGGTTAGAATGACAAATAATTTTTTTCCTCAGATAGAACGCATTTTGATGAAAAAGATTGAGAGGACATTTTCCATCAGAATTCTACGTAAAATATGACTGTAATTTTTTCCGTTTTCAAATTTTGAATTTTCAAGAATGATGTCCGCCATATTGAATCCGCCATCTTGGATTTCAGACTTTTTTCACCAGGAATAACTCAAAATGTTACTAAAACATGAAATGACATAGGAAAAGTATAATTACAAACTCATATTTACTTTTTACAACGAAAAACGCGCCATTTCTTGAGAAATCCGGCCGCCATTTTGAATCCGCCAATTTAGCCCCGGAAATCGAAAGATCACATCCGAAAACATTAGGATAAGTGGTTTTTGTTGAGTAAATTCATTAATTTCCCTTCGAGATTGATGCTCCAAAAAAGGACAAAAAATTGTGTCTGTTTGGGCGTTAATGGGTTAATATGGACGAGACAGGCATCCAAACAGTGCCAAACAAACTGCTGCAGACGGTAGCTCCTGTTGGGAAAAAAGAGGTTCCCAAAGTCATGACTGCTGAGCATGGAAAGTCAATCACTGTTGTCTGTTGTATGAATGCAGCAGGCACCTATATTACACCTTACTTTATTTTTGGGCGCAAAAGGATGAATCGACAAGAATAGACCACCAGGCTGTGATTTAGCTCTGACAGACAGTGGGTACATAAACATTCCCACTTTTACCAAGAAGTATCAGTTCTTTTAATGTTGGATAACCATGTTTCCTACATTAGCCTAGAAGCAGTGAACTATGCCAAGGACCGTTACATCCATCTGCGTACTCTTCCTCCTCACAGCAACTACAAAGACTGAGCTTGTAGACAAAGTTTTTTTCGAGCCTCTTGAAACAGCTTACACTGAGGTTCTTAATGGTTGGATATCATCTAACCCTTGATGATTCTGTAAAAGAATCAGAACTGGCTGAGCACTTCAATACTGCTTTCTCAAAAATCGCCAATATTGAAATAGCCATTCAAGGTTTTAAACGTACAGGCATCTTCCCCTTGAACCGAAACGTATTCGCCGAGGTAGATTTCTTGCCATCAGAGGTAACTGACCAGCAATTTGAAGGTAAGGAAGAACTATACGATAAGGACGCTGTAGATGGGATTTGATAATGGTGCTGACATGGTATCTGCATCTGAAACAGAAGTTGTTAATCAGTCCGATCATAAAAGAAAAAATACATATGTAGAGATAAACGTTTCAAATTGGCATGAACGCTCATTCTTAGGACGCAAATAATCAGCTAGATTATTATCGATTGTCATTTAACATTGAAGGATAGTTAACCCAAAACTTTATTTATTTTTGGGCCATAGTTCTTAGACCAGACAAAATGTCTTAAATCTAGTGGCACCATAGTGAAAACAATTAAAAAGCAAAAAGAATCTTATTCTTCTTAAAGTTCGAAAAGTTAAGCGTTTTTCGAAGAAATTGCAACTAAAGATTCTAAAATGGCATTAAATTTTCGTGAAAATTGGTACACGGAGGTTTTCGAGGATGCTGATCACAAATCTGTAGTCGGATTCTGTGAATTCAAAATGACCGATCCAATATGGCCGACAAATTATTTTCAAAAACCTGAAGTTTTCTTATTTTTTTTACGTTTCAATTTATAAGGTTTCTTGTTA
Source organism: Aromia moschata (assembly GCA_029963805.1). Classification (NCBI taxonomy): domain Eukaryota; kingdom Metazoa; phylum Arthropoda; class Insecta; order Coleoptera; family Cerambycidae; genus Aromia; species Aromia moschata. The sequence continues at coordinate 1,013,420 of JAPWTK010000118.1, forward strand.
AGAAATAACTAGTCATTTGATAAAAAAACGATGTGTCAGGTCCAATATGGCGTGCAAAACGTGAAAAAATATCCATTTCGCAGGAAAGTTTACGAAAATTAAAGAATTTTGTAATTTGTAGTTTTTATGATTACTAATGAAATTGGAAAAAAAAAATAAAATACAAGATTTTTGACACTCCTTAGGCGCAGCCGAATACGTTAATCGGCTCAAAATCCTATAGTCTAAAGCATAGACAAATTGAAAATGTACAGACAAGTTGAAAAAAAATTGATTACTTTCAATGGTGAATTATAGGGGTCCTTATCGATATTACAATAGTGTTTTTTTATTTTATTTTATACGTGTCTATTTAAATAAAAATGACTCTTTTCTTTACTTTATTAACTTCTAGATCATACAATAATTTTTTGTATTAGTTTTATAACATATTATTCAACGTAATTTTTAAAACTTATCATACGACTGTATTAAATCGCCTATATTTTTAATAAGCCATATTGTAACATTGGTGTGAAAATAAACAAATCAAAATTTACTTTTATACTTATTAATTTGTTTAAAGAGGTCGTAAGCAATTCATATTCTATTTTATTCTTTTTGTAAAAAAGAAAACAAGTTGATCAAACGACATGAAACTTTGTACGTTTATTAAATAAGATTAATAAAACACAAAAAAAAAAAATTCATGAAATTTTCCGTCCTTACAATGATGGTCATTTTTATTCTTATCAACATTTTTCAATTCCAAATGCATAAACTTTGAGTTCATTGATATTCTTACAAAACGTATTGAAGATAAACAAGTCATAATTAATAGTCAGGAGGAGATGATGATAATGCTAAAGGATAAAATTAAGGCATTGGAAATGTATTCTCAAAAAGAAATTCCTACTGAAATGCAAATGCCACAATATGACATAGTGAAGCAAAATACGTGAAAAAGTACTTATTGTTAAAACCTACAATTAAGCAAGTCAGTTTAGAAACCAAGACAGCTATAAAAACATCAATTAATCCCGTTGAAATTGGAGCCAATATTTCTGGATTGAGGCAGGCATCAAGGGGTTCAGTAATTACAGGGTGTGAGAACCAAACCGATAGGAATATACTAAAAATGAAAATAGCAGAAAAACTTGGAAAAGACTATAATACCGAAGTACCAAAATTAAAACGTCCAAAAATAAAAGTGGTCAATATAAGTAGTGGTGAGTGAAATTATTATTGGGGAGCAAGAAATAGTGGATTAAATTATCAAACAAAGCAGAATTAATACAGCAAACTCAGACTTTTACTTAACAATAGTAAAGAATATTGAGCACAAAAAAGCATAAAAACACCACAATAATATTAGAGGCGGACCCAAAAACTCACTGCAGAATACTGAAAATGAAAAACTTGCTGTTGGCTGGTCTAGAGGAAGAGTTTTTAATCATATACATATTAAACAATGCTATAGATGATTGGGTTTTAACCATATAAGTAAAGATTGCAGAAATTGCAGTATGTTCATTATATGCTGGAAATTTCAATATTTGTGAAAAATTGTAAAGCCGAAACTAAAAAATGTGTAAGTTGAAGTTTAACCTCAATATTGACACTAATTATAACGGCATGTACTAATCAATGAAAAGCGATAGTAATGGAAATTTAAGAGCCTGCCATGTGAATAGTCGATCTCTCTTGAACTGCTTAAGTGATTTTATAACTTTTATTATGGATAAGGACTTTGATATAATAGATATGTCCGAGACATGGCTGGCTTCTTATTTACCATCAAAACTACTAAATATACCAAATTATACGATAACAAGATATGATAAGTCAATGAGAGGAGGCGGACTATGTTTTATAGTTAGAAACTAGATAAACATAAACTGGAAGAAAGCGGAAGCTGATTATATCATAAGTGATACACTAGAACAAATATGGATCTTTATTAGTTTAAAAAAAGTAAAAACATATATAGGAGTTGTTTATAAGTCTCCCAGTTTAAATGCTACAGCTTTTAATGAATTGGAATTAACTTTTATCCAATATTCATCCAGTGGCGAACAACATTGTAGTATTAGGAGATGTAAATATAGATTTTATGAATCCCAGTAGTCAAACAGATATGTTACAAATTATCTTAACTACCTTGGACTTACCCAAATTATAAGCGAACTGACAAGAATAACTGACACGTCCTCAACACTAACTGATATCATATCTATAAGTAGTCAGATAAATGTGATAGATAACACAGCTCCAGAAAAAACAAATGTTTTCGTTTGCAGGGGTCTGACTATGTATACTATATGTTTTTTTGGGTCGCTGAAACCGAATTCGAAGTCCAAATTGCTCCATCAGATCCGGTTCTTTTCCTAACCTCAAAAAACAGGCCTAAAACCATGAAATTCAAGCTAAAAATTATATAATTTGATAGGAACCCAAACGAAATCACATAATCATGTATTTCATCAATTCCATAACCATATAATCTCAAAACTCCATAACCTTAGACCCCATAACCTCAAAAACCCAATAACCTTATGATTCTAAAACCCCATAACTCAGTAAAAAAAGTGACTTATACGCGCTTAAGCAGTGTAAATCGATATGTTTGAAACGGATTTGCCCTTCAATCCCAGTACCACTTAACCTCAAAACCTCGTGATCCTAAAACCTCATAACTTCAAAAATCCCATAACCTTGCGATTGAAAAACCTCGTGAGTCGTAATCTGCAAAGTAATAGGTTATATATAGTTCAAAATTTTATGTTTTGTGTAATTTGATTTGAAAAGACACAGATACAGTATTAAAAATACACCAAATTTGTGTAAATTTTACCGTGCGAAAGATAGCACATTACAAACAAATTGTATGATTGTACACAAATTTGGTAGTATCATTCCATATTTTACACTACTTTTGTGTGTGGTATCATTCCATATTTTACACTACTTACTAAAACTCAATCAGATTTAGAACCCTATAAGATTATGAAGTTTTCAAGGTTATGAAGTTTTAGGATCACGTGATTTTGAGGGTTAAGTGGTAGTGAGGTTGAAGGGCACACCCGTTTCAAACATATTGATTTACACTGCTTGAATGCGTATAAGTCTCTTTTTTTACTGGTTTATAAGGTTTTTCAATCACAAGGTTATGGGATTTTTGAGGTTATGGGGTTTTAGGATCACGTGGTTTTGAGGTTAAGTGGTACTGGGATTGAAGGGCAAATCCGTTTCAAATATATCGATTTACACTGCTTAAGCGCGTAAGTCTCTTTTTTACTGAGTTATGGGGTTTTAGGATCATGAGATTAGGATCATTTATTGGGTTTTTGAGATTATGGGGCCTAAGGTTATGGAGTTGTGAGATTATATGGTTCTGGAATTGATGACATATATATGATTATGGGATTTCGGTTACGTTTTTATCAAATTATATAATTTTTAGCTTGATTTTCATGGTTTTAGGCCTGTTTTTTGAGGTTAGGAAAAGAACCGGATCTGATGGAGGAATTTGGATTCAGCGGTCTTTGGAAGCGATCTTCGGATTCGGTTTCAGCGACCCAAAAAATATATAGTATACATAGTCAGACCCCTGCAAATGAAAACAATTTTTTTGTGGAGCTGTCTAATATGTGTGGAACATTGGATCTACTAAAATTGAGTGATCGTTGTATGGTTTGGGCAAAAATATCATTATAAGTTGTAAAACCTAAGCCTAAGCTAAGGCGTTCAAGTATTACGTAACGCAATTTGGGGGGAGGGGGGGGTCTTGTAAAACGTTACAATGCGTTACAGGGCCGGGAGGGGTTCGAACAACACATTACGTAACATTGTTTTTTTTTTATTTAAATAAAAAACTGGGGAATTAAAATCTCCCAAGTTGGCAACCTTTTTAGTTTATGCTTTACGGGAATCCCTCGATTGTATTGTACATCATTTTTATTTGGTTTTTCGTTGTCAGTATTCGTTAGTGTTTACGCAGAAGCATATTGCTGTAGTCAGTCATTTTATTAGTAAAAAAAGCTAAAATAGGAGAATGCATGAGAAGAACAATGGTGGATGAAGCCAAAAATGTATGTACGGACAGGACCAAGTCAGGAAAACGGCTTAATTAAATGTAAGATTAGTAGTAAAAGTTTATTAGGACAAATTTGAGCCCATTTTAACATATTTCAAACTGAAGCAAATGTTTATTACATTATGTGTGATTGTTTATTAAATAACAATATGAATAAATAAAATAAACAACATACTCATGTATTACGAGTTAGAAATCTCTTGTTTTATTTATAACTAGCGACCCGCCCCGGCTTCGCACGGTTTACGACATCACATTAGAAACCTCTAAAATTATCAGTGTTTCTCTACTATATTATGCATGTATTATACATATAAACCTTCCTCTTGAATCACTCTATCTATTAAAAAAAACCGCATCAAAATCCGTTGCGTAGTTTTAAAGATCTAAGCATACATAGGTAGTAGAAAGATGTTAGAAAGGGAGAGACAGCGGGAAGCGACTTTGTTTTATACTATGTTATTATGATGATTATGATTATGATGTTATGATTACCGCAAACGCGATTAAAACAATAACAATGGTATTTTAGCGACTTTCCGGTACTTTGCCCAACATAATCGTGACTTTTAGGTAAAAATGGTCACTTGGTTGTTACGTAACGTACAGAAAAACGTTACGGCGCGTTACATTGGGGGCAGGGAAGTTAAAAAAATCTTCAAAAATTGCGTTACATAATACTTGAACCCACATGTTCAAGTATTACCCACAGAGATTTTAGTCAATTTGATGTCGATGAATTCAATTATGATCCAACAGATATTGATTGGGATAGAATAAAGTCCATGAATAATATAAATGAGAAACTGGAATTCTTCAATAGTGCAATAACATTTTATTTGATATTCATGTTCCCTATAAAACTAAAACAGTTTGCCAAAAAAAAAAACAGAATATGTAACTTATACAATAAGACTTATGAGCGTAAATTCTAAACTAGGTTTATGTTATGCTAAGTTGAAAACATTGTACAGTATAGAAATACGTTAAACAGTGATCTTAAGTGGAAATTGGTAAATACATTGAGTCTGAACCAAACTGATTACTGTAGTTCGGTAACAAACACTTATATAGTGATGTACAACACAAGCTGCAAGTCATGCAGAATTCTTGTTTTAGATATGCATTTTCTAAAGTGAAATATAAAGAGCATATATTATAATCAACACAACATTTTAACACTTTGTAAGATTCGAACTTCAATTTGCAGTATTATTTTATAATATCTATAAGTCAACTAAACAACTATATCTTTCGAGGCTCTTAGTGAAACGCTCGGAGACACAAATTCAATTTGCGATATGTAGAACAACTAGCAATTCCAAAACATTCATCGCCCAAGTTTAAAGCATCATTTAGTTATATGGCTAGTATTATATTCAACAAATATATTAAAATCTATGATATGAGTAAGTCAAAACCTAGTTTTGTGAAATCATTAAAAAAAGTTCTACAATCAACAAGTTCTCAATACCCAAATTGTTATAATCTCAGGAGTAACTGAAAATCAGCATTGCTGACTTTACACCTTTTGAATCATGTGACACTGTAAAAGGAATTAATCTTGGATATAACCTAAATCTTATGGTAAATTATGTACTATGTCAAACATGTATTATATGTATCTTGTAACTGGTAATGTTGCATGTATTCAATCAACTACTACTATTATTATTATTGTCTGTCATATAGTCTAAGAATTATGGCGCAAAAATCAATCAAGTTTCAAGTTAACTACCCTTAAATTTAAAAATCTAGCTGATGACACAGGTCTACAAAAAAAAAGTTCTGTCTTTGCGATTAGACCCATCATTTCCTATATATTTTGATGCACTAAAACCAAATTTGGCAAACAAAAACTTTCTACCGCATCAATTTTTCTCTCCACCCCGACATAACCCCCATAAACTCTTATAGAGGAAATTTTTTTAAAAATATTTTAATTTTGGTTTTTTGGGTCGCTGATCACGAATCTGAAGTCAAGAATAAATTTCGACTTAATGACACCTGTCAACAAGCTGTCAAATTTCACTAAAAAAGTAAAAAGTTGACATTAAATGCATATTATTAAGTTTTTTGGGTTGCTGATTACGATTCTAAAGTCAAAAATGAATTTTGACTTAATGATAACGTCAGCAAGCTCTCAAAATTTCTAAAAAAGTTAGAGATTATGTTTAGTACATGTTTATATTCAGCCAAATCTAACATAATCATAAGTTCAAAAAATAAGTTTTGTCTTTTTGTAATAGGACATATAATCCTTTATATAAATTAGGTGTGCTGAACCCGAATATCAAACCTAAAAAAATCTCTATTCAGATTTTTTTGTGAGAACCATTTGAAATTGAAAAAATACTGTGTGAAACGAATATCTTATCTCAAATAAATAAAAAATCTGAAGTACCAGTGTACATAAAACCTACAAAAACGATGTAAAACTGCGGTTTGAGCCATTTTTTATTAAAGAAATTTGTGCACTTTCCCACTTTCGTCCATTTTTAAATACTAATTTTATTTTTCTTGAGGATCAGTTTTTTTTTTTTTTTTTTTGGTGGACCTTTTTTTTCTCTGAATGATCTGATACGGGATTTTCTTTTATGATTCCTATTTTGACAGCTTGCTGACGCTGTCATTAGGTTAAAATTCATTTTTGACTTCAGAATCGTAATCAGCAACCCAAAAAACTTAATAATATGCATTTAATATCGACTTTTTTATTTTTTTAGTAAAATTTGACAGCTTTTTGACAGCTGTCATTAAGTCGAAATTTATTCTTGACTTCAGATTCGTGATCAGCGACCCAAAAAACCAAAGTATTTTTTTTTTAAATTTCTTCTAAGAGGATGGGATCTTATATGGAGGTGGAGAGAAAAATTGATGTGGTAGGAAACTTTTTTTGCCAAATTTGGTTTGAGTACATCAAAATACATAGAAAATGATGGGTCTGATCGCAAAGACAGAACACTTTTTTTGTACACCTGTGTTATTTGCATCCTAAGAATGAGCGTTCGTGCCAAACTTGAAAGGCGTTTACCTCTACACATGTTGAAAATATTTTATAATTTATTGCTAATGTTGATTATGTGTAATGTTCCGTTGCAGATACTGGAGAAAAAACCTTTTCAGGATTTCTGGAATAAATACTGTCCCCAGATGCCGTTACCAAGAACATTACGTAAATATACAGTGTGGAACAGCCAAATTGAATAAATTCAGTAGCTCCATTATCTTGCATTTTTTAGAAAATCCTGAGACACGTCAATTTCTAATTCTAAAATGACATGTTGCGACGTAAAAATGTCATCCCTAAATTCAACCCCCTTCAGGTGACAGCTACAACCCCTAAATTTGGAAGTATGGGCTTGTGCTACTTCATTTGAAAGGTATTTTCATTCTCTATTCAAAACTGCTATGGTTATAAATTTAATTGCAGAAATTAACAAGAAAAAAAGATAAGTTTCTCGAGCGTAGGGAAATTCGTTACATTAAAATAAAACTTTTATAAGTAACACTATTTGTCAATTTTAGGTTCTGAACTGTTAATAATAACAAAAAATAAATGTCTGTAATTGCCGACATTCCCTACAATAAGATAAAAACTTGCTAATAAATACGTACTATTTTTTTCTTGACAATCGAACGACAAAAACGAGCAAGCAGCAAAAAAACAAACCTGAAATTTAAGAAGTTGCCCATTATCAGCTTTAGCACCAGCACATTACCAAGTCAATGTCCGCCAATATCTCCACACAAACTTTTCAAATCGCTGGATAGGGAGACGTGGTTCTGTAGAATGGCCTGCACAATCACCTGATCTCACGCCGTTAAGACTTCTTCCTACGGGGATATGTAAAAAGTATGGTCTACAAAACCAAACCCGACGATTTAGTTGACTTAGGAAGAAGAATAACACTTGCAATTAGGCCGATTACCCCGCAGATGTTAACTAACGTTAGAAGACATTTCTATTTACGTCTAGGATGCTGCCAAGATGCTGGAGGCATGAATTTTGAACATCTGGTGCATTAATAATGATTTGTTTTTTATTTTAATGTAACGAATTTCCTACGCTGGAGAAACTTATCTTTTTTTCTTATTAATCTCTGCAATAAAATTTAAAACCATAGCAGTTTTGAATAGAGAATGAAAAGACCTTTCAAATGAGGTATCACAAGCCCCTACTTCCAATTTGAAAATTTAGGGGTTGTAGCTGTCACCTGAAGGTGGTTGAATTTAGGGATGACATTTTTACGTCGCAAGATGTCATTGTAGAACTAGAATTTGGTGTGTCTCAGAATTTTCTAAAAAAATGCAAAATAATGGAGCTACTGAATTTATTCCATTTGGCTGTTCCACACTGTATTATACACGGTGTCAATTTGAAAACGAACAGCATTTAATATTGCCTAAACCAATGACAGTACTTTTGGCCGAACACGTCAATTTACATATCAAGGGGGGACAACTTTTGAGGCATTTGTTGTCGTATTACTTTCCAACCCCTAACCCCCAGCGCACCTACCCCTAAAATTTTAAATGGCAACCCCTATTGCTTTTTGCCATTTTTGAGTTTCTTGTACAATTCTAGATAAGTCCCATATTTCTTTTTTGTCAAAATGTTTGTCAAAAATTGGTAGTTAACCTCATGATTGTGTGGAATGTATTTCATTTCTGAATTTTTTATTTAAAAATGATGCATTTACAAAAAATGTTCAATAATAAAAAGTTCTTAAAGTCACTCAAAGAATGCACTGGAATTTTTTCAAAATTTTTGAGCAACTTTTTGGATTTTGCAAATAGTCAATTTTTGCAAAATTTAAAGTGCATTCTTTTGAGTGATTTTAATAACTTTTTATTGTTGACAATTTTTTGTAAAAGTGCATCATTTTCCAATAAAAAAATTCAGAAATTAAATACATTCCACACATTCATGAGGTTAACTACCAATTTTTGACAAAAATTTTGGCAAAAAAAGAGATATGGGACATCTAGAATTGTACAAGAAACTCAAAACTGGCAAAAGAAATAGGGTTGCTATTTAAAATTTTAGGGGTAGATGCCCTGGGGGTTAGGGGGTTGTAATACGACAACAAATGTCCCCATTGATATGTAAATTGACGTGTTTCTGCCAAATTTTGATACTGTCATTAGTTTAGGCAATATTAAATGATGTTCGTTTTCAAATTGACACCGTATATATCAACTGCATGGGAAGATGTTAAAATATAAAATGTGTATCAAAAATGGGCGGCTATGGTTGTGTATTGATGAAACGACAGATTTAAAGAAACAATCCATTGTAAATATTATAGAACGTGTGCTGGACCCTCTTAAACCGACATGTCACTATTATTAGCAACCAAGAGACTGAGTGTACAGGTGAAAAACTTACGCGGGTGGTGCTGAAGACATTATAAAAATTTGAACTGTCAAGAAGTGAAGTGTTAATGTTTGTGACTGATGGTGCCGGACAATGCGTTCTCTTCAAGAACACGGATGTAACATGATACATGTTACATGTATAGTACATGCGCTACATTAGTAGAGTAGAATTAGTCGATTTGTACCCCTAAATAAAAAGTAACTGACACTTCACAAAAAAAAATTGCTTTTTTGTTGAGGGAGGCTGAAAATATTAAATATCGTTTTTTGGCAACAATTTAAAATCATTGCTACATTGTTTAAATAATTCGCAAAGGAGCGAAAATCAGGTTTTTTTGAAATAAAAAGAGAACCGTAAACTATACAAAAAAAATGTTTCAGATAAAAAATGTATCTAGTAAAAAACCCTACAAAACCCATCAAGAAATTTGCAAATCGATTAATTTGTTTATCTGCAAAATTGAAAAAAAAAACGTCAAAATGGCCCCTTATTTCAATTGTTTATAACTAATTATAAAGTAAGCCTTGTGACTTTAAAAGTATTGGAAAATGTAGGTATCGGTGTACTTAAAAAACGCTGAAAATTTCAAATCAATATATTTTTAAGTTTTTGCAAAAAGTAAATTGTTTATTAAAAAGGTGCTTTCGTAAAACAGCCCTTAATTTTTTTGTAAACATCATAGAGTAACGATTCAAAATGGATTCTCTTCTTGATGAGTTGGACTATCAAGTACATCGAAAAATTAATTGGATTTCACAAATTTAATTGTTTAATGATAATGGTAATGACAATCGTTGAATAATATTATTATATATAAAATAAGTGGCTTGGACTAATTTGATTAAAGTTGTGAGTATTCCCAAATTCATTCCTTTCAGGAGCTACCCCAAATTAAAAAAAAAAATATCATTCTACGATGTACAGTTTCGGAGATAATCCGATTTTTTCGTGCGCTGATTTTGAAGCGACCGAAAGAAAATCTGCGCGCAGGAGAACTACACTGCTGCCGCTGCCGTGCCGTCATCACTCATGCATCCACGCGCGTTACTAAAATAACGATGCACATTATTTTAATGCTGTAAACGAAACTGACTACTACATTACTTACGAAATTTTTTACATAATACAGAGCAAGATTTGATCTTATTACTGTGTTAATTTATAAAAAAAAATAAAAAAACTGAATTGTCATGAGTGCAAAAAAAAAATCGGCTCCCAAGTTACTTGAAGCATTCATTTTTTATTTTAAATTCGCAGAAAAATCGTAGCTGTAAAATGATTCTAGTCTCAACATTGTACGATAAAAAACGAACGAGTTATTTCATTTGTTTATAACTTTAAAACGGACGTACTTTTCAATGTCAATTTTAAACAATTAAATTTGTGAAATTCAATTAATTTTTCGATGTACTTGATAGTCCAACTCATCAAGAAGAGAATCCATTTTGCATCGTTATTCTATGATGTTTACAAAAAAATAAGGGCTGTTTTACAGAAAGCACCTTTTTAATAAACAATTTACTTTTTTGCAAAAACTAAAAAATATATCGATTTGAAATTTTCAGCATTTTTTAAGTACACCGATACCTACATTTTCCAATACTTTTAAAGTCACAAGGCTTACTTTATAATTAGTTATAAACAATTGAAATAAGGGGCCATTTTGACGGTTTTTTCAATTTTGCAGATAAACAAATTAACCGATTTGCAAATTTCTTGATGGGTTTTGTAGGGTTTTTTACTAGTTACATTTTTTATCTCAAACATTTTTTTTGTATAGTTTACGGTTCTCTTTTTATTTCAAAAAAAACCTGATTTTCGCTCCTTTGCGAATTATTTAAACAATGTAGCAATAATTTTAAATTGTTGCCAAAAAACGATATTTAATATTTTCAGCCTCCTCTACAAAAAAGCAATTTTTTTTGGTGAAGTGTCAGTTACTTTTCGGATAAATCCTCATTCTACTATACTACATCTTGTAGCCGAAACTATTGGACAATATTTTTCAGAGGTAGAACAAATAAAAGCTGTAATACTAGAGTTCAATCCTAACGAGGCTGCCGCCATTAAGGAAACACAAACTAAATTCCAAGACATATCTGTTGAATCGGATTTAAAAACGATTTTCAAATACTGTAAACAATTACATGACGCCATAGAAAAAATGCAAGACAGTGCGTTGCCTTTAGTGAACTCAATGCAAATAGCAAACGAAACAAATGAAGTGTTACACGCTATAGTGACATAAAAATGAGCGCATTAAAAAAATATCAAGTGTCTTAGAGAAAGACACCGGTTTCACCAGATTGAAACAAATTTGTGACGGTACATCTTCAGAGCCCTTAAGTGTATTCAAAGACTATTTTAAGTATGCGAATATTACATCAGTAGACGTCGAAAGGTCATCTTCACAAAATAAAAATATTTTTTTTTTTACTATGGCGAACGTCACTTAAAAGGACAACCATTCAAACGTACCTGATGCTGACAAGTTTTTGCGGAACTTATCCAGTCTGTGAGGTTCCAGCTAGTTAGGAGGGTAAGTTTTGCATGAACTATTTAACGTATTATTAAATGCTTATTATGAGGCCCATCCTGTGTTGCCGACCATTGCGCCGGGCTCTAGTAATTATTGTAAAATTTGGACTTCCCCGCTAAATTAATAAATAAATAAAACAAAAATTTTAAGTAGAAATCTTACGAGGATGACTTACATGGCATTGGTTTCCTTAACGTAACAAGATATGCATTGCGCCTGTCAAAAAACCGTTCACAAATCTCATAATCCTGTTCCTCATAACCCCTAAACATAATCCTGTTGTCTGAATGAATATACAGCCACCTCATTGCACTCCACTAACCTCCTGGTGCTAAAATAAAACATTTGCTAGTTAAGGTTCATTTATTCACCTACTTTTACTTTGAAGAAGATGAACAATCAGATTTCAGTACACGTGAAAATTTTCAAATTTTCATCATCTTATATCCATAACAAATGTCAACTTTTGACATATAAATGACATTTATACAGTGAGGTCCATAAGTAATGGATAAATTCATTATCTACGTAATTTACCATTTATGAGGAAAATCCTGAAACACGTCAATTTTTAATTCTAGAGTGGCATTTTTTGAGCATAATTTTATACCTCCCCCTCCAACCCCCTTGGAGTGACAGCTACCCCTTAATTTAACAATATATCCAATTTCTGTTCATTGTCTAAAATGCGTTGCCTACCAGATTTAGGAATGTCTGTGATATTTCCAAATTCACGAAATTTGTTTTCTATTCTGCTAACCGTAGCCTGGGAAATGCCGCGGTCAGGCTACTTAGTATTGAATATTTCGCATACGTGCTTCTGCGTTCTTGTTTTATCACCACATTCTAATAATATCAAAATTTCAATTATTTGGGTATCCGAAAGACTCATTGTTAAAATAATGATCAACTTAACGATCAGCGATAAATAACATAATAGAATAATTATTTTTCCACAGATGTAGCAAATAAATAAATTTAAATGTATATTTTTTTCTGATATGTAAAAGAAACCCTTTTTACTTACTTCTTTTTGTTGGGTATTTTGCGCAGCGTATCAGGGAAACCGATACATTTAAGTTGAATGTTGACACAAAATTAATTAAAAACATCAGATTTGACAGATATTTGGTACATAGGCACTTGATTGTATAAATTTCATAATAATAATAATTTTGAAATTCTCAAATTTAATAGTCTTGATCAAAAATATACAAAATTCAAAAAAACCTTATATTGCTGAATAGATAATTAAGAACCCTTTCAAATGAGTTATCACACGCACCCTCGTTCCATTTAAAAATTTTAAAGGGGTAGCTGTCACTCCAAGGCGGTTGGAGGGGGAGGTATAAAATTATGCTCAAAAAATGTCATTCTAGAATAAAAATTGACGTGTTTCCAGGATTTTACTCATAAACTGCAAATTACGTAGATAATGAATTTATCTGTTACTTATGGACCTCACTGTATAAAACAATTTTACCAGAAATATTGTCAACTTATTGTTTGTTATATTGTTAACAATTTTCAAAAAGGTTGATCGAAATAGGGTTGATCGAATATATACGTATATATAAGTACAAATTTCAAAGTACAAATTTCATTGTAATTATTCTAATTATTCTATTAATTTTCGGCTTAATAGTTCAGATACTTTTAGTTGGGTCAATATGAGCTTAACGAGTTTTTGCAGTAAACCCACAATTTACATTTGAAATGCGATTTCTTCTACCTGATACGGAATTTTTAAAAAAATGAGTACACCATCGGAAAGCTTATTAAGAAAGGAAGTCCTTGTGAAATGTGCACATTTTTGAGAGACAAAAAAATATCGTTTGATCAAAGTCAAATTCCGTAAAATTTAGAAATTCAGAAATTTTTAAAAATCTAGAATTGTGTGTATTTACAAAAATTAAATGGAATTCTTGTTGTGTGTTTCCTTCAAGAACATTTAATGAGCATTTCAATGTTTTTTTTTTTTTTTAATTTGATGTAGGACTAATAGTTAGGAGATATGGTAAGTTTTAGGCGAAGGTAAGTTTTTCCGAAAGTGATTTATTTATTGTTTGTTATTTTTAACTAGTAGTTTCGTGTTAAGATAACCAAATTGTAATTAAAACCATTTTTGTACTAACAAAATAAAGTTTAATAAAAGAACAGTTGAAAAACAATGGGTGATTTTTTTGGAAATTGGAAAATAATCCAGACAGTACCTTTTTTTAAGAATATCAATAATCTTCAAATCCAACGATACCTACGAATATTATTAGCACAGTATGCATGCAATGACAGACTTTATATTGCTTTGAAGCAATTCAAATGTTTTCGGATCAGTTAGTTACGGAAGTGAATCAAAAACTCATGAATCAAAAACTCAAAATCGACATCTAGGTGTAAAATATCATTAGGAACATAATTTCTTAGTGACATTTTTCGAAATATTAATAATTTAGGCCATTTTCTAAAGATTTGTTTGGAAAATCACAAATTTGACAGTTGCCAGATGTTAGCTGTCAACTTTGAATTGGTGCATTTTAAGTTATGGTGGGTTCATGCAGAAATTTTTAGTAATAAGAATAAGAATAGTAATAAGCATAAAAGTTAAACCTTCGTTTTATAATGACCCAGTTTATGCAGTAAACATAATTTTTAGTAATAATTTTAAAAATAAGGATTTGCTGCATGAACTGGGTCATTATAAAACGAAGGTTTAACTTTTATGCTTATTACTATTCTTATTCTTATTACTAAAAATTTCTGCATGAACCCACCATTATTTAGGAAGCAGAAGTGATTGTCACCAAAATTTTTTATCAAACCCTAACATTAAAAAAGAATCCCCATCTGGTTCCAACTTTATGACAGGCACTGTATATAACACACGCCAAAAAAAAAACAAAAAACAGGAAGACAAGCTGCAGTCTGTAAAATATACTAAATGAGGCAATTTGAAGGCCACAATGCATCACTTTGAGTAGCAGAGTGACATCTTTTCAGGAGGTTTAAAAAAACACAATCACAAATACAAAGACACACAGACTTAAAACAAATTTTGACGCATTTGTATAGGTACTCAAATAGTCATCTTTTTGTTACACAAGAAGCAAAAAGAAAATACTTCTTGGAAATTAAAAACAATACCACAAGCTACTGCACTTAAAATCACAAATTTTAGACTACGAGCTCTTGTTTATTGTGGATAATTTATTAGTAAAATTACTTACCAACAAGTGGAGGATGGTTTCTAATAAAACCAAAAACATCTCATTTTTAGTACAATTGTCCGTTACGAGGTACTGTCTCTTAGCCCTGGAATCTAATTAATAACACTAATGTGATAACACTGCAGTCCCTAAAATCAAAACAAGTAATAAACTACAAAAGGAGATGTTTAATAATTATTAACACGTTGATCGCCAAAGTCATTTTTAAAATAATGTCCTTGGGGCCAAATACTATTTTGTATTGTTTGTTGGACTCTAAACCAGATATCATATGTGCAGTTTAAAAAACTTATTTTTTTTATACAAAAAACTATTCCATTGCCAGTCCCATAGGACCGACGTCCATGGTTTGGCAGTCCCAACCTCTTTCCTCTGTATTTATATTTGGTAACGATGGCTCTTCGGGCTGTACAATTTTTACCAAACTACAAATCTTCATAAATAAATGTATTCTAAACTATTTTATTTCTTTATTTATGAAAATGTTACGATCTTCTAAAACCACTTGTAAAAACCTTAATGATTGCATTACGGAAAAAATTCAAAGTGCAAAATGTTCAGGGCACCCGTGCCGGTCCAACATTACATATTAAAATAGTATAAGCTATCCGGCAGCTCTATGAAACCATAACATAAATCTGCATTATCTGTGCTATATAAGTCCCGGTGTCCGACATGGCCACCAACGTGTTAATTACAATTACCCATTTTTTTATGCAAGTATACAACACACTTGCAAACAATTCAGTTACACAACTCAGAAAAACAATTTAAAGAAGTTACTTTTTATTAAATAATTACTTGAGAAACTAGATATAACGAGCTACCTTGTGAAGGCTTAGAATAGTCATATATAACAACTACCTATGACCTGAACACCTGAACAAGTATTATTTGTTTCAAATTGATTAATGTGATATATCGGTGACAGACATACCTCCTTCACATATTGTCGGATAGGCATTTTCACAAAGGCGATTTCTTCCAAAACGTGTGAACATATCTGGCTTCAAAATGCCACTACACACTCCCTCTAAATGATTTATAACACGTTTCTACATCACATTCCCTTAACTCACGAAGCGCTAGGCTATGTTTCCATAGAAAGAAAACATCTATTAACATAAGAATAATATTACCTTAAGTATATATGAAAAAAAAAACTTAACGTTCCTCATTTCCAGGAAATCTAAAGAAACTTACATTATTATTGTCTCTAGAATTATTAGGACACACAAAACAATAAACCACAGGCATTTCGCTTGTTCTTGTAGCTACCAATATAGTTCGTGTACGTAGTATAAAGTTAATAACAATTGTCACAAATTTTCTGATCACCACAATTAACAAATTAAAGAGGACTTAAGCATACAACGCTGGAAAAACTCGGAAAATGCCTTTCTCACATGCTACATGCTATCCCAGCATCTTTTCTGAAGACGATGAGGCTTTTAGGTTAATATCATAGAAAACCTTGCGTAGTATATGTTTTCTGTGGTTAATATGTTTTTTCAGAGATATTGATGGATAAGAATAGAAAGGAGTTTATCAGTCACAAAATTAGAAATCAGAAGTTGGTTGTCTGACGTCAATGTTATTGTTGTCCTAAACGCGTTCGAAACATTATTCAAGCGGCGCATTCGCGCTTAATACAGTTTATAACATGTTCGGAAATCATTGCTGAAACAAATCTATTGTTCGATATAAAAGTAGTAGGAACATTTGATATCAAGCATGCGCAATTGGAACTTGCTTATTTGTTCACAGAATTTCTGTACACTTTTACACTCGATCCACAGATATATACAAAATTTAGTTTTGTTAGTAATGACCCACTCCAGGTTGATAATAACTAATAACTTAACCTGTACTTACATCATTTTGGGTGTTTCGTAACTTTTGAATTGTGCATAGAAAAATTAAAATATTTTAAATAATTGACTGAAGTTGGCATATTTTTTATAATTCCCCAAATCTTGGGAAAACTTATAAATGAAATGGCAGAGTAGCATCGGTGGCAGCAATCCCATAGGTCTATTTGCCGTAGTGAGCCATACCCAATAAAAACCCGGCATTTTAATTAAAACTTTGATGTTGTTGTTTTAGGAAGCGTCCCTAATGGAAAATTTTGATTCGCATCAAATTGTTTTGTGCATTATGTCATGATAAAACTTTTGGTAGTTTTCCAATTACAGCACCAGAGCGCGCAATGTGGCATTATGCTCAGCTTCGAGTGTTTCAACTACAGCAACGCATCGCACCATCGCAAAAGCTTTGCTCGAGGATGTGATGCGCAAGTGTTACCAACATTTTCGATGAAAATATCACTTGATGACGAGTTACTTGATTCACTTAAAGTGTTATCACTTGAATCATTATCATTATCATCTGGATAGAACGATTCCATTATAAAAAAAATATATTTTTATAGCTCATCTTGGTTTCATAAAAAAAATGCTTTAATTAATATGTACAATTAGTAAACAATGATATTAGATAAAATACTGTTATCAATTTATTCTTATATGTTACATCTTTTATTTGCATACGTATGGAGTGTTTATACACCCATACATATGCAGATTGCCAAACCTACGAATTATTCTCCAAAACCCGAAGTGAGACGAATGCACTCTGGTGTAGCATTTCAAAACTCAAAACTAATCTTTTTCAATTAAGCACCAGCATAATGCGGCTCACAGCGGCACTAAGTGGCATTATACTCTCGTAATTGGAGAACTACCTTTATTTCTTTTCTAATTGGCATTTAAGCTTCTAATATAAATTATTCTACTTATTGGTAAGTAAATACTGTATTAAATTACTTATCTCACATAGTATAAATGTTTACTATAGGCCTTTTTACAGTTTGCATTTTTTATTGCCGGCAAGAAAAATTGCAGCAATTTTTCTTGCGCGCACGCGTATCTATGTCGGTTTGGACAATTTCTTAATAAATAAACACAAATATGAGTGCGCGCAATAAAAATTGCTGCCTTTTTCTTCCCAGCAATAAAAATTGCGAACTGTAAAGCGGCCTTATTACAAGAACATAATAAGAGGTGCATGAAAATTTTCTTATTTTAATCTTTGACTTTTTTTTATTTTCGAATAATTTCTGTTTACTATGTTTTGATACTGTATTGTTTTAAATGTTGTGCAAATTGTTTTTATTTATTCCATCTTGAATAATAAAACCATAAAGTGGTGTATGGTTACAAATCATTTTTTTATGCAGCAACAACGAGTTTGTTGTATGAAAAATTGAATTGTAAAATGAAGTTGGCGATGCCAATGCATGGCTACGCATTTCAATCTAGTCGCGCATGCGTATTAGGGACAACCTTTGCCACCTAATATACCCTGATAAGTGTTTCCCTCATCGACATATAGAACAGGACTGGTGATTGACGACTGCGCATCCAAACTCCAGTAGAGAGGGAAAACGTGGGCGACATATTTTTCTCTTTCTAACGCTCTATGATTGGTCGTTTAGTCGATCGATAGACTAAAGACGTTTCCACCCGGCAGTGACGTATACTAAAAAATACCATACCCGTTGGTAAGTAAACAAGGACAGAGATTTCACCCAGGTTTTCCCTCTCTTTCTACTAGAGTTATCAACGCCCAACTCAGACAGCCAGTCCATTCCTAATGTCGATGGTTTCCCTCCTTATCTATGGCGATTACCCTTCTTCTATTTAGATCACAGAATTTTAGATGATTTGTGTTGGTAGATCCACCCCTTATGGTGGCACTTCACTTGCCGTAGCGTATTTGTGTTTGAGTATCGTTGTATTTGCCCAAACATTTGATGTATTCGCAAATATTCCTAACATGCCATTCACACATACAGCAAAACACTAAAACATGCCAAATATGTTTGAATATTCACAACCAGTGAATACAGTGACGGACGTGTTGACAGCGACAGCAGAGAAAGTCACTTACACCTGAATGCTTCTTATTACCAACTAGCGACCCGCCCCGGCTTCGCACGGTTTACGACATCACATTAGAAACCTCTCAAATTATCAGTGTTTCTGTACTATATTATGCATGTACGAACACGGCGCTGGTGGAACCAAGTGTGGACGGTTACCGCAAATATTCGCCTTATTTGACTTCTTTGATGCGTGATTGAAAACCGACAAGTGGACGGAAACGCGTATTTGCTGTTAGCGCTATTCGTGCTATTTGTGCAAATATAGCGAATAGCTTCTCTACACATCGCCGTTTTTGGGCAAATACAACAAATATACGAATACGCTACGCCAAGTGAAGTGCCGCCATTAATTTGGACCATAGAATTCTTTATGATTTGGACAACGAATTGAACGAACGCACTTCATGGTTTTCTATGCCTACGCCACAGAATACCTGCCTATGCGCTGCCCAGAAGACGTAGAGTAGAGTTTATCTTTTTAGGATTACATATTGTTATTATTTACTACATTTTTTATTACAAAAAAAAAACGATAGAAAACGAGGCAATTTTGGTAGCACTAGAAAAGGCCTACTGGAAGATCTTTTTCAACGACTTTCAGTGAGTGGTTATTCTGATGATACACTGATTTCTAACCAAAATTGTTTATATATCAACAGTATTACCAAAAAGTAGGTATGTATGTCTGGTGATTTGTATGTATGTATAGTTTAAATCCACATTCTTTTACATACAATTTAAAACAGAATTTTATTGAAAAATGTCACTTCCACATCTAATCTTTAGGAGTATATTAAACCCGAAAACTTTTTGACTTTTTTGAAATTCTTTTTTTGTCACTAAAGATATTTTAATTGTACTTATACCTTAGGACATCAAGAGGATTAAAAGTTCGCCGCTAAATAGATGTTTGTTGATTTTATTCGACAAATTAGTGACCGAGTAACGTCAGGTGGTGCTCGAACGTACCTAGCTGAGAGAAAGTCACTTACACAAGATCACATCTACAAGTATATAGAGGGTTTGCTATTGAATGATCTCATATAATTTCCTGCTCCTAAAGTGTTTAATTGCTTCAACAGGTATGTGATATTTATTATAACCACAATGTATTTCAAATAGTTGTAAGGGTTATAAATAGGTTTCTCATAATTCTTGTTTATTAATGTATACAAATATATTTGTAATAGTACATTGCCACTTTGCTGAGAAGAAATAAGAGATACTACATTGCATAAGATTAGCGATGGGCATAATAATAATAATAAATTATTTTATTTGCAATGGTATATGTATAACAATTACATTCAAGATATAATAATATACAAATAAAATGATGCCCCACATGGATAATTCCGCACATGGGTTTGCCTTAACCCTTAATTTGGCAAGGCACAATGTAGGCAAATATATTTTACGAAAGCTGTTTAGCAATGGTGTTTAGGATCTCCTTTAATCATTTTTATTAAAAAAAAATTATTTTACATCTTATTTTTTTAAAATATGAGGTGTATCTTATGAGACGCATTGCCAAATTTGCTAATGTATAACTGTCTAATGTTATGTAGACTATAAGAAACATTATTCAGAATGAGCCATAAAATAATTAAGACTTTTCGATGTAATTTTTAATTAATCTAACTCAATTAAAAACAAACTGAACTTATATGTAAAACGTAACATCTAATATACATATATGAACTAATTACACTGGATAATAACTTGAAAAAAGTCCTTACAGAAAAATAAAAATATTGTCTCTGAACGTTTGGCCATTTTTGGACATGAAAATTATAAAAAGCAGTTCCTGTCTTTAGCAAGACAAAGCCGACATTCACATTTAGTTCATATCCAGTGGGTTTCTCCACTTCGACATTGTCTGCATCTCCCTTTAGTTGAATATATGGGAAAGTGGTCAGTTTTATCATATCTTACATCAGTAGGTGGTCTGGGTATTATAGGTCTATGGATTTTTCTTTCGACAATATTCACATTTTCTGAGGAAACACGTTTCATCTTAGTCCTATTTAACATCTTTAGAGATTTGGCAAGGGTATATCTAAACTCTTTCAAACGTATCTCTTCACTTTCTTCTTTCAATTGCCGTCTTTCTCTTCGATACAAAATCCATGCATTATTTATGCAAATTCCAACATTTGTGCAAATACTGATAAATACCAACAACGTCCTTTCATTGTTATTTTGTACAGAGAAACTAGCATGTCCATGAGGTCTACACCTCCCATATGAGAATTATAATGCTTTATCAAATTAGGGCATGGTATATCAATCTTCTTATCGCTTACAACAATAAAAACATGAGAAAATTTTCACATATTATGTACATAAAAATATACAATATATAATAATAAAATACACAAATATAATATAAAAGTACACTTATAAAATACCAGAAATAAATATATTACGTAGACATATTTAAATAATGAACCACACAAACAAGACAAACCATACACAAGTAAATTTCATGCTTACATATTAATAAAAAAAGTGTGTTGTTGCAACATATATTTTTTGCTAAAAGTCCTTTCTTACAATAATTTATAGCTATAGCAGTTTTTCCGGTCTATCAATTGTTGAATTTCTATTCTTTTCTTTTGTAATAACCACAATTTTATTTTTCTTTTATATAATTTATAGCACTCTATAGATTTTATTTCCAGAGGCAGACTATTAAATATCATAGTGGCAAGATAACTAATACCTCGTTGACCTACCCTTTTATTAATTTTTGGGATTTTGAATGAGTCTTGTTTGTACCTGGTATTGTGAGGGTGAGTAATTAATTCTAAACTGTCTTTATTTCTATAACTGTAGGTTAACAATGTTTGGCAAAACAGCTGTCTTAAATGAAATACTTTACTCTCTTCGTACAGTCTTTCTGAAGGATAAATTACAGGTTTATTGTAAATAATTTTGAGTATCCATTTTTGAACAGTCTCTAAATTCTTTATGTGACAGTTTATTGCATTACCCCAGGCGATAATGCCATAACTTAAGTGCGACTGTACTAAGCCATAGTAGAGCATTTTTAGCTGTGTTTCATTTAAAACTTGTTTTAGGAGTTTAAACTTTGGAAATAGACTTGAACTTTTTTTAACCAATGCAGATATATGTTCGTCCCATTTTACGCGAGTATCTATAACTATGCCCAAATATTTAATAGACTCAGTTGCTTTTCTTTTTCTTTCAGATATACCATCTTTTAAGAGAAGAGAATTAAATTCGGGAAGATCTTTAGTAATACAGGTAAAAGGTATGTAATATGTTTTTTTTATAATTCACTGTAAGTAATCTGCTATTAAAAAAATTTATTATTTTCGGTAATTCAGTCTCTGCTTTTTTCTTTAGGTTTTTCCACTCATTATCTTCAAAGAATATGGCGGTATCGTCGGCAAAACTAATTACTTGGCCATCGAGGATTATATTAAATAGCTCGTTCACATATACTATGAATAGCAATGGACCCAGCACAGTACCTTGGGAACCCCATATTTGACAGTATGGTATGTACTATAGTTATTGTCTACTTTAACGCAATGTGGTCTATCAGAAAGGTAACTGTAGTAGTGTGTTTACAGGTCCCCGAATTCCTGCGTCATTTAATACACCAAGCAATTCCGTGTGACTTACGGTGTCGAAGGCTTTGGCTAGATCAACAAATACGCGAAGTGATTTTTTTGATTTGTCTAGCGACACATATTTGATGTTAGATTAGCAATTGCATCTTGTGTTGATCTAGCCTCGCGAAATCCGTATTGCTTTTCTGATAGTATATCATATTTGTTTAGATAGGTAGGCAACCTATATTTTAAAACCTTTTCATATATTTTTGTTAGACATGATTATAGAGAAATTGGCCGATAATTGTTAACGTCTTCCTTATCGCCTGACTTATATAATGGTTTGATTACTGCTACTTTAAAGGATTTTGGAAATTTTTGTTGAATAAAAGATTGATTTATTAAATATGCAAATGGCTCGATTATATTATTTGCTATTTTCTTTAAAATGTCAGAAGCATAACCGAATTATTTCAATAACCGAATTATGAGTATTCAGATGATTTTAAAAACTGGATGATCATTCAAATGATTTCACACATAACAGGTAACGATAACCGATACTTGCACGATGCTTACGATAATGCACCGAAATGTGCCAAGTACTGCTGATCATTTGGTGATCCATTGCATTGCATTCGAACAGTTGATAATTCTTAAGTTATTATTAATATAAATCATTCGAGTTGTTAACGGTTAACGGTTGGTTGTAGGTTATTTAAAGTATTCCTTTTTAACAATTTTATTTATACCTAAAACTATAACGTGTCCAGGTGCCAAAAAAATGTATTGTTTGGCAATATTTAAAAAAAAAAATTCGACCGGTCAAAGTGCTACCTGGATATGCAAAAAAATAATTAAATATCATGGTGGTACAATAAATTTAAAACAACATTGCTCAGGATTCATCCAATCCAGATAAATCGAGACCAATCTCCGACTAAGCCTGATGAAGAAAATTATTTATTTTTATTTATTTATTTACGGGTAACCCCATAAGAATTACAAATTAGCATTATTCTTGATAATAGGTGTCTCTATTCTACTGAATGTAATGCAAATGCATTTTTTATATTTAAATCCATGTGATTCATCTGGCACCAGTCATAAAGATAATCCAAATCCCTCTGCAGATCAACTGCATCAAAATCTGTTATAATTGTCTTAACAATTTGAAGTCATCAGCGAATTATATAGCTATTCAGTATGAAGATCAAACTAATAACAAAAAAAGCACCACCACTTAAGCAACTACAACTTTCTGGTGGCACAAAAAAATGAACTGTCTGTGTCAGATATTACAAAAACCAATAATTAATGATTAAAAATGATAAATACATATTATCAGTTATCTATTGTGGAAAACAACGGTTATTTGAAACACCGGATGACAGGTTATTTTTCATTCGAACAATCACTACATAAAATATTAAAATTGGGAAAAGTAATAAAGGTTAAATACTATACCTTTGCATTTCTTTTATAAATACTCTTAATTGATAGCATTAAAAAACGAGACCAAAATGTGATGTAACGAAGAGTTTTTGTAACAAATTACAGGTACTAATACGGTGACAGTCCTGTATACTTGAGATATATGGCAACCCTAGTTATAAATGACTAAAGTCCAACTATTATACGGGCACACACAAAAAAAATTTCAAACCTGAGGTCTGACATGTCAATTCTTCCCACCAGTTTTCCACAAAACCTCAATTTTGACTCAAAATTGCCCAAGAAAATACCAAAGTCCGTTTTTTGTACCGTTTTACTCCAGATATATCATTTCCTTAGTATTTTTAACCCCTGAAAAGGGATTCCGTAGTCCAAATTTACTTCCGACCCTTCATTAACCCAAACAAAGTTCAATTTTGGGCCAAAATTGACCAAAAAGATACTAAAGTCCATTTTTTTGTACCGTTTTCTCCATATACAGTAAGCAACGAAAGTCATCATACACCCACTTTTTGAAGTTTGCTTAAATTCTGATAATTTGTGTATTACAGCATTGATTTTTTTTTCTTCTGACAGGATTATGGCTTGTGATATTCTGCTTCTAATAAGCCGAAGTTGAAGGCGGTATGTCGATTGTGTGAAAATATATCGCAAAAAAGTAAAATTTCAATGTTTTCAAAGAAACGTAAATAACTTGAAAATAGTAAATCCCTTTCGAAGTTGTTGGACTCGTATTAAAGGGAAATCTTCAGTGTATCTATTTGACTAACTGAGTCATTTTGAAAAAAAATTTTCCTAGACATCAAACAAAATCTAAAGTTGTACCAAAAATATCACGAAAATTCAAAAAAAGCCCTGTACGCATACACATTACTCCAACAAAAATTTAGGATTAATATCCCTCTAGATCTCTCTGTGTTTTATTAAAATTTCAGGAACAGTGATTTTTTACAAAAACGATACTAAGGATGGTAGAATTTTGAATTTTCGTGGTATTTTTGGTTCAAATTAGATTTTGTTCATGTCTAGGAACATTTTTTTCAAAATGACTGTTAGGTCAAATAGGTACACTGGAGATTTCCCTTTAATACGAGTCCAACAACTTCGAAAGGGATTTACTATTTTCGAAGTTATTTACGTTTCCTTTGAAAACATTGAAATTTAAGAAAAAAAAAACTGGACGTTTTCCACGAAACTCCGAACTACTACACTTTTCTCGACGCGCGTTTCGCCAACCAAGTTGGCATCTTCAGGAGAAGATTAAAACTAAATTCTAGCCTACACACTTGCACTATTTATACCAAATTTGTTGCCACGGTTCACTGAACCGTAACTGTCTTTGTTTATCAGAGCAAACAGTGGACTGGTGGGTATCGGACCGTTGTCCTTATTCATACTATTGTTACACTTAATGATTTCTAAACTTTCAAAAGCATCCAACTGTCTACTGTTTGTTACATTTCTAATTAATTTTAAATTATTTATATCTATCCTATGGTTGTTGTCAAAACGTGTTGGGCAACACAAGATTTTTCAGTTCTGCCATATTTCAAATGAGCCATGTGTTCTTTAAATCTAGTCAATATAGATCTTTTTGTTTGCCCAATATACTTTTGATCACAATCTTTACAACTTTTTTAGTATATTCCTGACTTTTCGTTATTGTTGATTTTGTCTTTGGGGTTACCCAAAAGCGTCTGTAGTTTGTTTTTAGAATTATAAACCAAATTGATATTAGTATTTTAAAAAATGTTATCTAGTCAGCGGGTGAATTTAGGTTCATATGGTAACTAAGCAAATTTCGAATTGTCAGTATCTCTACGAAAAGTCGTGGAATTGTACAGGGTTCTCTTAAATTTATGCTTCCTTATTAACTTATCTATTAAATGGACTGAGTAACCGTTACTCTTAGCTATATTATTGATTAATTTTTTCTCATGTTCAAACCTCTCTTTACTGAGGGGGAAATTTAACAAACGGTGAATTAGAAAATTAAAACTTGCCATTTTATGTTGAAAAGGGTGGTGTGAATCGTTGGGAATATATATAAGAGTCGCAGTTTCTTTCCTATATACATCAAACTCTAACTTATTTTCACTATTTCTAATAACTAATACATCTAAAAATGGTAGCTGTTCATTGTGTTCCACTTCATATGTAAATTTTATGGTAGGGAAACGGTTATTTAATTTGGCAACAAAAATTATCTAAACTAATTGCTTTTGTATCAAATACCGCGAAGATGTCGTCCACATACCTGAACCAAACTCTAGGGAAATACTCGAATTTATCTTTTACTTTTGTCTCAAATTTACTCATAAAAAGATTTGCAATGAAAGGTGACAAGGAGTTACCCATTGCCGTTCCCTCATGTTGTTGAAAATATTCACCATTATACTGAAAACAATTTTGATTCATACAAATACTGGTAAGCCGAATGTATTCCTTAATAATTTTATCGTCTAAACCATTTAATTCGAGTAATTCCCTGAGGTAGTCCAAGGTTTGCGGGATTGGAACACTTGGAAACAATGAGCATACATCAAACGAGACCAAAATTTCACCTTCTTGCAATTGGATATTTTTGATATTGTCAATGAACTCACTAGAATTTTTAACTGAAAAACTTGTTTGTGCAAAAGGTAAATTTTCGAACTCGTTCGTTAACCATTTTGACAAATTATAAGTTGGGGATCCTATCGCTGAGACAATTGGTCTTACAGATTTGCCTGGTTCATGTATTTTTGGTAAACAATACAATTTAGGTATTACTGGATTTGACAATTGTAATTTTTGTCTCAGTGAAGGATTAATAACGTTGTTACATTCTTTTAAAGATTTTTTAACTTCCGTTGTCATTTTTGGCAAAGGATTTTTTGACAATTTTTTGTACGGACCACTATTAATTAAATTGTCGACCCTTTGAAAATAATCATTTTTGTCTAAGATAACAACCTTATTTCCCTTGTCAGCTTTTAAATAAAAACAATCTTTCTCTCGTAATTGTTTGACAATGTTTTTGTCTTTCTTGACATTTTTGGTATTAACTTTATTTTTAACAATGTTGGAACTAATTTGTTTTCTAACTGCTTCTCTGACAAACCCCTGGACGAATCGGACAGGTGCTGTATTGCACATTCAACACCCGCCACGACTTCCTCCAGGGCGCCTCCAGAGGCAGGGAGGCCGAATTTTAATCCTTTATTTAGGAGATTAAGTTCTTCTTTGTCAAACACTTGCGAGGATAAGTTTTCTACAATGTTAACGACTTTCTGAGGAGTATCTTTTTTGTTCTTTTAAAGCCTAATTTTTTATTTAATGAAGACATCTTTTTGATACATAAAATGGCAAGTTTTAATTTTCTAATTCACCGTTTGTTAAATTTCCCCCTCAGTAAAGAGAGGTTTGAACATGAGAAAAAATTAATCAATAATATAGCTAAGAGTAACGGTTACTCAGTCCATTTAATAGATAAGTTAATAAGGAAGCATAAATTTAAGAGAACCCTGTACAATTCCACGACTTTTCGTAGAGATACTGACAATTCGAAATTTGCTTCGTTACCATATGAACCTAAATTCACCCGCGGACTAGATAAAATTTTTAAAAATATTAATATCAATTTGGTTTATAATTCTAAAAACAAACTACAGACGCTTTTGGGTAACCCCAAAGACAAAATCAACAATAACGAAAAGTCAGGAATATACGAAATAAGTTGTAAAGATTGTGATCAAAAGTATATTGGGCAAACAAAAAGATCTATATTGACTAGATTTAAAGAACACATGGCTCATTTGAAATATGGCAGAACAGAAAAATCTTGTGTTGCCCAACACGCTTTTGACAACAACCATAGGATAGATATAAATAATTTAAAAATTAATTAGAAATGTAACAAACAGTAGACAGTTGGATGCTTTTGAAAGTTTAGAA
Source organism: Aromia moschata (assembly GCA_029963805.1). Taxonomy (NCBI): domain Eukaryota; kingdom Metazoa; phylum Arthropoda; class Insecta; order Coleoptera; family Cerambycidae; genus Aromia; species Aromia moschata. Next base: position 1,041,562 of record JAPWTK010000118.1, read on the forward strand.
ATCATTAAGTGTAACAATAGTATGAATAAGGACAACGGTCCGATACCCACCAGTCCACTGTTTGCTCTGATAAACAAAGACAGTTACGGGTTCAGTGAACCGTGGCAACAAATTTGGTATAAATAGTGCAAGTGTGTAGGCTAGAATTTAGTTTTAATCTTCTCCTGAAGATGCCAACTTGGTTGGCGAAACGCGCGTCGAGAAAAGTGTAGTAGTTCGGTGTTTCGTGGAAAACCGTTTCTACGCTGAACCGTTTCTACGTTTTTGTTTCTACGCTGAAGGTTCCAGTACCCACTCCAGGATTTAAATTTTTACTTTTTTAGCGATATATTTTCACACAATCGACATACTGCCTTCAACTTCGGCTTATTAGAAGCAGAATATCACAAGCCATAATCCTGTCAGAAGCAAAAAAAAATCAATGCTGTAATACACAAATTATCAGAATTTAAGCAAACTTCAAAAAGTGGGTGTATGATGACTTTCGTTGCTTACTGTATATCGTTTCTAGAGTCTTTTTAACCACAGAAAAGGATTCCGTAGTCCAAATTTACTACTGAACCTTCATTAACCCAAAAAAATCTAACTTTGGGTCAAAATGTCCAAAAAAATTCCAAAGTACTTTACCTTTCTATTTTGGTTACTAACGGCTTTTGACTGAAAATTACCCTTATGAAATAGGACATCTTTTAAATATAGTTAAAAAAGTTAAAGTTGATTTCAGACCGGTTTACGTGATATATTTCCCAGTCATATAACTGCGTAGAGTTGAAAAAATCTGCGTAGTGAGAACACTGATGTCAAGTTAAGTTTAAATCTCGGTTTAAATAATCAGCACAAAATTGTACTTCGAAAAACCATCTCTTAGACATGACTTTATAGAAACAATTAAAACACAAGAAAAACTGAAACAATAGAATCTTCATTACATGCAAAGTAATTGTGAAAAAAAAGATATTTTGAAAGATGAAAAACTTACTCCTTCGTTGCATGAATTTCCAAAGATTAACAAGTTACTGAATTGAAGAACTTTTAGATTTTTTAGAAACAAAGAAATATAAAATGAATCTACACTGGTTGTTTTGGTTTGGTAAAGAAGTCATCCACTAAGAACTATTTCTTATAAAAAATGCTCTTCTATAACATACCCAAATAAACAATGTATTCAATTTTTACTTCGAAAATGATACGTCGTAAAGAAATTGTAATTTGAATAGATTTAAGTCTTGTTTGCAAAATTGTATCCCAAAATTGGGGATTTGTAGGAAATTGAATATCGAGGAGTAATTGGACTACACAATCCTTCATAGCGGTGGAAAATACTCCAGAAGTGATATGTTGTTTTAAAAATCAGTATATAAAAATAAAAAACTATACTGTATTTCCATTCTAAATTTAAAATAGGTAGAAAAAAGCAAGGTTGTCAGATATATTTTCTAAAATTGCTAAGCTCACTATACATGTATACTTCATACTTCAGTAAACTGTTAGTTCGTCGTTCTTAGGAAGCTAGTTTGGAAATATTTAAAAAAAATACATAGATATAAATTTATTAGTTAGCATTAAAATAAAGCGTTTAAAATTGCTGGAAAAAATAATTATAAATTCAAACAACTTTATGTATGTTACTATACTTAAGAAAATTTTGAAAAGCTGGCAACGCGATGCCGCGAATGCACCAGCGAATTATACTATTGGATTGCTTATATGTAATACATGCCAAATACTTATTCGGTCCACTGTGCCATAAAATTTTTACGACGTCAATAAAATGATTTACGACTTTAGAAATTCTACGTGTTTAAGGCGCCAGTGACGTGTATTTCAGCTAGGTTTATTAACACAAACAATTTTTTGAGATTGTCTGTCTAAATGAGCATTATTTACAGCAAATTATATTACAAATATTAAGAGTATGCAGGCTAATTTTAATATCCTATATTGATTTGAATGAAAAAATTATTTCACAATTTTCGAATTTATAAAAGATGTATGCACGCCCATGGAATCATAAAGTTGCACCGCTTTTTTGTTCCCCAGGCGTATTTATCATTTTCAATTAAAAATAGAAGGACTATATATACGTATGTTTTTCTAAATTTTTAAAAAAATTACTGTGTGTGCAAAATAAAACGGTCAAGAAGGGGGAATGTCAATAAACTTGTTTTATTAAGAGTATCTGTATAACTTCAAATAAAGACTACAAGAAATGTATTCTTTTTCGTAGTATAAAAATACACATTAGCATTGTAAAAGAACTAACTACCCTAAATTTATTACTCTGTGTGAAAAAAAAATATATATATAAAACCATTTTAAACATTTTTCTTTTGCAATTTATGTCTTTCTTTTATTTTTTTTTGCCTTTTTTTCTTCTTATGAAGAGTCTCCTTCAATATGACATGAGGGTTTTCTCTTATTTTCTTTTGGTAAAACTGCTTTTTTGAACAAAACTTTTTGAGGCACTGAAAAATTTTTTTCATGGATATTGGAAGTAATTCTGCAAAATTTTATTTTTAATGACAAAACATAGCATTGTTGTCATACACATCTTCATAAGGCATATTTGGTAGTTTAAATTCATTATGTCTAAATTTTTAATGTCCGATATTGTTTTCATTTTTTTGAATCAACTAAAACCACAGAGTCTCAACTTCCATTCAAAGATATTCGAAAGTAAAATAATTGTGGGTCTTCTTTGAGAACTTCACTTGTGGGAAATCTTGAGTAACTTCAATTACATCAATAGGTGTAGATTTTGCTCTAGATGATTTAAATATTTCAACTCATTCATTTGGAACCTCAACGCGTGCTTTTTGAGTTACAAGGCAGAAATTTTTATCGCATTCCATGTAGGAATTGCCTCTTATCGGAAAGCTTACTTTTCATTTCAATTTTTTAATTATTAATTTAACACACAAATAGAAACCAACGGACGTTTCAATAAACAATGGCACAGTAATTTGTTCGTTGAGCGACCACCATGTGGCGTAACCATATATTGAACTCCCTATACTTGTCGCAGTGTGTCACAAAATTGTAACATATTGCGACAGATATAATACAATCTTTTTATTTTATTAATACTGATTATTATTTGTAACTGTGTTTATTAAGGTTTTTAGGATGGATATACCCTTTAAATTAAAAAAAACGACAAACTAGGAGGTGACCAGAATGTGTTGAAACCATCTGTCTGGCTATTGTTTTGGATTTAGTGGAACTCATATCAGCATATCCATGAGGATTCCTGGACTTTAACGATCCCATTAGGTAATAAAATTTTCATACATTTCATATCTGGATATTACAACCACGAAATATTGCAAAAATATTGTAATCTAGCAAAAATTACTAGAATAACTAAAATTTTGTTTTCAATTTTTGTAAATAACTTTTTCAAAAAGCAACATTTTTTAAATAGCCACAATACTTATGAATAAAGCCGGCAGATCCGGGTGGCGGGCATAAAGTTTTCACACATCTCTACGTAAATAACAGGGTAAGTTTAACACATCTCTATAAATTGCAACAGTGTTGCAAACTTTATGCCTGTCGCCCGGATCTGCCGGCTTTACTTATGAATCGTAAGAAAGTTTAACAAAAATGGAGTTCAAAAGCGATTTCTTTGCTCATCATTTTATTTAAGGCCTACTATGAAAGATTGTACATCTCATAATCATGACTTAAATGGGTTGCAATTTAAACGCAAATATCTCAAAACTGATATCGCACTATCACTTCAGAAGTGACAAGTAAAAAAACTATAATATTGATTTAGAGACGTTTTTAATTATTGGTCAAACTAATTTTGCTCTCAAACTCAACGGCACTTTTAAATTTACGTTGTTATCCTTCTATTGATGCCTTTAGAAGAATAGTTAACATAATTATAGAAAGAATTTGTTATGACTATGTCCTAAATATGTTTTTTATGCGTTGTGTCGTTTCTGATTTGATCATAAAAAATATTTTTTTTACTTATGTCACTGACTATTATTTATTTTGATATTCAAAAGGGATTCCAAGAGATTTATTTTGTGGGGCTCTCAGATAAAAAAACTACTGTATCATATTTAAACAAAAAATATATATTTTTGAAACGATTTCGTAACGTAATCTACAGTTATGTTGGTATACATTTACTGTATTTAATATAATAGATTTTAACGCACATTAAACAAACGAAAAGTTTTTGTAACAAATTGACAATTAAAAGAACAACAAAAATATAGGTATGTTTTAAATATTACAAATTTTCATAAAATTCAGCATAAAACCGTTTAATGTGTTTTGCATGTACCTAGAAGTTACAAAATATCTGTTTTTTTGCTGTCTTTAAGATTTATCTTTCTTTTGTAAAGTGACTTCAGGGAGGGAATGTTTGGATTTATTTCGAAGCTCCTTTTTATTTTATTAATTTCCTGATATCCACTAGCTTCCTATGATGTTTTGATAAACAACTTATTCAGGTTATTCCTATCGATTGTTTTTTAGTAATATAATTCCGTTTTGAAAGTGCCTTAATTCAAAATAATAACAGTAAAGGCCCCTTCACAGTTCGAAATTTTTATAGCCGGCAAGAAAAATTGCAGCAATTTTTATTGAGCGCACGCGTATTTATGTTGGTTTGGACAATTTCTTAACAAATAAACACAAATACGCATGCGCGCAATATATATTTCTGGAATTTTTCTTGCCAGCAATAAAAATTGCGAACTGTAAAGCGGCCTTAACAATCTTTAAAGAGTCATCAAAAATGACACAACTTGAATTAAGATGTGTCAATTAATTCAAGAACATCTAAAAATGACACAACTATATGACACTTAAGACACGCGCGCCCTTGTCGAATATAAGCGACGACTGACTAAATACTAGATGTGTCATTTCAAAAGATTCTTACTGGTACATATTTTAAAATTAAAAAACTGACACCTCCGCCATCTAGCGGAAAGTCTTGAGAGTTTAGATGTGTCGTTCATCCAGCGTATGGGTATTAATATGTTCCTTTCAAAAATGTCACTTCTGTAGCGGAAGTGCGATATATTGTATAGCGTGAGAAATGTTTAATAGGGTGGCATAAACAGAATTGTTGTTATGATCAAAAAGCATAACGCATAAAACAACACAACAATGGCGTGGTATTAAAAAATTGCAATTTTTATTTGATTTATGCTTGATGTTATGTTCCTCTGAAAGGAGGAGGTCCCCCTAAGGCCTCTTTTCGGCCTAATTTATTTTTGGCCAAAAAACAAAAATTTTTTTTCCATTTATTTATATATCATTTACAATGGATCTCACCACAATATTTTATCGAAAAACATCACCCTAACCAGTCACGGATATCACATCATATAATCTCCCCCCTCCTGAATTACCCCCCCTCCCCGGAAATCTGCACCTCCTGTATATAAATAAATAAAAAATATTTTTTTGATTTTTTTTACCAAAAATAAATTAGGCCGAAAACCGGCCTTAGGGGCCCTCCTCCTTTGTCATTTAACTTTCTGGCCAATCTATGTTTTGGAAGGAATATGAGTCATTTTTTTCACGATGTACTAGTTGTAATAAATAATAACCTTTTGCCTTATTGCTCGTGCTTTGTTTGGTTGCTGTCTTTGTCATTAACATTAATTATAATAGTTAGATCCTTGCAAAAATGAAGAAATTATATGAAAAAATCGTCAACCTTTAAATAGCAACATAATCTCACTTTGTTGAAGGTTATTTCTATTAATGATGAATTAATTCATAATTCATAACTATTCATAAAAGTAATCATGGTAGGTTTAATTAGTAGTGGGAAAACTATTGTGTGTACTACTTGTGGGTACTATGTATAGTATAATGGGTACTATGTACACGAATTTGCAGGTTTTCTTTTATTTTGGTATGGAAATTATAAAAATATTAACTTTTATGTGCACGACTACCATAAGTTTCATAAATATAAGAGAGATATGCAGGTTAATCCAACTTCTAACACGTAAAAACTCCTATTCACCACCATGGTGCAGTGTACATCCGTCAATAATTTGTACTAAATGTTCATAAGGCAGTATGATCATCAGTAAAAAATAAATATGTCTGTGACACGGACACTATCGCTCATATGTATAGCAACTTTTTAAAATCATTCTAAACTTTGAAACAGTTTGATAATAGTTCTTCAAATCTGGTAAAATACAATCGATATTTCCCCAAACATAGGAAAACACAGTATTAGTGGCAACATGGTTTGCTTACATTTCTTGTCCAGATCAATTGGTTTTCTAGAGCTCATATCCTGGAGTGGGTACTGGAACCTTGGGCGTAGAAACAAAAAACTGGACGTTTTCCACGAAACACCAGAACTACTACACTTTCTCGAGCGTTTCGCCAACCAAGTTGGCATCTTCAGGAGAAGATTAAAACTCTAAAAACTAAAACTAAAGTTTTAATCTTCTTCTGAAGATGCCAACCTTGGTTGGCGAAACGCGCGTCGAGAAAAGTGTAGTAGTTCGGTGTTTCGTGGAAAACGTCCAGTTCTTTTTTTTTTTTTTTAGAGCTCATATGTTGACCAACACACTAACACACGTGTTTATTTAGTACGCGTCTTATTATGCATTAAAGCGACTTCAAGCAATGCCAAGAGGTGTTCATTTATCAGTGCAGATGAAACAAAAAATAGTAGAAAAATATGAAAATGGGGAAAAACAATGTAAAATAGCAGAAGCCTTGAATTTGCATAAGTCAATAGTATCAAGGGTTCTTGCAAATCTTAAAAAAAGGGGTACCCTAGAAGGTGTTCTAAAGTGTGACAGAAAGCAAAGAAAATGATAATGTGGTGGATAGAAAAATAAAAATGTTATCCATTAATGATACACTCGCATAAAACAACAGTTAGGAAATGTTGATATCTCCGTGAGCACCATAAAACGAAGATTAAGAGAGGTTGGTTTGTATGGTAGAAAGGCAGCAAAAAAACCTTTCATATCAAACAAAAATAGAAAGGCACTATTGCGTTTTGCAAGAGACCATATTAATTGGTCATATGAAAAATGGAAAACTGTCTTGTTTTCAGATGAAAGTCGATTTAAACTGTTTAAATCAGATGGAATATGCTGGGTGAGAAGGCCATGCGCAGAAAGATTAAATCCCAAATACACAAGGCCGACGGTCAAACATGGAGTTGGGGGTATTATGATGTGGAGGTGTTTCGGAGGGTTTGGCATGGGTCCAGGAGTAAAATTGATGGTATTTTGGACCGATATGGTTACCAAGACAGCAAATCACATGCTGCCCTGGGCAGAGGAAAATATGAGTCTTCGTTGGTGCTTTCAACACGACAATGACCCTAAACACACCTCGAAATTAATTAAAGCTTGGTTATCTGGTAATGTTACTGTTATGGGGTGGCCGGCCCAAAGTCTGGATCTTAATCCCATCGAAAACCTGTGGGATGAAATTGACAGAAGACTTGATCAGAAAAACATCACCAGCACATCCATCTTGTTCACAGAAATTCAAAACATTTGGAATTCAATATCTCAAGATTACATGGACAAGCTGATAAAGTCCATGCACAACAGATGTTTGGCAGTATTGCAAACTAAGGGATATGCTACCAGATACTAAACAAACATTTAAATTCTAAGAGAAAAAATTAGAATATATGTTTTAGTTGTAGTTGCTCTACTTTTGACCACCATACTTTTACATTTGCTTTTATTATACAGTAAGTGGCAGCCTAATGCGTACATAGGTGGATATTAAATACATATTAAATGATACATTTTTATGTCATAGTTAGGCGAATTTACTACTAGCGTCTCGCCAGCACCAGGTCACGGGCGATCCGACCAATCAAACCGAAAAAAGAAAAACGCTCATGCTTCTAGACAATTTTACTGCTGAGAAATAAAAAAAAATAATAATAATAATAAATGTTCTTTATTGGATACATAAAAATAATATTACATATCCGAAGGGCTATCGACCGAGTCCTTCCGCCCACATTGGTTTAATAATTGATGTGATTAACATTTTTTTATATAAAGAACTGAAATACATACATATATATGAAAAAAAAAAAAAAAAAAAAAAAACAAAAATTGTAATTGAAAAAAAAAAATATATATATATATATAATAAAAAAAATAAATATAAAAAATAAATAACTGCTATTCTGCTGCCATCATTGTCAGTTTTTCAAACAAAGTTTGCTCTGGGAATTTAAATCTTGACCGTCTGTTTGGAGTTCTCTCTGCATTGTGATTGAAGAATGTCTCTGTTGTGTGGTTGTCGAGCAAATTTGGAAGAAAGTAGCTGTAGCCTGTCCGTGATCGGGGTTAACTGTGTTTCTTGATACAGATGTTCATTTGGAGGGTTGTGTACTGGGTTGTTGGGATGTCTCATTTTAGTTATTATACGAAGAGATGAAGTTTCAGCGGTTTTAATGTTATTTATGGCTGGTTTCCGACAGTTAACCCTTTCAGGACGGCGACCCCACAGCACTTTATTGCCACCTGGGCGGGTATTTTTTGCATGCCACACGGGCGAGTGTCACATATATGTGACACTTTAGAAATGTGTCTTTCTGGAAGGCGAAAAGAAAGAAAACATTTATTTCGAGATTTATTTATTGAAACAACAAAGTTTATTTTAAAATATGTATTAGAAAGCAACAGAGAAAGTAATAAAAGTAATAGTAATAAAAATATAACAAAAGATATACACCACTTAGCAAACAGCTATATTTATCCAAAACTAACTAACAAACTAACTTGAGTTACTAAGAAAAAAACAACTTATCAAATGCAATAATAATTCTCTCTATATTAAACTCTCTAAAAGTAACTTGGGTTACTAAGAAAAAAACAACTTGTCAAACGCAATAATAATTCTCTCTAATATCTCTACTCCTCAGAAGTTGGCTTCTTCGTGGTATATTTGAAAGCATGGTGTAACGCACAACCCAACGTCACAAGAGGTGCACATGTATCTTGTGTTTTTTCTCCTTTTTCCCGCTTTGTAGTTTGAGAACAAACTTTACACCTGCGAAATTGTGGTCTTCCCTCTTTGCGTGGAACCTCAGCTGGAAAGTGCCTCGCATTTAGCCTCAAAAAGCCCATGGTCGTAAGGCGCTTTTTTGTTTCGGTTGTGGCGGATACCTAAAACCAAATAAACATAATTATAATATTTAGAAAAATTATTCTTTTGTGTAATGAAAAGTATGAAGTGAGAAAAAGTATTCACCTATCAAACAACTGATGAATAATTTCCAAATGAAACTTAGGATACGGGACCGTCTTCTCATGTTGAGTTAAGTACAAAGCATGCGCATTCAAGAGACAAAGATCCAATATATTGTTACGAATTTCTCTTTAAATGATTCACTCCTTTAATTCCAAACACGTTTATTAATATTCTACAACACGTCGGTCTTAACTCTGTTACATCCAAATCACAACTAACTAACTCCTAGCAACAACACCAGTATTTATAGTTTCTACATTTCTAGAAAATTCTTTTGACATCCAGAATATTCAATATGTCATTCCATACAATTCTTTACTAATAACTAGTGTGTATAAACTAAATAAACTAAGTATGTAAACTATAAAACTTAATAAATGTCAGCTGTCACAAATGTCACTTTTACAAATGTCACATTGCTCCCCTCTTCAAAGTTATTCGTCCCGAATAACACTGTCTTCAGTCCTAGGCGGTGGATCTTCGACGACAAACCAATCGGGTGGATTATGTCCTGTGTACTTTGCGAGCCTTTCCAGATGGACCACCTTCGGCTTGCTTCTTGGAGACAGCTGGATGCGGTAGACCAAGTCATTGATTTTCTTTATTATGGTGTACGGGCCTTCCCAGTTGCTCTGAAGCTTTGGACTTTTTCCTTTTGTCCTTTTTGGGGCGTACAACCATACTGCGTCACCAGGCTTAAAGGCAGTCTCTGTTGATGTAGTGTCGAGACGCTGCTTCATTTTGTCGCTGTGAATTTTCAGCTTCTCCCTGGCAAATCGGTGGATCCGGATCCATTCTCTTCGCAAGTCCTCCACAAATTCTGGCAGAGACGTTCTTCGGTTTCTTCCAGTGGACGGCCAAGCATGAGGTCAGTAGGCAACTTCATCTCTCTTCCAGAGGTCAGCATAGATGGAGTGTAGGTGGTTGATTCATGCTGGGAACTTCGATATGACAGCAAGAATAGAGGCACCAATTTGTCCCAGTCCCTTTGATTTTCAGACACGAATTTAGACAGGTAGTGGCATATGGTCCTGTTATGGCGTTCAACCATGCCATTCGACTGGGGATGAAGCGCAGTAGTTCGGGTTTTCTTGATGCCCATTATTTTCATTACTTCTTGCCACAGCTCTGATTCGAAGTTTCTTCCTTGATCGGAATGCAGCTCGAGGGGTACTCCATGCCTAGCTATGACATTCTCGATGAACGCTTCGGCTACAGTCTCTGCTTCTTGATTGGGGAGAGGTACTGCTTCGGGCCATTTCGAGAAATAATCCATTACCACCATCAAGTACTTGTTTCCACGGTCGGTTACAGGTAATGGTCCAAGAATGTCCACTGCTACTCTCTCGAATGGTGCTCCGGATAAGTACTGCACCATTTTACCACGGCTTCTTGTTTTTGGTCCCTTTTTGGCAGAGCACAGATCACATCTCTTGCACCATTCTTCGACGTCTCGGCGACAGTTTACCCAATAAAATCGGTCCCTTACTCGAGCCAAAGTCCTGGTTACTCCAAAATGTCCTCCGGATGGACTGCTGTGAAGCTCTTCTAGCACTTGGTGGATTCTTGCTTTAGGCAAGACCAACTGGTAGACTGCGGATACTCCATCGGGGCTCTCCCACTTCCGATGCAGTAGGCCATCGCGAAGACAAAGGGAACTCCATTGAGCCCAGTATCCCTTTATAGTCGTACCATATCTGGAAACTTCCTGCCAAGTTGGTCGAACTCCATTCTTTACCCAGTTCCGGATTAATTTGATTTCACTGTCTTTCTTCTGGCTCTTCTTTAATTCATCCCAGGACCATCCATCGTCGACTTGTACTGTTGTTGCCATTAACAGTTCATTGGTGGTACTATTTGAATATTCCTTGGTCTCGATCTTCTGGCAGTAGCGACATTTCTGTTCTAAACACGGTCTTCTCGATAATGTGTCTGCATTACCATGTGTTTTTCCACTCCGGTGCATTATTTTGAAATTATACTGTTGTAGTCTCTCCATCCATCTAGCAACTTGTCCTTCTGGGTTCTTAAAATTCATAATCCACTGCAGGGCGTTATGATCTGTCCTAATTAAAAAGTGTCTTCCATAAAGGTAACTATGAAAATGCTCCAACGATTTGATGATGGCCAGTAATTCTTTTCTCGTGACACAGTAATTTCTTTCAGCCTTGCCTAGTGTCTTACTGAAATAGGCAATAACTTTTTTCTTCTTCGTCTTGAACCTGGGATAAGACTGATCCAATTCCATGTTGAGAGGCATCACAATCCAAAATAAACATTCCATCTTGTTTAGGGTATGCCAAAATTGGTGCTGTAGTTAGGCGCTTCTTCAGTTCTGTGAAAGCTTGCTGGCAGTCTGGAGTCCAATCGAAGGTAACATTATTTTCGGTGAGCCGATGTAGTGGTTTAGCAATTTTTCCGAAATCCTTTACAAATTTCCTATAGTATGTGCAGAGTCCAAGAAAACTTCTTACTTGATGTTTATCTCTGGGTCGTGGCCATTCTTTGATTGCAGATATCTTCCTGGGGTCGGTTTGAATTCCTTCGGCGGATACTATGTGTCCTAGAAATTCCGCTTGTTTTTGAAACAGGGAACATTTCTTTGGATTCAACTGTAGGTTGGCATTTCTGAATCTATTGAAGATATCCTCCAAATTTTTAAGATGTTCTTCAAATGATTTCCCCATTACAATGACGTCATCAAGGTATACCAAGCAAGTTTTCCACGTCATTCCTCTGAGTACTAACTCCATCAGTCTCTCAAAAGTGGCCGGTGCATTACAAAGACCAAATGGCATAACTTTGAATTGATAAAGTCCGGTACCAGCAGAGAATGCTGTTTTCTCTTTATCATCGGGATGAAGTTCGACTTGCCAATATCCACTCTTCAAGTCCAACGTTGAAAACCATTTTGACTCTGAAAGTGTGTTCAGGGTGTCGTCGATTCGAGGTAGAGGATAACTGTCTTTCCTAGTCACATTGTTCAGCTTCCGATAGTCCACGCAGAATCTTGTTGTGCCATCTTTCTTCGTAACTAAAACAACGGGTGAAGACCATGGGCTCGATGATTCCTCGATGACACCTTCTTTCAGCATTTTATCGATCATTCCGGTAACTTCATTCTGCTTAGTGAATGGTAGTCTTCTTGGAGCTTGCTTTATCGGTGGGTTATTGCCGGTGTCTATGCGATGTTGAACCAGACTTGTTCTGCCGGTGATGTTTCCATTGGCAAATACATCTTGATATCTGTCGAGGAACTGTCTAGCTTTTCTAGCTTCTTCCGGTTCCAGATGAGCAGCATTTTTGAGCAAAGATTCTGTAATAGTTGGATCACGTACTCTTGCTTGATTCGTCTGAGTTTGGTTGATTTCCTCGCATTTAACTACTCTCTCGACTGGCTCACAACGTCCTAATACTTCATTCTTCTTAAGGATGATCTTCTTGTCCGATATGTTGGCAATTCTTACTGGAATTTGATAATTAATTTGTACAAGGCTTCTTGCAACCAATAAGCCATCGTTCCTTTCGCTCGCCTCGACTATTCCAGTACTTAGACCTTCACCATTTCCATCCAATTTTGCAATGATGATGTTCTCTGATCCTTGGGGAATTTGGATGTCCTCTTCAACTATGATCCTTCTTGATTTATTGTAGTCTTGAAGTTTGGGGGCCATAACAATTTCTTCATTTTGAATTTGTATAGTTTTGTTTTTAACATCCACGACAAAACCATGTTTACTCAGTATGTCTAGTCCTAATATGCAGTCGTCTCTGATATCGGCTGTTAAAACTCGGTGATACATGATTTTCGAACCCAGTTGAATTTTTACATTTAGCTCGCCATGTACAGGAATCAATTCTCCAGTAGCTGTTTCCAATTTCACATGTCTGGATAATTCCTTTGATGATTTTGGCAGAATGTCAGGCCGCAAAATAGTTCTTGTAGCACCGGTGTCAATGACAAAGGAACACCATTTATCGTCCAAGTATCCATGGACTATCAGGCTTCGTTCGTCGCTACTTATTTTTGAGACCGAAATCTTGGGGCATTGAGTATAAGTAGTCGACACACGCCCCCTAGCGTCGACTAATTGTCGTTTTCCGAATTTCTCGCTGGTGATCTGGAACGAGGTCTTCGGTCTGGGGTTGGGGAACGACCAGTCCTGTGCTGTGAAGTCTTTGTTGTCCCATTTTCTTCTCTCCACTTCCTTCTGTCTGGACTCCTGGATCTTGATCTTGAATCTGGCTGTCGATCTGGTGAGTTCGTTCTTGACTGAGACCTTGATCTGGCCCTGCAAAAGCGCTGTAAGTGCCCAATTTTTCCGCAGTTGTAGCAGCGCCTGGTTTCCTTTTGTGGTGAGTTCGATTGTTTGATTTCATTTAATTCTTGCATTAATTTCTCCACAGTTTCTTTAAGCGATTGGCATTCGTCGAATTTAACTTGCCTCACTCTGGTTTTGTAGCTCCTCGATGCTTCTTTAGCTGCTTTAAATTCCAAAGCAGCTATGAGTGCATCACTGATCGTGGTGTGTCTTCCAAGTCGCAAAGCTTGCTGCATTTCGGTGTCTACTAGGCCATCAATAAAAGTCTGGATGCCAATTTGTTCGAGAAATTCTTTGGGTGCTTGAGGGTATGCCAAATGAATGAGTCGTTCGATGTCAGCTTCATATTCTTGAAGAGACTCATTACTTCTTTGCTGTCTGCTCTTGATCTGGGACTGATAAACTTGGCGGAGATATTTGTGTCCATACCTTATTTCTAATGCGCCTATAATTCTGTCGTAGTCATTTTGCTGCTCTTCCGGGATGCTCTGTAAAATTTCTAAAGCCTGACCTCTGAGAGATATGACAAGCGAAGTAGCCATTTCTTGGGAAGTCCATCCGTTCGCTTTTGCAGCAGCCTCAAATTGTCTGCGGTACATGGACCATGATGACTGTCCATCGTACGTGGGAGGCTTAAGCATTTTGTGTACTGACCTTTCAGCATGCATAAGGGTTGAGTTTTGTAATGGAATACCTGGTGAGGTCGAATAATCTCCAGAATCGGCTATTGAAGTACGATGCAATTGGTGGCCCAGTCCTTCTATCTTTTCCAGTATTTCTCTCTGTACTTGCTGTTTGGTGTCTTCCAGTTTTCTTTCCATTTCTTCCTTATTATTTTGAAAGTCCTTCTCTATTCGATTAACTTTTATGCCTACCTGGTCAATCTGCTGTTCCACGCCATCAATCCTCCCAGAAAATTCATTCAACCTTGTGTTTATTACTTGCTGTGACTCGCAAATTTCCTGATGACGCCTCTCTGCATCGTCTCGGTCCTCTTGTCGTCGTCGTTCTGCCTCCTCACGGTCGTCCTGTCGCCGCCGTTCGTCCTCCTGTCGTCGCTTTTCCTCTCGCCTTTCTGCCTCCTCACGGTCCTCCTGTCGCCGCCGTTCTGCCTCCTCACGGTCCTTTCGTCGTCGTTGTTCGTCCTCCTGTCGTCGCTTTTCCTCTCGCCTTTCTGCCTCCTCACGGTCCTCCTGCCGTCGTCGTTCATCCTCCAGTCGTCGCTTTTCATCCTCTTGCTGTCGCTTTTCTTCTCCTTGTTGCAAAAATTTTAGTATCTCACTCACATCCATCGTCGTCGTTTCCTCGTCGTATCTTGTTGCCCTCGTATTCACCATATACAATTTTTCCTCTTCAAATTCTTCGATAATCCCACCGCTGTCACCAAAATGTTACGAATTTCTCTTTAAATGATTCACTCCTTTAATTCCAAACACGTTTATTAATATTCTACAACACGTCGGTCTTAACTCTGTTACATCCAAATCACAACTAACTAACTCCTAGCAACAACACCAGTATTTATAGTTTCTACATTTCTAGAAAATTCTTTTGACATCCAGAATATTCAATATGTCATTCCATACAATTCTTTACTAATAACTAGTGTGTATAAACTAAATAAACTAAGTATGTAAACTATAAAACTTAATAAATGTCAGCTGTCACAAATGTCACTTTTACAAATGTCACAATATGCATAAAAAGTTTCTTATACCATTTTATGGTTTTACATGTGCAGTCAAGTGAGCTGATCATCATGTCTGTTTTGTCCACTGCTCCCATTTTCCTATTATAGTCTACTACACAAAGAGGTTTCTTTATGTTTTCACCAGTGATTCGGTCTTTCTTAGGGAGTGTAACCATCTTATTTTCGTGCATAGTTGAAAGCATAAATACTTCTCTGCGGTCCTTCCATTTTAGAGCCAACATATGTTCGCTGCTCCTAAATTCAGTTTCTCCCTTTTTTAGCTTTTTTTCAAATTTTGGCAACTTTTTTCTGTTTGAGCGCACAGTCCCACAGGAATTGGTTTTATGTTTATGTAGATACGTTGATAATGCGGGACTTGTGTAGTAATTATCACTGTAAAACGAATGGCCTTTATTTAGGTAAGGCTCCAAAAGATTGACTACTACTGCACCAGATAAACCAAATCCTCTTGATTTACCGATTTTTCATTCTCTTTGCCAACATACACGTCGAAATTCAAAATGTAAGCTGTTTCACAATCGCACAATACAAACAACTTTATGCCAAAGCGATGACGTTTAGATTTTATATACTGTTTAAAGTGAAGTCTACCTTTGAATAATATTAGACTTTCGTCAATCACAACGTCTTGGAATGGATATAATTGACGTTTAAAATTTCTTTGAATTAGTTCGAGTATAGGTCCCATTTTATGTAATCGATTATTTGGCGGCACTTGCATTTCATTATCTTGAAAGTGCAAATTTCTTAGTATTTGCAAGTATCTATCACGGGACATTGTGTCTCTAAAAAATGGCGTAGAAATAAAAAAAAATCTGTGCTCCAATAACTTCTTATGTCTGACTTTTTTCATATGGCATTAGAAGTGTAAGAGCTATAAAAATAAACAAATCTCTCTTGTCAATATCTTTCCACATACTTGCATTTTGTTGCTTAGCGTAGAGGTTAGTGTTTTCAATAATCACATTGACGATCTCGTCGTCAAAGAGAGCCAAAAAGTAGTCTAATTCAGATGAATTGCTCGAAAGATTCTCATTTTTGACCCCACTATTACTATTATCAAAATCGAATAGTGTGGGGTAAATTCTTTTGTTTCCCATTGCAAAACATCATCGGTTTGCTCAGTCACGTCCAGATCCATCTAACTCGTGAGATTCATTTTGATTTTTATCCCTGACATGGTTTCCCTTTTGTTCTTCTAAATCCTCTTCTTCAGAACCTTCCAATGAAATCTCACTCGCTTATCAGATTCTACCGTACTCGCTACCACTGTCTTGAAATGGTTCTTCCTCAGATAGATATAAATTTTCTTGCTCCACACACTCAAGTATATTTCTCACTTCATCATTCGTAAGACCACAGTAATCGTCGCGCATAATTTTCTGTCTTCTAGGTCGTTCCGACCGTCTAGAAGGGCCCGCGTGCTCTGTATCTGACATGATGTTAGGTACTCGCCGCTCAAAACTGGTTTTCCAGGCCAATACACCCCACGTGCTCGCATTCGATGCCACGTTGCCGGTTGTCATATATGATAGACAGCGCCACACCGCTATGACGGCCGGTTATCTGCCAAGCAAAAATGAGCTTATACGGTGTGACACTCGACCCTCTGCCAAGTAATAATCTAAAATGTGTCTTATACGTTCTGTCACTACTTAAAAAAACGGATGGTATAGTGTCACATATATGTGACACCCGCCTGTCCGGCAATTTTTTTTTTTTGTCACACTTACGTGACAGCCGCTCTGAAAGGGTTAATAAACAAAGTATGTCCATAATCCAGGATGGGTCTACAGATGGATTTATATATTTTAGTAGCAACTCTTGTAGAGATTCCTTTGTTCTTATATGTAAGAGACCTAAAATGCTTTGCTCTGTTCTTAATTTTTGCTTTGACGATGGAGGTGTGTTGATTAAAGTTCAATTTCTGGTCTATTGTTATACCTAGGTACCTTACTGAATTGGATGGTCTAACCACATGGTTTCTTATGTTGACTGTTGGCGAAGAATCAGACAAGGTATGATTGAATATTAATAACTGTGATTTTGTAGGGTTTATAGTAAGTCGCCATTTATTGAACCATTCTGTAAGCTCATCCATTTTTTGTTGCAAAGTTTGCATTAAATTTTGAAGGCTTGGGTTGTGTCCCACAATTGCAGTGTCATCGGGCAAACTGGAGTAGATATGTCATATCTTCTTTTGGGTTTTGGTCCTGAACTATATCCGAGCTGAAAATGTTGTATAATAGCGGTGATAGAGGCGACCCTGTGGTACCCCTTGTTCCGGTGAAAATTCATTTGATATACTATCATTTAATTTGACATGTAACCTTCTTTTTCTAGAAAGTGCCTTGTGATGTGCAGTAAAAAGTCTGGAATTCCTATGGTTTTCATTTTATATAATAATCCTTCGTGCACACACTGTCAAATGCCTTCTGGATGTCTAGATATATCGCTGCTGATTTTAAGTTGTCATGTCTAGCTGCCTGTACATTTGATAATAGAATTGTTAATGGATGAAGTGTTGAACATTTTTCTTTAAATCCAAATTGATGCTTAGGGATTTTATTATTTACCACTTCATTAATTTTGTTTCTTATTATTTTTTCAAAAAGTTTTCCTAGTACCGGTAACAGTGTTATTGGTCTATAGTTATTGGTTAATTTGTGATTCGTGTTTGGTTTCGGTATACTTATAATTTCCCCATTTTTCCACTCTGTTGGGAATATATGATATTTTAGGCAGTATTTGAATATTTCAATAATATATAGATGTATATTATATTGAAGTTGTTTTATTATAGACCATGGTATTTTGTCACCTCCTGGAGAAGTGTTTTTTTGTTTGTGTATTATATCAAAATATTCTTCTTCATTGATTTCAACCTGCTCATTGGGGATTTCTGTATTAAAATACTCTTGGTACCAGTCGCTTACGGTCTTGAAGTGGTTTTCGTCGAAGTTTGGATCTAAGGTTCTGTTATATTGTTTCTTATAGTGTCTTGCAAATATATTCGTGATTTCTTTGTCGGAGTTCACTATTTCACCATTTTCTTCAATTTCTTGTATTTTATGTCTTGTTTTATATTTAGACATTTTATTGATGGTTTGGTAAAAAAGTCTACCCCTGGATTCATTTATTTTTTCACAGGCTTGCAACCAATGTGTGTGTTTGGAACTGCTGTACCATTATTTGAATGTTTTTATTGTACTTGTTTATTTCCTTTTTATATCAGGGTCAAAGGTTGTTTGATATTCCCGTAACATTTTTTCTTTGCTTTTATCATTTTTATTATGTAGGGTGGTAGTTTATATGTATGGAATTGCGTATTAATGGTGGGAGTATTTGCTATTACAGCATCCTGTAGTTTTTTATTAAAATTTGTTATGTCATCAGGGGTTTCTACTATATTTCGTTTGGATTCTATGTATGTCAACATATCTTCGTTTATCCTTTTGATATTGCTATTTTTGTAATTGTCTTTTAAAGGAACCTGGACTGGAGTTGGCGTATATTCGAGGTCAAAATTGATCGTGAATGCTAGGTGATCAGATCCAATATCTGGGATTACTTCGACTTTTAAGAAATTATTTTTAATGTTTTGAGTATGAAGTATTAGGTCTGGAGTAGTATCATTATTATTTTCCATTAAAAATGTAGGAGGTGTATTGATTTTTTCAAATCCATTAATGTTGATAAAATTGTCTATTTGCTTTTGTTTACCCCTATTAATGTTGAAATCTCCAATAATTATAGTATATTTGTATAGCGAAGCCTTGATGAATATACTTTCTTCTATTTTAGATGTTGGGTGTATATAGACCAGAAAAATATGTAATTTGTCATCCTTGAATGGTATCGTAAAATGTAAGCATTCATTCAAAAGGTTATTGATTTTTGGTGCATTGGCTTTTCCCATCTTGAGCCTCGGGTGACTGTGAATTAAGCTCCCTCCTCTCGCATAATTAGTTATGACGGTTCCCTGTCTGAATTGTATCCCAGTTTTTGTAGGTAACGTTTTCTTTAAGTTTAGTTTCTACCATCATCGCACAGTTAATATCGTTGTTTTCTATATAATTGTACAGCAGTTGTCTTTTGGTCATGTAGCTGTTTATGTTGTTATATACTATATTAAGAGATGAGAATAGGACCACTTTGTTCTCCTTGTATTGGTTCTGTTGGCGAATTGCTGGAAGGCTTGTCTAGATCGAACATAAGTATGTACATATTGTTACCAGAGAAGACGGCTGTAGTGTCGATGTTGTATAGTTGAATGTATCTTTTTCGTAGCTTTTCCAAAAGTTCTTCGCGATTGGTATTTTTTGGTTTGTTGATTTCGGTTATATATGTGTTTATTATAGAATCATGTATTGTTATTTTTGAATGAATTCTAGTATTCATGGTTTTTGCTTCCTCTATTTCACAACTTTTTTTATTGTTTGATTTAATGACCGCATTTGGAATTCCTTGAATTGGTTGCATAGGGCGTTTTGGGCATCGGTTTGACCAGGCTTTGTGATCTTCTGCCCCACATGCTTGACATTTCGGTGGTAGATTTGTTGTGCATTTTGTAGTGGTGATTTCCATTGCATTTTTCGCATTTTATGCGTTCATTACAGTTTTCTTGTAGTATGATTATATTGTCCACATCTTCTACATGGAACCGGCACTGGTTTTGGAGGGTGGCTGGGGAAAACTGGATATACACGGTTTTTGTACAACAGACCATTATTAAGTAGTTTTTCAAAAGAAGTGTGACATCCAGTTATTATCCTAATTAGCATAGTAGGTTTGTTGGTAGTTTTGGACACAATTCTTTTGCAATATCTGTGTTTTATATTTTGTTCGCTTAGAAATTCACTTAGTTTTTCATCTTTTATATATTCCTCTACTGACTTAATTATGACCGAATATGATGATTCTGGGGTTTTTCTCGGTTCTAAATTAGTGGCCATTGTCTCTTTATAACCAACAATTTTTTTGCCTTCCATTAATTTTGCTAATTTAGCTAGTAATTGATATTTGTCCGTGTTTGATTTTAGTAAAAAACCTTTTTTTGTTTTTAAAATTATATCAGTGGAATTGGGACATTCATTTTCCCAGATATTTGCTAAGTCTAGTCAGTTTGTGGATTCTTCAGTTGTTATGTAAAATAAATATCTGTATGCTTGATTTGTTATTTCTTTCATTTTCGATGAATGAGTTTTTATTGTGTTTCTCGATGTTGTGTTTTTGTCTGTTTGCTTGATATTTCTGTTTTTACTTGTTTTTGTGGGTCTCATGGTATAATAAATTCAAAAAATTAAATCTATTTTTATATTGCGATCCCGCTCCGTCAGAAAAATAAAAAAGCTTTTTCACGTTTTCTACTCCAAATATTCTTTATAAGTATCGTATCATTTTAGAGTTGTATAGATGAACGCCAGTGGCTCGTGATTTTCTGAAAAACTACAAAATTCAGGTGGTGCACTATATAATTTTCTTTGTAATAAATTACATATACGTGCAGTGATGCTTGGTCCTTACTCCAATGTTGAGATTGAATGGCATTCTGTACATGAAAAGAGTAATTTTCAGAAAAATCAAGAGTAACTAAAAATTGCCCATGGCCGACTTTTAATTCATTTAAATACTTACATTGTGCTTCAGCTATAAAATCATGTTTTAATATATCTAGTAATTCTACAGTAATATTTTTTTATGAAAATATCAACATCTTCGGTTTCATGAAGCAATTGACATCTGTAAAAAATATTTGTTTCAGAAAAAATTACAAAAGACGTGAATAAATTCTGTAGATGAACTAAAATTACCTGTCCGTCGTGAGCCATTGGTTAAAATAAATATTTTCAATATTGTATTGTTGGAGAATTTCTTTCAAATTACGAGAAATTCCGTCTGTACCAGGACAGTTTCTGCACTTTGATAAGTAACAATCAGCAGTTGGCTTTGAACAAATCATAGATTTCAAAAAAATCTCGATAGCTAGTTTGAAAATTACACTTTTTACGAGCAAATTCTTCTTTGAGTTCTCTCTGTTAAGCCGGATATTTCCATGTACACTCGAACCCCTCTTAAGTCGCCAAATCCGTGCATCATTACCTCGCTTAAGTCGCGAAATTTATCCTCTCTTCGCGATCATAACCTCAACTTTTTCGTGTTTTAGCTGCAAAACGAAATATTTAGAGATATACCACAGCACTTGTTATAACGAAAAATGAGCCAACTGAACGAAAAATCAATGTACGTATACCCAGTCGTGCGTGACAAAGTTCAATTTTCGACTTGAATGAATATTTTAAAGATTAAATATTTTTAAAAGACACCTAATCAATAAATTTATTACACAATCATTTTTTTCAATTAAAATTGTACATATTCATGCGAGAATCCAATTTCCAAACGTAGTTCTAAAACTTTTACAGGCGGTGACTTAACCGGGACGGTTTCGCGACCTAATAGGGGGAAACGTGGTGAAATAACAGAGGATGTGAATTAAGCGAAGGTGAAATAAGAGGGGTTCGAGTGTATTTTACATACACAAATGTTATGAGTGCCTTTTACGCCAACAGGGATACACTGTTGGGCCCTTAAAGCTGTAAATGTTGACAGAGAAATTGTCAAACTTGGGTATTTTGTTAAAAAATCCGTATGTAAGCTATGAAGATCTCCCAACAGTAGACGTTTCTAAAAAAAATATTAAAATATGGAAATATTTTCCATCGATTTTGACAGATCTTTCATTCCTGGCATTACTCGACTAATATTGTCTGAAAGGTAAAATTCTTCGACTTTGCTTATCAGATCTGAACTTATAGCTCTTCCTTTTTTTTTTATCGGACTGCGCACAGTATCCTTTTTCATTACGCAATTTTTTTAGCTGAGCTTACTATACGTCTGCTCACGTCAAATTCTCTCGCTATTTTTTCGTGTAGACCACTTCACAGGGATCGTTGTTAATATAGTGATTTTTTGCTTTCGCTTTGATGCACGTGACATTGCTAATTTAAAATCATTTATCCAACTACGATCGATATCATCAGTACAAGAATTCAAACTACTTCTATCTATAAACCTTCGGAGAAATTAATTGTCAGTATCGGACAAACTCAAATTCTTTTTTTTTTTTGCAGGAGGAGCCGTAATTACTTCTTCAAAAGCAGCTTCAAGTTTCTGTCTCTTGTTTACGTTATCAACAGATTTACAAACATAGTTTGGATCTTTCCCTGATTCCACTTCTTTCTCTTCATCGTCATCATTTTTTTTATGCTTTTTTTTTTTCTGCTCGATTTTCGGAAATTTCGACTGCTTTTTTAAACTGAGCGGAATCTTTAGTAGTCTTTCATACAGCCGCCTTTTACACGAAACACAAACAAACGATCCAAACAAATCACTGAACTTTTGGTCCTGCTTATCTGACAAAAAAAACAACTTATTTTTCACACTATTATGTCTTTGTTTATTGAAAGGATTACAGCACGTTGGAGGTGGTGTCATCGTAAAAACAGACGTAATGCGTATGAAATGAAAAAACAAGTCGACGCGTGTCATGCGATTTTTTCATTTGTTTATACGCGTGTCGTCTGCATTCAAAATTCTTTAGAATGTAAGATTTTTTCAAGCTACTCTGAATCTACAGTTGTATAAATAGTAAAAAACAAATAATCGATGTAAATAAATAAATAAATAAATCAACAGGCAAATTATTTAAAAAATGCATAGATCTTTTATAAGATTCTTCAATAAAAAACATAAGCGAGACACGAGCGCTCGATTAATCGGCGCTGCGCTCCGCCCTGGGCCGCAGTCCCGCGTATTTTCATCAACGTTAAAAAATTCTTATCTTTTTTTTCGGATCGAGTGCACTGAAATATTTTCGCAGGATCAATTAGTGTATATTTTAAGGAATGTAATCGATTTTTTTTTTTTAACACAAGGAGAACATGGTCAAATCGTCAATTGTTTATTGCAAAATTAATTATTTATAACAAATGTTTTAAATTGTTTTTATAAACTTTTTGAACCTTTTACGAGCTGGTACTGTTATAATGTACGTATTTATGTCTAATATTAATATTGTGAATGTCTAACCGAAATTTTGTTTTATCTAATAGATAAGGATGTGATCCACGTTTCATTATTTACATATACAGTGAGGTCCATAAATAACGGATAAATTCATTGTCTACGTAATTTACAATTTACGAGGAAAATCCTGAAACATGTCAATTCTTAATTCTAGGATGACATTTTTTGAGCATAATTTTATACCTCCCCCCTCCAACCCCCTTGAGTGACATATACCCCTTTAAAATTTTGTAATTCTCCATCCAGCAACATAAGATTTTTTTAGTTTCTAAAATTTTTTTATTGAAAAATATTACATTTTTAATGTTACTAAGTAAAGAAAAGAACATGAAACACAACAGTAGAACAGTTTAAATCAAATGTTCAAACTGGGCGCACGTTTCTTGACAATAATGGAGGCGTTGCTGAAATTCTTCTAAAACAATTTGTATTGTTTCCGTGGTGATTTGATTAATTTCTTGCCTTATTCTGTCTTTTAAATCTTCTACGTTATTTGGTCTGTTGAAGTAGACGATTTTAGTAACCCCACGAGTTCGATTTTAAGTAACCCCATAAAAAATAGTCAAGCGGGGTCATCGAGAGAACGAGCGGGCCACTCAATTTCACCGCGTCAACCGATCCATCTATTGGGAAAAACTTGATTCAGATAGGCTCTTACTTCCAATGAAAAAATGTGTTGCTCCGTCCTGCTGAAACCAAATATTTCTATCAATTTCATTGGGGTTCTTAACTCTGGAACTAAGAAATTTTGCAAGAAATCCAAGTAACGCTTGTTTGGTTCGATAATTTGAGAATTTATAATTCCGGGTCAAACGTTCACCTTCTCAGGATATTGAGTATTGGCCTCCATCATCCAATGTGGATTTTCTGTACTCCAGTATCTACAGTTCTGTTTGTTGACTGTTCTATTTAACTACTACCATAAATTAATTTTAATTTACTAAATGCATCTTTTACTGTATTATGTGTTACATGATCTGTGAATTTTATTGATTCTTCACTAAAAAGTGGCCTCTTCGGCTTCTTCGATGACCTCTGCAGGAATTGTGTAGGTTTCTTCCATTATTTACCAAATTCACATTTTTTTTTCAATTTGGTAAATAAACAAACAAACCATAGAAATCACAGATAGAAACTAACGGAGCCTACCAAGTTTAAATTAATTTTTTAAACTGACACTCGACGTAATATTGAGATGCCATATTATAAAATTTAACTCGGACATTTCTCAGAAATGCTTATTAGCCATATACTGAAATGTGTAGTATATGCTTTGGGAAATGTTGAGTTGAAATAAGTACTTATCTAAAAGGGGTTAACATCATTAGGTTGCTTACAGTAAGGCAACGCTTGATCTAGCAGGATACAGCTGCCAAGCATTTAATTACTAGATATTTATGGTCCCGAATATACTAAAACATTTTTATATTTAACCCTCTTATGCATAATTCTTGGGAAAAAATATAAAATCGATATAAGCAAAAAAATATTTTATTGCTTATAATATATAGTTGTATTTTATATACATAATTAAAAGGGTACTTGTCCGTCAAATAAAATAAAAAACACTAAATGCCCATTCCAGTGGACAACATGCATTTCTGTGAATGGGAACTCAGTTGAGGGTTTGTCTTCTGTTGGTGTGAAGACATTCAAAGCAGTCAGGACAGCAAGGTTCATTGCACCTTTTACATAAATAGTTTTTCGTTGACAGGCAGAGGAGTGACATCTGGCATTTTTGATATCTGCCAATTTTGGCCAGTGACCTCTAGGATCTGTTCTAATTTCATCTGGTACTATATATATACATCCTAGGAAATTGCACCTTTACATATTGGCGATATATGTGTAGAAGAGAATAAGTTAAAAGACACCAATAAGGACAGACAAAGACAGTTAGATGCCACATTGTTTCACGCTTGTGCACGTATTAGAAACGTATGAGACCTGCGCGTGATATAAATTTGGAGTGGGGTATTACCTACACGCCTATCGCCGAATTTGAATGCAACTCAGTACTTTTTCGCAGCTATGGATGTGTACATAGACTTAGCTGTATGAAACGAAATTATTACGTAATTCTGACTTTTACAATTATCCCATACACTTAAAAGAAGTGTACGAACATAATTGTATTTATTTTCAAATTTTTGTATTCCTTAACTAACCGGTCTGCAAGAAAATAAAATTGAAGTTCTGTAAAAAATAAAAAAATATAAATATAAATCAACCCGGTTATAAGACGAAAGAAAGAAAAAATGCCCATTGAATAAGTGGTTCAAAAATGTCGCCCCTTTGTGCTTCGCAAAAACCTAGTCTATCGTAAAATTCAGTTCTTACGCGTTCTAACTTCTAACACTTCAGGGGAAAAAGTTTTCCCCTGAAAACACTTCATAAAAGTTTTAAAATGACATATCAGTCTGGCAACTATGGATATAATATTTCTCTGTGAGTTCCCTTTACTCGAAGAGTTTATTCTTTTCTATCTTTTAATGCTCGGCTTTGAAATCTTGGACTGCACACACTTAAAACTGCACACAGAATGACCTGACAATTTGTATTGTAGTTTTAGTAGATTTACACCACCTTTTTGTGATATTCTGTGGTTCTCTACCAGCACAAGCAGATGCCACATGAATCGAATTATTATCAAACCATTTGACTATGGTTATGCCGGAATCTCACGTGACAACACTGGAATTATCTTGCCATTTTTTCTTCAACTCTCTTTATCTGTCAGCATAAGGTTTTCTGTATTTGAAAGTGTTAGACCTAAGAGTATCAGTTGCCCAAATCTTTTTACCTTTCAGATATTCTAATAGATCAAGAGAGCAGAACAAATTATCGAAGAAAAGTTTGTGATTTCTTCCAGCCAAATCGTCACTGAGACGTAGAACAACATCTGCACAAGCTCCCAGTTAACTTGTCCTCCTCAGGATAAGTGAACTGGAAGTGAATAAATCGTTTTTTTTAAACAGAGGTATCATATATGACACCTTGGGACTTAAAACATACAAAAAATACAGAATGCAAGAAATTATATTTATCTGTGAAAAGAAGCAAAACAGTTCCTTTCAACACTACAACATAAATAAATATTGCATGAGGTGCATTTGGCAAAAGTAAGTTTGCCACATTTTGGATATCGACATTTCGATCTTGTTTTTTGCTCATGTTTTGTAAACACAGGCAGGTGATTGCTGCCTTCTGTCTTCAACCGTCTATTTGGAATAGGTTGCACTTTCCTCTGCTTACAAAGTGGTGTTTCCTCCTCTGACAGGTCGGAATTAGAAGTTTCCTGATGTTTCTCAGAATAAATGAGTGATTCAGCAATCGATAATTAAAGTTCTAGATAGTCTAGAATTTATTTTCTTGCCGTGCCTTCTGCAATAGCATTTTGGCGATATTCTAGCCAGCTTGCTGCCACTGCAGAATCAAAAAAATGATAGATTGTCCGTATGGTGCACTTTTTAGTTCTTGCACGCATAGCATATTTTCTTATGACCCATCTAGTAAGTCAACACCTCCCATTTTTGCATTATAATCGGCCACAATAGCAGGTTGTTTTATGGTAATATATTTATTTTCACTTTTTGACCACCTTGTACAACTATTTTCTGGTTAAATACCAGTGCAAGAAGCAAAAAGCACTGGTCGTGAGTCAAACCATTTGGTCATAGGGTGACCGAACCGGTTTTCGGACATCTAACTGTTTTTCTGCATTGAACACTTAATAAAATAGTTAGTTTATGCTATGAAACAATTTCTGTCGGCGTAAATGTATTTTTTGAAGTTTGAAGT
The DNA here is from genome assembly GCA_029963805.1 of Aromia moschata. NCBI lineage: Eukaryota > Metazoa > Arthropoda > Insecta > Coleoptera > Cerambycidae > Aromia > Aromia moschata. Next base: position 1,068,724 of record JAPWTK010000118.1, read on the forward strand.
ATGGATTGAAATGAAAAAGAAACATAACACGCAAAAAATTTTTTTGGTTATGCCTTATAAAAGTCAAAAAGTCGATTTTACCAGTTTTCAGACACCATAGACAAATTTCCGGACACTGATGCACCCTTTTTCGGACAACTGGTCGAAAAGCAGTATTTTTCGATACCACCAATGATTGACGTATAGTAGTCAGTCATGAGTTCAGAAAAAAGTACAAAAAAAATAGCATTGTGAAAGAAAACATTTTTTTATAATCATACACAGAGTCTGCATGTACATTTCGGTAGAAATCGTAAAAAAAAAAAAACAAATAAAAAACGAATACGCCATTGCATAATAGAAACATCTAAATATTACCTTAGGTACAGTAACAGAAATATAAATTCGAGTTGGTATTACATTACCTATAACAAAAAATAAATATTAAATTTCAATGCTGAAACCTAAACTGATCTTCCTACAATAAGGCATTGAGAGAATGTACTTATTGTTATTGGCACATGTCACATATGTAGTCTTTTTCAGCTGCATCATTGAACGTCAAGTCTGACATATGAGTACATTTGAGGTGATACCAGCGAGGGCATTTATCACAGCCTATGTTTTTGTTTTCGTCATCTTTGGCATCGCTGAAAAGCTCTTCTTCACAGAGAGTGCATAACACTTTATCTTTGCTTGTTGAACCCTGTGTCTCTGTATTATCTTTCATACTTGTCGCCGCTTTTTTTTTGACTTTTTCGTTGGTTTTGTTTGATTTTGGCTTTTTTCTTCATTGATTTTTCGTTTCAGGTAAGCTTTCTCCATTTTTTCTTTTTCTCATCATCTTTGCGACTGTAGTAAGCTCTCCACGCTGCAGATGATATTGCATTAGGTAGTTTTTCTTTCACGCGGCATCCCTGCTCCTTTTTCGAAGATGCTTCTGGGAATGTTAGATGTTTTTTAAAAGGGTCAAGAGTAATTGCCTTTTCAAAAATGTCTTTCTTACCAGACTCATTGACGTCTTCATTTCCATCAGTTATATCTTTGGGTTTTTCATTATTTTCAGTCTTTTCACTACTATTATCTGTATTTGTACTATCATGTATCTTAGTTTGTAATATCACAGCTGTGTATCTATCAGTTTGATCAGAGCTAAGCTTTTTTGTCCATTTTCCGTGCAAGTTACTTTTTCAGTTTCAGCCTCACTCAGTTTGTCATTTTCTTGCTGGTTGACTGTTCTATTTTCCTTGTCATTTTCTTCTTCGTGTCCTTTTCCATTTCCTTCTTCTTCGTATCCTTTTCCATTTTCTTCATTAGTTTCAATCACTGCTTCATTTCTTTTCTCACTGTCCAATTCCGTTTCTGTTTTTTTGCCGCTTTCAGATTCTCTTCCGTTTCCTCTTTCATTACGTGCTTTGATTTCATTGCCTTTTTCTCCTCCATTGTATATTCTAATTTCTCTTAAAGTCATAATTTCTTCCAGACAAAAGTCATCGGTCCCAATAATTTCAATGTCATCATTTTTTTCTGATGCAATTTGACTCTTTTTTGCTGTTGATACATCATCTCCGTTGTCAATGTAGTTGTTTTGGGGCACGTTTTCCAATACTTACAATTCTGAGTTTTGGTTACTTGTCCAGGAATTGTTTCCAAAGTTCAAAATCGTATCCTCCTCGGTTTCCACTATATCAACTGCAAAGTTACATGATCCATAGGAACAATACTTCCCACAGCAATATCCATAGCCTGATCTGCTGAAATAGTTGTTGATGTGGATGGTTGAATTTTGCTGGAATCTTTTTCCATTAGTGATTTTTGAAAGTCTATTTCGTTGATTACAATCTCTACATTGACACCATATTTTTTCAGATCATTGGAAATTGATTCGATTACTCTCCTAGCAGCATCGAAATCATTAACGGTTAATGTTTCTTCTGAGGCACTTGCTGTAACAGTTTGTTGTTGACAATTTTTTTCAAGGAGATTTTTAACACATTTTGTGTAGTCTACACTATCAGGGTTGAAAGGATATAATCCGCATTTGCGGAACCCTTTTACAATATGACTTTGCATTTGCGTATTTTCCAGTGTCTCTTCAAATACTTTGCAGAAATTAATCTTTGTGATAATTTGATTCGAATTTTCAGGGCGCTTCTGCCAATTCTTAACTGTATTCTTCCATTCTTGCTTCATGGGTTTGAACACGCTAACGTCAGCAGGCTGCAATATGTGCGTCGTGTTTGGGGGTAGAGCGTATAAAATAATATCATGTTGTTCGCAAAACTGACTCAACGGCAGAGTCATATGTGATTTATGCCCATCTATTAATAACAAAATCGGTCGCTTTACTCCGTTTCTGGTCAGCCATGAGTTGAAATCATTTGCGATGTACTCAAAAAATACTTCTCCTGTCATCCAACCCGATTCGGATTTCCCGATAACCCAATTTCTCGGAACATTGTCCACAAGAGCTTTGGGAGGCCTCACATAGGGAAATACCACCAAAGGAGGACAGATTGCTCCTGATGCATTAAATGTGATAAGGACAGTGGTATTTTCCTTTTCCTTGCCTGACTTGATTACATACAAATTTTTCCAACCTTTCAGTCCGAGGACTTTACCAGTTTTAGGGCACAAGGAAAATCCTGATTCGTCCCCGTTGAATATTCTAGTGGGGTCTTCTAACACATCTTGAAAGTTGTTGTTCTCTAAATATTTTCGCAAAGCGCAGAACCACGATCGAATGGATTCTTCAGTTATCAAAGCCCTCGCTCTATTGATCCCCTCTGCCTCCCTTTGGGAAATTTCGGGGTGTCTTTTCAGAAATCCCTTGTACCACCTAACGCCAGGTTCACCGTTGGGAAAGGAGTTTGATTTTCCGGTATCAGCAGCAAGTTTTGCCACAGCTTCCAAAAGATCGCTTTTTGAGATCGGAAAGCCACATTTAGCAATATTTATAGCCCAGTCTGCAATTTTATTTTCTCCTTCTACAGTCAGCAATGGTGGCGGTCCAGTTTTTTTCTTTTCAGCTGGTGATTTTCCAGTATATTTATCATGGACGGTGGCTCTGGGGATGCCTATTTATAGATCAGATGTCTATAAGAGGGATTGAAATAATCTTTTACATACCATAACGCCTGCTGGCTTCTCTTACACTTATTCCAGTTTCTCGAATAGCCTGAAGGGCTGCTTGGAGTGAAGCATTTGAGTAAATACTAAATTTACGGTTTTTTGCCTTCAACATTTTTTTTGGATTCTAGTGTTTTTGAGGTCGGTTTTGTTTTCGCCATCTGAAAAAAACATTCATCTTAGGTATCTGGTTTTTATAGGTATCTAGGTTCATGACACTGAATTTGTTAAATTTTAAATACACATGTCGATGGTCAAGCGCACAAATGTGATAAGTGCTAAATATTAAATTTTCAGTATTCAGAAAACAAAGTTTACCCTGAGATATAAATTATTTGTTATAACTTTTTTAAAGGCAAACGTTCAAGTATGTTATAAAACAATAATATTTCTATAAGTTGGTGGTGTATAGATGAAAATTTAAATAAAACGTGACAAACAATTTTTGAAAAAACTTTTATTTTGTTTCACTTAACGCATTTGTGTAATATAAGTATAATATTTAACACATTTGTGTAAACATCAAGAAAGAAGAAATAAGTATTTTTATGACAAAATATTAACCTAAAAAATATGCCAGAAACGAGGTAACTTTAATACGTTATTCCAAATCACCATGAACTGCTAATTCAACCTCATTTGATGTTGAGGGGATGTTGTTAATAAAATCAGCATAATCTTCAGGAATAATTTTTTTATTCAGTAGAGTAACAAGGTCATTTTTTTCTTTTCTGAGACTGCAATACGTCTATCATATTTGCAATTTAGCTTGATTGAATCCCAACTGCGTTTTCTACCTGATCTTCTTCTGTTTTCTGTAACATCTATTTCATAAAATGTTTCTGAGGAAAGGTCGTACTTATATTGAATTACATACGGCTTACTTTTTTGCAAACGTATCCATTTCATTCGCATCCAAGATACTTTATCTCCTCTACTGTTTAGAGATGTATTAACAACAATACTATCCACCAGATGATTAAGATCAAAGAAATCTGAGTGTTTTGGATAAAATACGGTCTTGGCTTGATTCTGGCAGTGGAGATGAGCAGACACCACTCACGAGTATTATAAATTTTTTTTATGCGCCCTTGCCCTTTCTATAGTGGAGTGCATAGAATCAGCTTCTAGATAAGAATGTCCAGACTCCATAAATTAAGGTCAATGATTTTAAGATTATCAATCTTATTAACCGCATAAAGCATTGCAGCCACGACGAACTTATTACGGTTCTGACCGCCACACGTGTCCGAAAATGATGATACGTGTTCTACAGTCTTTGGTAGACTGTGCAGGTATTTAAGAAGACTTGATTCTATTTCGGAGCTACCTTTACTGCCGTGTGTCTCATCCCACACATAGCAAAATCTATCTCGAGTAGAGCTGTCATAAATTGTGAAATTGTAGACATTCAAGTGCTGTTTGTAATATATCTGACAGTCACCTGCAAAAGGAATAGGCAAAATTGCCTGAAGGTCAAAAATAATAGCTCTAAACGTAACTCCTTTATCTGCTATTCCTTTTATCTTATCTGCTTCTTTCATATCCATCGATTGCTTTTCTCGCTTCTTGTGATTCTCATATTCTTCTCGAAGTGATTCTTTATCTTTGGATTCCTTAAAGACATTGCAAACAGAGCACTGATCCTTTTTGGGTTTATAAAATGCCAGAGCTGGTTCAAATTGACGAAAAACGCGCTCATAAACAAATTGAGATACAGGTTGTCGATTTTGGTCTGAACACAGCTGAAGGTATAGGCGGTACATTAAGGATACATTTAGCTCTTGGGACAGATACTCTTTAGTCGAATCACGCCTACAATAATGTGACTCAATTCTACTAAATGAATTTATGTGATCTTTAACGAACTGCTCGTCATTTTCATGAGTAACATTGTGGGGTTTTGCATCAGCTCTTCTATCATATCCAATAAAGAGGCCGGTTTCGCTAATAGATTCAACACACTTTTCAATTACTCTATGCGACATTGAAAATGTGGCACAAAAAAACTTCTGACAAACTCGATGGCTGACCCCTGATAAGTCTTTCAAATAATACTGTCTGGAAGTTTTTCTGTTTTTTGTCATAGGATTATTCTTTTTTCTGTTGATTGGAACATTCTGAATGAGAGCACTTAAATATATTTTCTGCCTTATGTAGTCTGCCAGGTCGTAGTATTCCTTACAAACAACTTCCCTATTTTCTTCGGAGATAAAATTGCCACATTTAAAGCGACATTTTGAGCAATCTACTGCTTTAGGTTTTTTTTTTTCGGGAATATCCTTGCCTGCTCGGTTTACATATTTTTTTCCAGCAAGTCTTAAATCTTTGACAATAGATCTTTTCCACAGGGCTCTATTTGCTTTCTTTCGTCGACGTTTTTTTGATATACCTGCATTATTATTTTCTGCTTCCTCTACTTCCACATCTGTAGATGTTTGGGATTCATTGTCTTCTTCAGATGATGATGGCTTGTATGAACTTCCAGATGAAGCATATGGATCCGACAGCTCGCTTATGCTCACATCAGCATCGCGGGGACTATTAGGAAGATGATTTTGAATATTGAAATTCAATTCCGATTCACTATCTAAAAAAAATTGTTTACACATAAATTTAATTTTTTATCATAATAAGTTATATAAAAAAGTTTAAACAGAAAGTTGGATTATTTATACATTATTATTTATAAGTCACGTACTATTTTCAATTTTTCATAACATAAAATATTTTTTTTAAGTAACATTAACAATGCAAACTACCGCGCCACTGTACACCCATACAATCATTAGTTCAGCTTTATGGGTCGATTCTGTGCACTTTCTGTAAACTCCTACAGCTCTGTAAGAATCTTCCTCCAATGAGAGACCTTTATTTTTTAAAATGGACATCTCTGATTGGTTAAAAATTGTTACAGACCTGTAAGAGTTTACCGAAAGTGCACAGAATCGACCCATTAGTCGCATTAAAATATTTGTTTAAAGCAGATTTATAAAATTATAAATAATACGTGAATTATAAATATGTACATTAATAAAATGCACTTACCTGGTATATTTTCTGTTATTTCGTTATCAGGTTCGAATAATAATACCCCACTACTTGTATTTGTTTCCATTTGTATAGGAATTTGTTCTTGTTTATCAATATCATTCAACATTTGCTGGTTTGGCTCATCACCTGAGAATAAAAGTAGGTATTATTTAATTTAGTTTTTGTATATTATCATATTATTCACCGTTTTAGATGTACCAGAATTAACATACTATAGTATATTACAGTGAATTAATCTTACCATTTTGTTTCTGGTTAACTTCAAGAGCTAGCTGCAATATTTGTTTCGACCGAGATTACATTTTTCTCTAATACAACACCCAGTCTCTCTATTTATTGTTGTTTATCACAGTTTTATGGACACTAATATGGATAAACACCTGTACTTTCTTAAGATAACCTCACTTATAAGAAACTCAAATGTGTTAAGTACACACTTACTCCATATGTAAAATACTATTATAAAAGCACAAAGGTGTTAAATGATTTTAAAACTACTGTGGTAGGAATCTGCGGTTATGAAGTACTTACAACCTTTAACAGATGGCGCTGGGATCTTTATAATGTCATTTATCGCTTACCACATTTGTGCATGTAAATATTGATTGTGTACTTGATTTTATGACATAATTAACCCAATTGGGAAAAAAATTCACTTACCACATTTGTGTGCTTGACCATCGATGTATTCAGAGAAAAAACGGTATTTTTCGGTTACCTATGCATGCAATGGAAATCACATATACGTACGGTAAATAATTCTAAGGCGTCTGAAAACTATCGTTTTTCGGACGCCCAGAAATTGAGTGCTACGTCTATCGCGTAAGCTAGGAAAAAGGCGTCCGAAAACTGGTCACCTTAATCTTTATCATATAATTGAGTGACGGGAGTAAGGCGTATAGGTATAGAACTATTACAAGTGTTCGATAAAGATAGATAAAAATGTTATGTTAGATACCGGTTTTCGGACACCTTGTCCGAAAACGGGTCATACCTAGTTTTCTAGGACCAGTTTTCCGGACACCCAATTTTAACGGTTAAGAACAAAATAAAGAACGATTTTTATGCAGAAAGTTATAGCTAATCATAATCTAATCATGCAAAAATGATATGGCAGTAAGAAAATAGTTTTTACAATATTTACTTACTATTTCCCAAAGCACTTTCCACTACAATTTTTGTTCCACAGGTTGTGAACTGACGCACGTGCTACACCTCGGCCATGTTTGAATTATTTTCATTCTTTTTCTGTTGACAAACGGCAACGACAAGACTACCAATTAAGAGAGAGATAATGTATGCAACGCAAGATAGGTTGGAAAAGGTGGAGTGATAAAAGTTTTGCTATTTTAATCCATGTTTAGGGGGAAAGTGTCCGACAAGCGGCAAACCGGTTCGATGCCTAATAATTTTACCTTTTCTAACCTATCATGTGAACCACGACCTAATTTTTTCAACTGATTGTCATTTTGAAAACTAGCATTCTTGGGAAGTCTATTGGACATAATTGTACCAGCGAAAGTAATTTGTCTAGAACAAAGAGATTCAATTAATGGAATTGAGGTGAAATAACGATCAGTGTAAACAGAATCTCCTTTTGGCAAAGTTTCAAGACCATTCTACCCCTACATCCATTTTCGGAGGAATAGGAATAAATGTTGAATCCACTGAAGATCCTTTTCCTTCATAGAGGTAAAAATCTAGTGGGATACCATTTGGAGTTGTCATGACAACATTTTTTAATCCCACTGGATTATGCTTGCCCTTAACAAATTGTCGCATTTCAACCTGCCCGTAAAATGGAATCATCTGCTCATCTATTGAGACAGCTGATGTTCTTTTATTTTGGCGGCACCCTTTTTTCCAACAAAAAGAAAAAGAATACATCAGAATAGTATATAGGTATATGTATATACCTATACAATAATAGTATACATATGTTCTAGGCAAATAAACTTTTTGCAGCATTTACAGAAATAACGAGTCTTCCTATTCTTCTTGGAACTGCAGAAAAATCATCGACCTGAACCTTTTGTTTCTGTTGCCCTATTTGGCTCAGTATCAATATGGCAATTTTCACTAATGCGACTGCGGATTATGCGAGGAATATGTTCTGAATAGACGCGTGCTTTCAAGTGGTTGTTCATCAGTGCAAAATATAAATTTTCAAGGAAGTGCCGACGCAAAGTATTGTCTTTGGGATTGTTTCCGTGAAATATTATTTCCGAATTTATTGCTGAAATGGTGAGAAGGCTATAAAAATAACTAAAGACCATCGTCGTGCATTACGCGCATAATTGTAATATGCACAAAGTTGATCCACAGTATCAACTCCTTTTGTACAATTGTAATCCATTACAATTTCTGGCTTCCCGATGACTTTACTTATAGAATCATCGTCATGAACAATTTAATACCCCAGGGGGTGCGGGTTTCCCGTGACATAGTGTTTAATACTGAAGTGACCTCGAAAAGGTACCATTTGCTCGTCTATGGATAGATCTGGTTCTACATCTGACATTTTCAATTTATAGCAACGGTTTATTATACAGTAGAACCCCGATTATCCGTGCTCCACGGGACCGGACGAGGCACGGAAAATTGAAAAGTACGGATAATCCGAACATTTATTTCTTACATATGTACGTATACATAATAAAAAAGATAACAAAAAAAAATTGCATAAAATTGCATAAAAAACAGAATTCTACATAAGTAAATTTTTACACTAGATAAGAAAAATAAAAACTCTAGATAGGTAGGTTAACTTGCATTTACATAAAAGGGATATGTATTTTAGGTAGCTATGTGCTTTTGAATAAAAGTATGTCACTTTGGTCTGTGTTAAAATTCGTCGATCGTTTCCGTCGAGTAATTTACGGTAACGCTATTTCGATAAAACTTCAAAAATGCAATTTTAATAATGGGAAATCATGGCATCGGATAATCCGCAGCCCGGATAACCCGCACACGGATAATCGGGGTTCTACTGTACTATCGTACAATGGTCGCACTTTGTACAATTTATCAAAACAATTATCTGGTTTGTCTAAATTATTAACAACGTGTATTGTAGTTCTCAGTTGAAAGAAGCGATTTCGGGACATACTTTCTGTAAAAATAGTCATTTTGAAATCTGTATCCCAGTACATCCTTATTCTAGGAAATTTGAGGAATGACATAAGCAGATGTAGACCAAAGAAGGTTTTTATTTAATTTGGAGTTTGTTTAAAATTTGTTTTGGTTTGCTTGAGTGCGTAAATGTTTGTCATTTCAGCTATTGTTTCGAATAAAGATTCCGGAACGTACCTAAAGAAATATTCAATAGGAGGTAATACGTTATCAAAGTCGATATTTTCTTGTGAACTGATGTCATCAGTATTCATAGAAGTTTCTGCATCATCAGGAATGAACCTCTTTTGTTCCCAGGTAATATTATTTTTAGAGTGCACATTGTCCTAAATCCGAAAAAAACTTCTGGGACTTCAGTGTCTTCATTTTCGTCGTTCCGTTCTGCATCTTGTACTTTTTCATCTTGTTCCATCTCACAGATAACGATTCTTGAACCCTCGACAGTTTATCTGCACCAATCCTGAGTTTTTGGGATAAAGCTTGTAACGGAATATCATCATCATTCGAGCAATATTCTACATCAGCATTATCTGTCAATGCATCAAGCATACGCTCACATTCTCTATCGAGTTCGTTATCATCTAATATGTCTAAAAGGATTTTAGCATCGTCAGGGTCTTCGGGATTATAATAAGCTGAAAAAAAAGTATATATTTAGGAACCAAGGTCCATTCCACTGGACAAACAAATTTTGGAAGCATGCGAGTACTGAGTCCCAACGTCCATCTGGATGGACATGCTTATTTTACAACCTCTACATCCTAAACTAGCCATAAAATATGTATATCATAATAATATTTGTGTTTGTTAACATGTTTTATACAAATAGATGTAATAACAAAATTAGATAAGTCAAAATAACAAAGATATAATTAAAAATATTTACATATATTTGGCCGCGACGTGGACGCCATGACATTATCTCACAAACAATGCTTCTAGTTTCTAAATCTACTAAATAGATGGCGCTAGCCGTACCGCACATTGAATATTGTATTTGACTTGCTGAAATTATGGATACTACGCGCTCGATACTGTAGATGTCGGGATAGTACATATTAACTCATTTCTGGCCAAGGATAGAAAAAATTAAAAAAACACAATTTTTTTGAATTATTTATTGTAAATACAATATGTATAGACGATTTTAGTAAAAATTTTCAAAAATGAACTGAAACTGAGAAAAATACTACGTTGCGTAAAAATACAACGCAACGTTGGCCAAATATATGAAGTTTACTTAAGATGTATGAAATATATTAAAACAATCAGAATGCAAATGAACATTACATTTTTTGCACATATAAATTGTCTGACTCTTGCACATTTTACATCGACGCCGAGTTTTTCTGGGTGACACGTAATGACATGTCCCACATTGTCAAAACGTCCTTCAGTAGGTACAGGGTCTCTTGATGGGCGTCCTGCTACTGTCATGTGACTTCTAGCTACAGTTTCTTCACTCTTTAGCAAGCGTACTGTAACATAGGACTTAAAATCCAACTGTGACATACGGGAATTATTACAGAGCCGAAATAGCTTCCAACAGTTGGCCATTACACTATCGACCACATTTATGAACAGATGTCACCACCACTTTTTACCTCGAATATTAGTACGATAATTTGCAACCGCGTTGTCGTGGAGATCGACCCATATATTTATTATATTGGGAAATAACATCTGGCTGTGGGATTTGAATTTCCTTGTGATTTTTTCTGTCATACCTTTTAGCAATAGTCAAAGAAGAACGTGAGAAATTATTGCTTGCCGCGGTTACAATAACGTTGTCATTCCATTTCAGAAGTGTCAAATTTATAGATCTCTCACCGGCACTATCATAACAACCTCTACCTCTTTTAGTCAGTGATTTAGCGGATTCTAGAGGGCAATGGTTTGTTCTGTTTTCGCGAATAGTACCTGTCGCGAAAAAAGTTCTTCTCGTGTAAAATTTTAAATAACTTATAGGACGGAAAAAAAAATATCAAAGAACACTCTGTAATTTGATGGTTCATCTACTGCAGAAAGTAATTCAAGGATAACGTCTTCTCCTAAACCAACATATGATTTTTGTTTCTCCCTGCTTTCTGTTGGCTCCTGCGTATGGAATAAAGCTAAAAAGGTAGCCATCCGACGAACATAAGCACCATAACTTGAAACCAAAACGCACTGGCTTTCCCTTGATATGAAACATATTGCAAGAGTGGCGACCAAAGTAGGGAACCATTTGTTCATATATTGCAAGATTATGGCGAAATATTCCAAATTGTTTGTTTCGGATATTTACGGCATCAAATAATGGTCTCAGCTTTGCATATTTATCGTCTTTATTAGAGTGTATGAACAGAGAATGAACAGAGAGAGAACAGAGAATGAACAGAGTGTCATTATCAGACAAATGAAAATGTCTTTTTATGTTCCTAAACCTGTTTCTACTCATTGATTCTTTGATAATATCGATGCCTTTGTCTTCGTCTCTACTCCAGTACATATCGGTTTGTGGTAGGATGTGATATCCTGACATTATCATAATTCCTAGAAATCTTTTTAGATCAGTAATATTAAATTCAGTCTTGACGGTTTTTGTCCCTTGCATATTTTATAGAATAATTTACCATCATTGTCAATAGTTCTTCGTCAAAAAACATAAAAAAAGTTCTAATGGAGATTTTCCTTTCATTGCCAATGTATATTTCAGTTCTTGTAAATGTTCCGCTTCCTTTGATGTGGGTAAGTTGCTAAGGGTCTTCTTCTTTTTGCCAAATAACTTCGTTATCAGTCCGAACTTTATTATGACTTTGTGAATGAGAAGTCAACTTTTTTCGTTTTACAGAAAGAGGTTCGTTGTTGGAATCACTATCAGAATCTATACTGCGGTTATGTTCAACCTCCAGCTCAAATGTGCAAGCTATTTCTTTATTTAGAGGGTCTTCATACATTATCATGTCATCATCTATAACCTTTTCATCGGTTAACTCATCAACATTAGGTGGTATATAAGGTAAGTAACCTAAATATGGGCACCCCTAAGCATTATATCAATTAATAACTTTATTGATTAAGATTAAGCCAAAGAAAAAAAAGGTTTGCTCTTTAGGTCAGAACGCATACAAAATCATACACAAAATTTGAAAAATATTTCTTTATTCTGAAACAGTCACCCATAAAAAAATTAAATCAAGTGCCCATATTAGGAGCATCAAGTTCTAATTATGGGCACCCTAAAAGAAACTTAAGAGAAATTAAATGATCCAGAAAATATAGTTATCAATAATTCTTATTAATCAAAAGAAAAACTTAAACACTTGTACATGAAGTCAACATAAACATATCAACAAAGGGTAGATTGTCAGATTGGCCCTTGGAATATCTCAGTTGCGTCATAGTTAGTAGGTAGGTATATCGTAATAGTAATCTTAAAACAATTATCGCTGTACAGTTTCGTAGGGAAAACTAAAGGAGCACTGGGCTGGGGATTCCCGCTTACGCGTGCGAACGAAACAAAAAAGATGGAAAATGCGCGCGTTGATGAGAACAATAAAGACGGATACATCGCATCGCGTGAACAGAATCCCATCCCTGGCCCGTAACACAGAACGCCGCTCACGGATCATACTATTTTACGTCACGACCAGTAGCACCGCGTTTCTGGCCGCTTGGAATAATTTTGAATTCCCCTGCATATTTAATTCCTTATCGCGGCCGTTTGGGACAAACAAAACAATTTTTTTGCTGATATATATTTTAAAACAATATATACTTATGCTTTATAGTATTTTTTTCCCTATTTAAAATGTTTGTCAAGTTCCCTATTACACTGACGGTGATATGACTTTGCAAATTATCTCCAATAAGCAGCTTGGTCCCATCTAATTTTCGGAAATATGGAAGTGCTACGGTCCTAAACCAATCGTCAAATAATTCGGAATCAAACCATCCCTTTTGAGACCAGTTGTACATTGCTCCTGGCAATCCACCCTCCTTCCAGCCCTCATAAAGATATTTGGCTTTGTACACCGTATACGGTGGGAGGCGTGTTCCATCAGCAGCTGTTGCGAACATAACTGTTGTACTGGTTTTAGAGGTGTAAGGGTCCTGTAGGCGTGTTTGCTTCCCCTCTTTATCACCACTTTAACAGCCCCGGGATCATCAACAAAATTTATCGTAGTTTACGATATTTTGTGCTGGGATATCCTTTATTACTTCCGCCACATTTCGGAAATATTCCTCAATAATTTCGTATGTTAGGGCGGCTCTTACTCTCTTTGTATTCTCCGCAAGCTTGATTGTCAGCTGAGGATGCCTCTTCATCAGGCCCATACACCAACTTTCTCCGGGCATATTATTTCTAAATCGTGGTTCACTAATACCGCGCTGATTTAAATATTGCTGCGTGATTCGTCTAATATCAATGGGCTTTAATGGGAAACCCCACTCAGCGCACGTTTGCAACGCATCCACTAACAAAGTTTCAGGTTGTTCGTCAAGAGCAGGGTGACCACCATATTTCAAGAGACATGCAAGTGGTTATTTAGTGTCGTATATGGTACTCCAAACATTTCTGACGCTTGATGCATGTTCGATCTTCCCTTGCGTACTGCATCCAGCGCTCTCTCTCTAAATACACTGGGTTGTAGTTCTTTTTTCTATAAACACCCAGCTTTTTTACATATTTTCGTGGCATCTATAACAACAAAACAAAATAAAAATAAAATACGATGCGCCCCCTCCCCTCCCGAGACCCCTCATATGGTAGCAAACAAAATTCATTAAGAAAATCACATAGAAACTGATTGCTTTAAACATAACCTCAAAACCTAATAAAATACGGCGAAAACCACTTGATCCACTTCACTCCGCTGTATTGTGTATTTTTACAAAATATGCAATCGAAATAATACAAAAAATAAATTAACAGATAATAAGAAAATAGGAAAAAGTCGCACGGAGCCAGGTCAGGCGAGTAAGGTGCGTGGGGCAGCGGAACCATACCATTTTTAGTCAAAAACTGGCGAACAGAGATGGCTGTGTGTGCAGGTGCATTGTCGTGGTGGAAGAACTAGTCTCCTGTCTGCCAGAAATCGGGTGTTTTTTGACGAACACTGTTGCGCAATCTTCTTAAAACTTCCAAATAAAAGGTTTGATTGACAGTCTGACCTGGGGAACAAACTCTGAACGAACTACGCCCTTGGCATCAAAGGGAGGGAGGCGGGGGACTGTCTCTGGACCATCGTGCGACCCCCCGCGCGGGACCCCTCCCCCGAGCCGCTAAGGGGCCCCGAGCTTCTTCGGGCCATTTCGCGCGAGTTACACCCTTGTGGTGTGTTTAATCGGTGCCGAAATACATTTCATTTTTTCTTTTGTGTATTGGGGGTTATCAACTCCCTCACGATGCCATCCCCCGCCAGGATGAGTGACGGGAGCGACAACTTTCAGTGCGAGTGCGGGAAAAGCTTCAATACTAACGCGGCTGTGCTGAAGCACAAAAGATTATTGTCGAGGCGTCAACGCGAGCTCGGTATGCGAAGAGTGCGACCGCGAGTTTAAATCGTTCGCGGGGTTACAGCAACACCGAAGGAAGGCCCATGCGGTGGACTACAACGCGGAGATGGAAAGCCGAGACAGGAGGACTTTTCGCTGCTGGTCGGCGATGGAGAATCTTGACTTTGTCCGCGTCGAGCTGGCCTATGAGGGGACCAATATCAACAAATACCTCTCCATCCGATTCCCGGACCGCGGCATAGAGTCCATTAAAAGCCGTAGGCGGTCCAGGGAGTACTGTCAATTCCGAGAACGGATAAGGGCGGAACAGGAAGAGGCCGAAGACCAAGCCTCCCCAGAGGACTCTCCTGTGGGCCTCCCTTCGCCCTCCACTCCTGTGGACGAGGTATTTGAAACATCAGGTTCCCCTCCCGCTCCAGAGATGCCAGCTACAAGTCCTCATCCCCCCATCACCTTGAGGACGAGATCAACTCCAAGGACAAGACCCTCCGCACCCACCGCAGTGGGCCGCCGTCGCTTTGCTGCCCCTCCAACCCCTGTACCTCCACTGTCGCCCCCGCGCCGCAGAACCAGATCTACCATCTTAGGCAGAGCTCCAAACGCCGACCCCGCTCCACCCGGTTCAGCAGGACAGCGGCCGATCCAACGGCCCCACTCTCCCCTGCAGGAGCAATGAACCCCAACCCCATCGCCTCCACCATCACCGGAGGCGCCAGCCCCTGAAGAGATCGATGTCGTCTTGAACTACTTAAAATATGTGATAGGCACACAAACCCTCGATGAGGAGACAATGATCCTGCTGGAGTCCGTCTCCTCATCGACGTCCCCTCCGCCCAGGGAGACGCTCAAAAACCTATTAAATTCCTTTTATAATTTACTTATAGGTCGTTTGCGTCTCCCGGTCCCGAGAAGTCGACATCCAGGGCCTCGGACACCCCCAGTGCGGCGAGACCAGAAGTACAGGGAGTGTCAGAGGCTGTGGAGGTCAGACAGATCAAAATTAGCGGGGGGAATAATAGACGACACCCTCTTTCAGGGTGTGGACTCGGCGCCTGGACTGGACAATTTTGAGAATCGATATACAGATGAGTATGCATCGTCCCCTCCAGACGACGAGCCCATTACTAAGTACGTAACCCATGATGTCGCCATTTATACCCCCATCTTGTTAGAAGAAGTGGGCCACATGATGGGGCTAAAACACTCCGGGGCAAAAGGCCCTGATAACTGTAGTATTAAGGATCTGCGGAAGATGGGGAACGTGCGGCTAACCCTCCTTTTTAATCTGGTGCTATTGGCTTCATCTATTCCAGATGCTTGGAGGGTTAACCGCACGATCTTCATCCCCAAAAACGGAGCGGACACTTCGGTGGTGGGGGGTTGGAGGCCCATCACGATCTCCGTGGTCGCTTGCAGGATATTTAATAAGACCTTGGCTAAGAGATTTTCCCGTCTCCCGCTTCATCCCGAACAACGAGGATTTAGGGACATTGACGGGACTGTCGTCAATATCTTGATCCTGCAGGCGGTCATAAAGGATCATAGGGCCAGAACCATCCCCACTCCATTACCACCTTGGACTTAAGGAGAGCCTTCGACACGGTTTCGCATAACAGCATTTTACGGGCGTTAAAGCGTTTCCGTGTCGAAGACAAAATAACAGCATTTGTAGCCGACTGGTATGATAACATCACAACAAACATCCATGTGGGGGTTCCGTCTCCGGAGCCATTCCTATTAATCGGGGCGTCAAGCAGGAGATCCGTTGTCACCTTACCTTTTCAATCTGGTGACGGACGAACTGATTGACGTTCTGAAGGCAAAGGAGGCGGGCCTCACGCTGGTGGGTGAAAAGATCACGGCGTTGGGCTATGCAGACGATTTGGTGCTTTTGGCGGGGCGCAAGGGAGACATGCAGCTCCTAATCCGCTACACGGAGCATATGCTTCAGCGGAGGGGCATGTCTCTCAACCCCGACAAATGCACCAATTTTACCACCAATCTGCTGCCCAACGCCCGTAAACTATATGTGAGTACGATGGCTACCATGGTGACCGCTGGTGGACGAATTCGGGCCATCGGCGTCAATGAGACTTTTAAATACTTAGGTTTTTCTGTTTCTTTCACAGGGGTAAAAAGCCAGTCTCTAACGCAGTTGCCGAGGATTGAGAAGGCACCACTTAAACCTCACCAGAAGCTGGTGATCCTGAAGCAATTCCTCCTGCCCAGATACATCTATGCCCTTCAGAGCCCGGATACGTCGCTCAAGGCTCTGCGCGGAGTCGACCGGCTGGTTCGGCTCCTCCACCTGCCAACTTCGACCCCTAACGCTGCCCTACACGCCCCCGTCCGCCAAGGAGGGCTGGGGATAATGTCCATGTCGACTAGAATCCCCGGTATCCTCCTTGGTAGACTGGGGCGTCTTCAAGCGCGCGAAGAACATCAACTGAACGCAATGCTTAGGGCGGCGTTTATTGTCAGGTGTGGGGAGCGCTGGCGGGGCTGGACCAGAGAGGCAGGACAGACCGCGCAGACATTGACTGCTATTGACGGCTGCGCCGTCAGCCTTCCCGCCTTTCGGCATTAGGCTATGACCCCCCCATCCATCCGGAAACCACCCTCAAAGGAACCCATCCCATCTCCACGTCTCCGAAAATTAGCGGGGCTATGTCTTCCCTTATATCTATACATTATTATATCTATACATTATTTA
Organism: Aromia moschata; assembly: GCA_029963805.1. Taxonomy (NCBI): domain Eukaryota; kingdom Metazoa; phylum Arthropoda; class Insecta; order Coleoptera; family Cerambycidae; genus Aromia; species Aromia moschata. The sequence continues at coordinate 1,086,233 of JAPWTK010000118.1, forward strand.
ATTACATGTGTACATATGTTTTTTCCTTATATCTATGTCTAATCTAATTCTAATTTACATCTAACATATTAACATTTTCTTTCTTATTCTAATCCTTCATTCATCCTTCTCTATCAGCTCGTTCGCCCATTCTATCACCCCCTCCCATTCGTTCCGATGGAGCTCATCCATCCTACATTCCAACACTATATGCTCAATACTTTCATCCCCGAGTCCACATTCACATTCACCTCCTCCCCTCAATCAACCTAAATCTGACCAGGTACGCCTTCATGTCGCCATGTCCGGTCATTACCTGGGTCAGATTTCCATTCAACAACACACATCCAACTCGGTTAACCTTTCTCCACATTCCATACAACCATCTTCCCGTTCTCCCTTCATCCCATAATCTTTGCCACTTATCCGTCTCCTTTTCGTCCCACCCACTCTTTCACTCTGCCTTTCGTTACTATATCTCTCATTTCCTCTCCCTCTCTTTCCAAGGCCTCCTTTGCTTTCTGTTCTGCCTTTTTGTTTCCTTCGCTCCCTCTCTTTTCCCAAACCACTCTTATTCTTATTCCTTCCCCCCCCCATGCCCTTTCTATATCTTTCCGAATTTTTACTATGACTCCTATTTCCGTTTTGTAATTTTCTAAACCCTTAACTGTATATTGCGAATCCGTTTTTACGATGATCTCCTGTCCCTCCCTCCTATTTATTCTCTTACCCTTCTAATCCCCTCCCCTTACCCCTGTTGCTTCCGTTATATTAATATTTGCCCCCTCCCCCTAGCTGTCCGCCTTGTCCTATCCATCTTCCCCCCTCTTCCCATGCCCATCCCCATGTGTGTCATCCTCTGTCGTCCCTTGTTGCGTCCGCGTAGATCGTTATCGTCCTCCCTACCCCTGTATGGTTGGTATAGTGCCTCTAATATTGGGGTGGGGTCTATCTCTCACCACCACTTTCATATCCCTCATCCTCTCTCCCCATTCAATCTCCCTTTCATATCTGACCCCAACTTGGACCTCTAACGGGACGCAGCCGGCCAGCACCGACAGCGCTGCCGTCGGCGCCGTCCGATACGCCCTCGTCATCGATCGCAAGAAGGGCCTCTGAATCGCTCTCAACTGTTTAATTATCCTACTATCATTCCCTCTCTCTCCCCATATTTCCGCTCCATACAAAACCATAGGGCACACCACTCTCTCGTATATTACTTTCAAAATTTCATTTCGATTGCCCCATTTTCTCCTGGCCAGAGCGAAGAACTCTCCTCCCACTTCCTGCACTTTCTTTCGTACCTCTTTCACATGATCCAACCACATCAGCTTCCTATCCACTCGTACTCCTAAGTATTGAATACTTCCTTTCATCTCTATCCTTGCATTCCCCATTTTCACCACTGGCTCTCTGATCTCTCTCTGCTGGTACAAACATGGCCTCTATCTTAGCGACATTGTAGTCCAGTTTGTTTTCTTTCGCCCAATCCATGCATACCGTCCAACATTCGTCCCATCTCCTCTCGATAGCCTTCGCCGATTTTCCTCGCAATATAATCACTTGGTCGTCGGCGAAGGCTTGCGCACTCACTCCTATTTCCCTCATTTTTGCAAACCAGCCTTGCATTACCAGTAACCACAGGATCGGTCCAAGACTGGAACCCTGTGGGCACCCCCTCTCAATTTTCCACTCTCTCCCTTCTATCTTTATTTCCCTTTCGCTCAGGAAGCTTTTGACCATTCTCTCCATTTCTCCCCCTAGCCCGCATTCTCTCATTCTTTCCGTGATGGACGGCCCCCACGCCGTGCCGAACGCGTTGGTTAGGTCCAGCGCGACCACCAGCGTGTGCCATCCATCTCCCTTATTCCCTCTAATTTCCTTCACCAATTCACCCACAGCCATAATTGTGCCTCTACCACTCCTAAATCCATACTGTCTTTGATCCAAAAACCACGCTCTTCCAAATAGTACGATATCCTTCCCGCCAGCGCCCGGTCCAATACTTTTCCCGGTGCTGGTAGCAAGGATATCGGCCTCTCCCGCCGTTGGCTTTCGGTATCCAGACCACATTTGCTTTCTTCCATACCCGCGGAAATATCGCTTCTTCCATACAGTCATTCATTAGTTCACACCATTCACTACCCACTTTCTCTTCCACTTTCCCTAAACATTCGCTCACTACCCCATCCTCACTCGTTGCTTACTTTTTGGCATGTCCTGTATAATATGTCTGAGTTCTGTCTCCGTAAATGGTAAGTCTATGTACTCATCTACATCTATGTCTGCATTATCTCCGTCATATTTATTCCGCAGTAGTCTTTGTCTGTCCGTGTCTTCTTTGGTATCTTTAGGAAAATATTTGTCTACGAATATGTCCAGTGTTTCCAGCCCGCAATTCCCCTACCCTAACGTCCTTATTTATAGAGGTTTTTTAAATCTTCAAAAAAATGGCTTACAGGGGATTAACTGAGGAGTTTCGCTGAACCAGTTTATGGTGATCACTCCAGAGAGTAAAGGCCGACTGAGAAATTTTGTCGGGACTATCCGAGTCCGATCCCGCAGCAATACATAATTCTTCCTGTTGATCTATTTTTAGCAGATTTTTAGTTAGTTAGCCTTTTGCGCAGGCTAACATGTCCTCAAAATAAAGAGTCTTGAATCTTGGGTCCAATATTGTAGCAATAGCTAATGACGAAACCTGTTCAATGGCGCCCATTCGTTTGTTAATCTCGGTAAGAGTGCGTTTATGTACTTCCTTGAGTAAAGGTTCTTCAGGTATAAGGTTTTTCAGTTTTGACACCATGCAGTGCAATAATGGAATAACCTTGCTGCTAGAGCAATATTTGTTACCGGATATTTCCTTGGTCGCTGCTTCCAGAGGACGTAAAATGTTAAGAAGCGATGATAATATTGTCAACTCCATCCCAGTCAACATCGGCGGTGCCGTTTTATGACGAATCAAAATTTCGCTAACAGCATTTCGTAGCTCAAGAAAACGTAGAATCATATAATACGTACTGTTCCAACCAGTAGCGACATCATCTTGAATCAGTTTTGTGTCAGCTTTAACTGATTTACGCAACTCGTCGCTTGCCACACAACTTTGTTTGAAAAAAGTAACAATATTCTTTACTTTCGATAATATTAGTTGTAATTAAGTAGTAGTTGGGCAACTAAATTAAGTGTGTGGGCAAAGCATGGGATATGCTTCTTTTTCCAATTGCAATTTCGACATTGATTTTCCAATTATTGCTCGCAAGTTGATGGAAACTTTCTATGTCAAATATTGAACGAGTTTCAAGGTTGTCAAGCAAGTTGATGGAAACTTTCTATGTCAAATATTGAACGAAGTCGCCAAAATCAGATGGTGACACCATCTGATTTTGGAGGGGTTTCTTCTTGTTTCATTAATTTTCCAAAGATGTAGAGAGGTATTTTTGCACTTGGTGTTTCCAAAAGTCCTTGTTGAAGGTTTATAGTAGCTCTTAGTTCTGTTAAGAGGTCTGCACCAATAAGTCCTTCGTAGTTTGGGTTGCAATTAAAAACGTAATGTTTGTACTTCTTGTTTGGAAAGCCAAAAAATAGTAGATATGGGAATGTCTGCGCTATGGTAATGTGTCGTAGTGTTATGAGGCATTGTGATGAAAAATGGATCCTCTCGGATATAATTTTGAAAATGTTATTGAGCAATTACCTCATTAATAACAGATTTGGTAGATCCAGTATCTATCATGAATCGAGAATTTATTTCTGGAATCTTAATATATGGTAGTCGATTATTCGTAGACGTGTGAACTTCTATTAGTTCGGTGGGATGGTTTCCGAGGCTTCTAATGGAAAATTTTCGTTCCCTTGAGTATCTGGGTTAGGTTGAGTGTCGTTTATATCGTCTTCGAAGTATATAGGCACATCTTCATAGTGAAATTCGGGCGGAGGACTGCATGTTGGGTCCAATTCGTCGGAATTTTGATAGTGGAGTTCTTCCGAACGCCATTTTGGTTAATTTTGGTTTGGAAAATTCTTTGAAGGTGGTTTCCATTGATTGGTAAACCTAGTTCTGCTGGAGTCTGTTTCCATGGATGTGGGCGTGTTAGATGGTGGTTTAGATTCTGCAGGTGGTACATTTGGTCTCTGTTGACTAGGTACAGGAATCCCAAAATATGGGTGCTTCTGCGGGAAAGGTTGAGGTGTCCAATTTTGTGTCCGACTTTGTAGATGTGTACCTGATGATGATGGTTGGGGGACTGTATTTATGGCTGGACGTGTATGTAGAGGGTTTATTCTCAGTTGATAGCCTTGTTTAGTCGTTTGTACAGGACTAATGCCTTGATTATAGGGTGCATTGATCTTTGATCGATGGTAATTTATAATTTCTTCATCGATGACGATTTGGATAGCTTCTTCGATTGTCTGTGGGTTCCTACAACGGAGCAGGTGGCTCAGCTGCTGATTGACTCCGGTTAAAAAATGCTCGTAACGTAAATTTATTATATAAATCGCCTTTCATTGCTGATATTCTGGCAGGTTAGTTTCGAAATCAAGAGACACCTAATGCCGTTGCATCTGTCTGCAAATTGTAATGGTGTTTCTCTGGGAGATTGTCTTAATGTGTTTAGGTCAGACAAAAGAGATTCTTCGTTTCTTTGATCTCCAAAAAGTCCAATTAATAGTTGTTTTAGTTCCGGGAACGTGTGAAATGTTCTTGCTGCCAAAAGGGTTGCCGCTTTGCCTATTAATTTGTTTCGGATGTGAAGCATCGTGAAACTGATTCTACTTGGTTCATTTCCTGGGGCCATGAGAGAAAGTACATTTTCGCAAGAATTAATGAAATTTGATAATTTCGTTGGTTCGCCATCAAATGTTGGGATGAGTTCCAAATAATCTCGAACAGAAATTTGTGGTAGAGCTATTGTGTTGGTGTTGTTTGATCGCAAATTTTGTGGTTGAGCAGGTTTGCTAGACGATCGGCTAGTTCGTCGATAATGCCGTTCATTCATATGACGTTGAACAAATAATGTTAGTCACACACTTCGGTTTAAGTTTTATTTATTTTATTGCAGACTCAATACATACAGCGAAACCGAGGGACGTAATGTATATTGTACTGTACACAGCAGGTGCGCTGGTCCCAGACTGTGTGTAAATTGTCTGCGGGGCTTAGGGTTTTAAAATTGTTTATTCCTTAAATCTAGTGTTAGTTAAAGCTTAATTACGGCGGATTTTGATTTCCTGCCCTACTCAGTCCAGACAGTAATTTCAAAATCTTAGGAGAAAAAAAATAGACCGTTGAATGTTCTAGCTAATTCGAAAATTCAGAGCGGTAAGGGTTTTTTGTGTTGAGATGGTGGGAAAGGAGGGTAAATGGGAAAAAGCGGAATGATCAATATCACTTACAAAAATACAATTAAAGTTGTCTTCACTCTTCAGACGTTGGCGAGGGAAGTAGAGCGATACGAGTGGACCTTCATAGCTAATGTAGAAACCCGTAGGCCTGCCTCGTATTTCTTTCCGTTTTTTGCTCGCTTTGGTTCCTTTGTTGATTCGGGATGAGACGTTTTTTTCTCTTCCTTTTTTCTTGTTTTGAACGGTGGTTCACTATCCGCGATGGATTGCTGGATTACTGGACAGGTCCCCAATGGACTGGTGCTTGAGTTCGAATAACGCCTTAATCGTTGAAACGAACAATTTTTTTGATTTTTGAAAAAAATTGGGCACTATCCTACAGTGACTGCGCCAGTTACGCCGCGTGACCGGTGTAACAATGAAAAAATGGTTTGATTGACAAATGCAATTTATTTTTGATTAAAAATAATTTGATTTTACAATGATTTGGAATTTTGAAATGTTTGCCGAACAAAAGTTGAAACCCGAATGAATATAAAATATGCGGTGAGTTCTGCTTCTCGTCGGTTGGAAGGTTGGCCGTGACTTTAAGGTAAATACTTAGCTATATCTTTAATAAGTACATATATCACAATCCCATATCTCTGCCTAATACGTAATTAAAACAAGTAATATAGGTAATTAAAATTCCCAATAACAACAAAAAATCCCAATATGGTGAATAAGAATTACTTGGGACACATACAGACATACGTACATATGCTCGAAAACATTTTCATTTTAGCAACTCCATTTTAGCAGCCGCGAAAAATACTAACTTTTTCCCGCGATCTCGTTCGCGTAGACTGTATGTATACATGTGTGTGTCATTGATTCACTTGGTTGCTTTACCAAAATGATAATATACTTAAAAATATTTATCAACACAGTTTTATTAATAAATTTTACACTTGTTTATTGAAAGTGAGATAATTGCTTAGAATACAGTATTGAGTGGATAAATCATCTGTCTGTATAATAAACTGCTGAGAAGGGGGTTCCTCTGCCAAATACGATTGTTCGATATTTGACCGACTGGGCAGTGTTATTGTTTGAATAGGAGATTGTACTGCTGGGAACATCGTGACAGTATTTGAATGTTGCGAATCTGATCTTGAAGTAGTAAAACTATGCGATGTTCCTGGGCGGTCTAAGGTGAGCCTTGAAATTTCGAAGGCTTGTTGTAGTACCTCTTGACGAAACATGAGATGGACTCCAGCTGGAGTCTTGTTATTATTGACTCTAAAAGGGGCACTCTGGTCCACTCAGAGTCGTGACACTTGGCTTTGCCCGGAAAGTAGTCCTGTGCCACGACTTTTAATTATTTAACTAGCTCTCTTCTTCTCAGGGCATACTGTACCCCAGATTAGTGGTTAATAAATATTATTAAATTTGATCGTAACAAAGAGCAAAAGACTAGATAGTAGATTTTTCTCGTTCCCTGGGGCTAGGACAATTAAAACACATTTGGTGTTGTAAACACCAATAGACACCGTTTTAATAAGACGAAACAGCACAGTCAGTTACAGTGGGTGTAATTCGGCCTTAACACCGATACGAAATACTCAAAAAAACCTTAACTACGTAACCTTAACAAAAGAAAACCACAAAATATATCAGCGTACTCTCTCCGCAGGTAGCTACTGTTGGTTTACATTTATGTACAAAAATGTTATAAGTGTTATAGGGCCGTAAAAGTAATAAATTACCAAACTATATGTAGACTGTGATGTAAAATAACAATATTATATTATAACGCGAAGTAAATTTCGATCGGAATGACACACTCACGTGACTGGAACAGTTGTTGTAATAAAAAAGGAATTACAAAAAGGGGTGCCTCCGTAGTTCGGGTTCAATCCTCTGCAAGGGGACGTACAGCAAGCCTTGCACTGGGTTCCTACTTCGGGGGTGTAGGACTCGAACCAAGCGCTCGAAACTTGGCACAACAGCTCCACACTCTGGAGATCGTCAACTTAGAACTCCTAACAAGGAACCTGTACTCAGGAACCCGTACCAAGGACCAATGACCCGTACCAAGGAACCCTCACCAAGGACCTTAAAGAAAAAGTGGTTGTACACGACGAAGGCACTCTAAGTGGCCAGAACTTAACCCCAAAACTACGTATGTAAAGTCAGTGTAATAACACATAAGAAAACTAATTACCTCACTCTGAGGGCACGGCACTTCTCCACAAACACCCAGTACAGCAATATCAATAGGTGACGCGTCAAGGGGGGTAACGTGATTAGTGTAGATTCTGGTAACCTCAGAACTACGTTCACAACGTACAACTAGTCCGATGTTGGAAGACAACAATCCTCTAAAAATTAATTACACGAAATAGGACTTCAGCCACATGGTAGCATATACAAAAAAAAAACACACAGAAATGGCTTCTTACCTGTAACTAATTTTATATCCTACAGAAGTGTAGATTGAAACTCGACTCAACCAAACGAAAATATATGCCTCAACACAGCCAAGATTCAATTAACGGATCGAGCGTTTAAATCCCAATTAATGGATGCCAAAATGCAATTCTACGACTCGACGCGTATAATAGCTACAGGGAAATGAAAAATTAATGGCCGTCGTTCATCCAAAATTCGACAGGATGACCATGGACTATAGAAAACCGGCCAGAGTGCGCACTGGCGAACCTGCAAGCATGGAACAACAGCGCCCTCGCGCGGAACTAATAAGCAATTAAATATCAGCAATTAGTGAAAGCCAGATACTCTACAGTAGCGCAAACTGAGCACGTAACAACTCCCCCCTATGGTCCCATAGAATTCTTCGAAATTTTCTCTACCGACTCACCCAATGGCAGCCCCCACACACATTCATACATACAAGCAAACAAAAATTGGGCTTAACATGCACGAGGATAACCCACCCTAAGTTATCCTACTTGCAGAAGAGGTAGGTCAATCCTGACTCTTTAACCAAACGACAACAAAAATGTGAGACCTTGAAAAGCTTGATGGTAGATCGTCCCTAAACTACCATACTTAGCAATCCACAAATAAGTCCTTAGTCACTTATTTGAGGAACCTAAACATAAGGAGCCTTGAAATGCTGGATGTTGATCCGCCCCAAGAACAACATACTTGCAAAATACCACCAGGGTACTTATACCTAAACAAAAAATACATCAAACATAAGGGGCCCTAAAATGCGTGATGTTGACTCGCCCCTAAGGCAACATACTTGCAAAAAAAAACTAAACTAAAAATCATAAGACTCGTGGATAGAAGAGAATTGACAAGGACAAAGAAGATAGAAGAACGCAGAAGAAGACACAAAAAAATAGATACACAAGACAAAGACAAAAGACGACGATGTTGGTGTCGTAGTTGCCGAAATATGGATGCAAGCAACCTAAGATAAGATAAACAAGATCAAGAAATACTTGCATCTTCCAAATAATACAAAGGGGACACTCCGGTAACAAAAACAAGTGGCCTCCTGAACAACCCTGCATCGAAAAGGAAAAACAATAGGTGATGCAGCCAAAGCATAAAACGCAGAACAACAACATAAGGCATAACTCAAAACAACGATAACCGGACTAAACCGTATAGGGTGACAAGACCGAATTATACCCGAAAATTTTTCTTAGACTAAGTGGACGGCACGCTATGTACAGGTACGATCACTGAGACGCTCACACACAACAGACGACACAAGTTCAAGCCTAAAACGTCAGCCAAAATCCAACATCAAATTCGGTATCACAACAAAACTAATCCGATTCTGGAGGGTGCGCTTTCAAGTCTTTAATGTGCCAAATTGTGCGTTTTCCGCTCGGATTGGTAAGTTCGTATGTCCAAGGAGATACTACATTACTGATGACAAAAGGTCCTATAAACTTCGGAGGGATTTTGCCGTAAATTTCTTCGAAGCATCAGAAAGGACATAGTTACGTCTCCAAACCCGCTGATGCAAAGCAAACTTTTCGGGCGACGCCGTAGATTGTAATGACGTCGGCTCTTCTCGTGAGCCTTTAACAATCTGTTCTGAACGTCTTTATATAACCTCGAAAATGTAAGTTTGCGGTTTTTACTGATCGAAAACAGGAAATTCCGAATCAGAAGGAACGTAGTTTGCACAATTCCCATCCAATGACACCTCACGTCCGAAATTTATGAAATTGGGTGTTAACCCTGTCGCCTCATGTTTGGAAGATCGGATCGCGAAACCAACCCGATGCAGATATTGATCCCAAACCCCATGGTTATCATGGACATAAGCAGACAACATACACTTTACCACACGATTCACTCTTTCAGTCAAGTTCGTCTGAGGATGGTAATTCGCGGTATAAGCGATGCGGAAGTTATAGGTTTTTGCCAAGTCTTGAAACAACTTACTCTTAAACTGCGCTCCATTATCCACTACGATAGTGGAAGGCGCTCCAAACATAAGGATTACATTATCCTCAATCGCCTTAGACACACTACTAGCGGTAGCAGAACGCAACGGAAACAACAACACAAACTTACTAAAGTTATCACAGACAGCTAAAATATACGAATATCCCTTTTGCGGTTCGTGGTAGCGGACCCATCAAGTCAGCACTTATCAATTGCCAAGGTTTACCAATACTCAGAGTTTTGCTCAACATCTGACCGGCGGGAGGCTTCTGCTCAGGTTTTGTACTTAGACAGACAGTACAGTGTCTAACAAACTTGGCCACGTCAGATTTTAATTTCGGCCAGTAATACTTATTACCGATCCGAGCCACAGTCTTATAGACCCCTGTATGTCCGCTACAAGGATCACAGTGGGAAGACCTGATTACTTCCAAGCGTTTTTCCTTAGGTAAAACCATCTTCCACTGATCAGAAGGAGACAATAACTCGGAGTATTTATGACTTACAAACTTAAACAACTGGTTTTCGTTTTGTACACACCACAACGGATACCGCTTAGGGGACTTCTTCACACGCTCTAACATAGACAAATACCACTGATCCGTAGTACCACTCCCAGAATCATCAAACAAACACACATGTACCGAATCAGCTGACACAGGAACAGACCGAGACAAAAAATCTGGAACGGCATGCTCAGACCCCTTACGATGGATGATCTCGAAATCATAGGGTTGAAGTCTGAGTGCCCATCTGGCTAAACGACCTTGAGGGTCTTTCAAACGTTGTAACCAAAGTAACGAATGACAATCTGTTATGACCTTAAAATGAAAACCTTCCAAATAATGCCTCAGAGACTCAATCGCCCAAATAGTAGCGATACATTCTCGCTCGACCGCGCTATAACTTACGTTCCTGGGTGGTCAGAGAACGTGACAGATAGCAAATTACCTTTTCCCCGTCATCGAAACGTTGCGTGAGCACCGCGCCTATTCCAAAGGCTGATGCATCGGTTTGAACGTAAAAGGTGCGTTCAAAATCAGGGCAGGTCAGTATGGGAGCAGTGACTAAGAACTCTTTCAATGTATTGAAGGATTTCTCACATTCTGATGTCCAACACCATTTGACATTTTTCTTGGTCAAATTGACAAAGGTGCAACAATAGTGGAAAATTGAGGTACGAACCTTCGATACCAAGATGCGGTTCCGATAAAACGACGGATATCCTTAACACTGCGGGGAGGAGGAATGTTTAAAATCGCTTCCACTTTGACTGGGTCAGGGCGTAAACCAAACTTGTCGACAACATAACCCAAATACTTAAGTTCGGGGCGACAAAACTGACACTTGTCAAAACTCACAATTAACCCAGCCGCATGTAAGCGATCTAACACCTTCTGCAGTGTTTCTAAATGAGATCTGAAGTCTTTGGACACCACCACAATATCATCTAGGTATACCAGAACCGAAGGCTGTAAATCAGCTCCCAAAACCTCGTCAATAAGTCGTTGCCAAGTAGCCGGCGCATTAGTCAATCCAAACGGCATAACATTAAACCGATATAACCCGTTAGGAACGGTAAACGCAGTGTAATCCTTTGAGGACTCAGCAATTGGCACCTGCCAATAGGCACTCTTAATATCTAACGAACTTAGATACTGAGCGTCTCTCAAACGATCTAAGATAGAGGAAATTAAAGGTAAAGGATAGGAATCCTTCTTGGTCACGGCATTCAGACGCCGGTAATCTACACAAAAACGTAAAGTGTTATCCTTCTTCTGAACCATACAAATGGGAGAAGACCAAGGACTTTTACAAGGCTCTATTATACCTGCATCCAACATACTTTTAATTTCCTGATCTATAATCTTCTGCCGAGCAGGAGAAACAGGATAATATCGCTGCTTTATCGGTTTAGTGTCCGAAGTAACTCGATTTCATGGTAGACGAGATGGGTACGCCCTAAGGTAGTTCCCATTCGTTCCCGATTTACCTCAACTAATTTATTTAACGCCGACTTCTCGGATGCGCTTAGAGAATTCTCACAACGAACGCTATTAACTTCAACGGAAGGAACTTGTTCAGAAAAATGCCAAACGTCCTGTCTTAAATCAGGAACGATGTTCATGGCCCTCCAAAAATCGACACCAAGAATTAACTTATGTGGCAAATCAGGTACAACCAGAATGTCAACAATCTTAACCTTATCTCCTAAACAAATAGGAGCCGAAACATAACCTATACTTAAACAAACTTGTCCATTCGCTACCTTACACTCAATAGATGAAGGTTTTAACGAGAGCCCAAGTTGTTGTAAAACCTCATAACCAGATGGCCCTACTAACGTTCGCGAAGCTCCGGAGTCCAACAATCCAATCATCGGGACGCCTAACACGGAAATTTCTAAATACGGACGTCGGTCACCCGAAACGTGCGAAATTACATAATCCAAAAAAATTTGCTGTTTGGTATCCAAGGTACCGATGGCCGCAACACAAAAATCGGGAGATGCCTTCCGACCAGCTAGCGTCTCCCGGTCGGGTTTTCCGAACGAGAACAGGTGGGACAAGTTCTAACAGTGACATTAACCTTACCACACTTAAAACAGAACTTCTTTCTAGGTACACGACAATCTCTATGTAAATGACCCACTTGGTCACAATTGAAACATTTACTCGTGATCGGTTGCGAGGTAGAGGCCTGAACTTCGACCGACGGGCTAGGATGAGAAACGACTCGAGAGGTGGCACGAGAAGTAGACGCGGGCGCCTCGACATAAGCCAACTCTGGTATCAAGGATTTATGCTTTGGCGGAGGTGGAACATGATCCTTAGCCAGATCTCGCTTCGCGTCCAACTTGCGGCAGAATTGCAAAAGCTGTGTGACAGAAGTTATATCTTGGAACGCTAGGAAAGGCTGATAATATGGATCTATCCGCTCTAAAATAATTTCCAACTGAGTTTCCGCGGCTACCGGGGTGCGCATTTTATTGAACTGCTATCATGCTGGCTATGTACAACCCGATGTTTTCACGACGTCCCTGAGTACGGCGCTTGATCTCCTCAAATAGGTCCCGGTCAAAATTTTCCGGCAGAAACTGTTCCCTCATTAACTCGGTCAGGGATTCCCAGTCCGTAGCCCAATTCTTGACCAGATTATACCAAGTATACGCGTCTTTATCAAACAGATCGACCGCATCAGCAAAAAGTCTTGCTCGTGAAATACCCCGTGATCTACGTTTCTCCTCAACACGTTCTAAAAACGTAGTGAACGACATGTCGCCTGGTCGGCCCGTAAACTTTAATCCCCAATCTCTTACTGGTACCGGTTTGAGCTTAACGGTCGGCTCGTCGTCACTTGAACTGCTATCGACTTCCACGACGGAGCTATGAGCCCCTGGCTGACCTACAGACTGCCGCAATACAGACAAATCAAAAACCGTGGACTCCCGCGTTTTCTTATCCTTCCTAACTTTCCCTTGGAGTTTCTCCACCGCTAATAAAAGTTTAAGTCTAAACTGAACTTTGCTCTCTTTCTCCTCTTCATTCGAGGGACTAGAGCGGTTCACGCGACCCAAGGCGTGCGCTATCTTAGACATTATCCCCTTATATTTACTATCATTCAACATTCCCGTAAATTCATCAACAAGAGTGTTGATGGTGGCAAGATTAGCCGTTAGCGCCGCCGAATCTGCCGCAAACTTATATGGATAAGACGGGTATTTCATAGCAAGAGAAGTTTTCTCCAGATGGAGCGCATTCCGCAGGACAGCACGCATGTCCACTACCGTAAGATCATCCCCTTCACCTAAACCTCGTACACGTAGCTCATAACTAAGTTCTTCCTTAGACAACCGATTCACATCTAATTTTATTTCTCCCCCAGGCATTTTGACAAAGTTTAACTGGGTCAAGAGCAAACAAAATTACTTGAACTAGCAAAGCTCTAGGCGTCTATACGCAAAATATCGCCAAAAAACGATTGAAAGGTACTCGTTAATGTGTCAAACGGTCAAAAACAGCGAAATTAGCAAAACGACGCTGGGCGTCGGTAGCGTCGGTATCAGACTATCCTCAAAATTTTTCCCAAAATGTTGAAAAATGTCTAAAAATACCTAAATAGTAATAGTAGTCTAGTAATACCTAAAATAGTAATAGTAGACAAACGACGCTGGGCGTCGGTCGCGTCGGTACAAAAAAATCTACCCAACTATTTGCAAAATGTCCAAATATACCTAAAAGTAGCCAAAATAGTAATAATAGAAAAACGACGCTGGGCGTCGGTGGTGTCGGTACAAAAAAAATCTACCCAAACTACAAAACTATTTCTGACTATTACTCAAAAAAAGGAAAAGAAACTATTCAACTGTTTTCGAAATGTCAACTAACACCTGGAACAGTATCCCCAAAAAAAACAAACGACGTCCGCGGCGTCGGTACACCAAATTTACTTAAAACTGTTCCCAAAATGCTACGCAACCCTCAAAACAGCAATAGCAGCAAAACGACGCTAAGCGTCGGTAGCGTCGCAAAAAGACTACAAAAAAAACACAAAGAAAAAACGGTAACTTTCTTTCACCCCCTACTAAAAATAGCGAAGCAGCTAAGCGTTAAAATGCAATTTAATTCGAATGTTCAAAAGTGATACCTTTTTTTTTTGTTCGACGAGTGTATCATTCCAAGCACCAAAGAACGAAGAAAAATCTATTGTGTATTTAAGTTTTTATTTAAGTTGGGCGCCACTGATATATGGCCCTCAACAACAAAAAACATTATTACACGTTGGGCGCCACTGCGATGGACTATAGAAAACCGGCCAGAGTGCGCACTGGCGAACCTGCAAGCACGGAACAACAGCGCCCTCGCGCGGAACTAATAAGCAATTAAATATCAGCAATTAGTGAAAGCCAGATACTCTACAGTAGCGCAAACTGAGCACGTAACATACTTTTTGCTCGATAGAAAAAGTATTAGTAATCGGCAAAAGTGAACAAAAAAACGCCATGTCACCGTTTTGCATAACTTTTGCATTCTCTTTAAAGAAAGTCAGCATTTCTCTGTCAAACTCATCTTCACCGCGAATTATTTTACGTTGTGTTCGCAAGAACATCCGTCCACGGTTAGAGGCAGGTCTTTGGCTATTTATGTTGGAATCATCGGAAGTTGTAGGTTGAGGTTCAATAATTCCTTCTTTTCCGGTAGGTTAAGATACAACAATTCCTTCGTTTCTTTTGGACTCTACTCCATGAAGTGTCTTTCGATACCTAAACAATTTATTGTCCACAATAAATTGGGCGCAATTTCTGTTTTACACGTATTCCAATAAATATAAGGTCAACTTGTACAATTTATTGTGAGAAAAATTGGTGTGTCATAAAACCAAACAGAACCAGAGAAATAAGTAGAACTCTATATAAAATATCTCAGTATGTAAGTTATCAGTTAAGAGATGGTACCGCCATAGTTTAGTTTTCTTGCGCCTGTTAAACAATAAAATTTGATCACTCATGAAAATTAGCTTATCAGACAAATTTTCTTTTTTTTTTTGTATTGTGTAGGTATATCAATTTGAGTGAATTTTATACACATCGATCGGAAACGCCATCGATACATCGATACATTGGCTCTTCATACATCAATGTGAAACATCGATGTTTTTGTTGTCGATGTATCGATGTTTTCGATGTATCGATGTATTGGTGTGTTTCTCACAATGTTGAAATATGGAGTGGTTCTCACCTCATGTTTACATCTACTTAACAAAGAAGTTAAATTATCAATTGCCCTTCATTCGACTATGTACGCATTAGGGTGCCGCTTACTTGGATTAATATGGTTATCAGTTAATTTTGGAGCTAATCTAAATTGTAATGTTTTGTCTGTCGTAAAATGTATCTACATACATATTTCTTGTCTATCGTACCATCTTCCACTATCATTTTATACAAAAAGAAATTATTTCTGGTTGACTTCATTAAATGAGGAACATCAAATAAAAAATATATTTTCCTTTGATCATCAGTAAAATAGGTTTTTTCCTCTGAAACGCCTAATGTTTTTACTAACTTGTAGTAATTTGATCCTTGATCACATATTGTAGCAACAACTCGAAAATCTATAGAGGAGATTTTTTTGTATAACTTCAAATAATATGTTTTTTACATCATCTGCTGGGCAGGAGTTTTTTACAAAATAATGAGCAATTGGTTGCTTCCAATTTTTCGATGGCAAATGAAAAATTTTTGATAAAAATTTATAAACTTGTGGGCTTACAAATATACAGTAAGAGCAAATTGTTTATACTCTAAAGAATATCTACACCCCCTTGAAGACATTCGTACATGCTTTAGTTGTTCTTTAAGAAACATCGACAATTGGGGTGAAAAGTTTGAGTTTACAAACTCGATGAATGCTTCATCGGTTATAACTGATTTTCCACGCTTCGCAAATTTCCTTTGCATACTCTTCATTCTTGCCCTCAATTTCTGTTTCCTTGGACTGTTGCTAGTAAGGTTTAGAGGGGTTGGGCTAGCCACTTCTGTGGTCTGCGATAAACCTAAAAAAACATTTTCATAAAATATAATACACTTTTTCAATGATATTCCATAAAATATTATGGTATGATCTGTATGTATTTTGTATATCTATACAAAGACAAAATAATGTCTAATAAGGTATAAGACAACGTGTAAACAAAACTGAAATATTTCTTACTTGTCATAGATGAATCCAAGTTAACAAATGCTTCCAAGGTTGCATGATGGTTTTGCACCACAGTAAACATCAAAATTGTAACAATATCCTGTTCAACTGCAAAGCATCCATTCTTAATATCTGAATCTCAGGGGTTTCACTCTTATGAATTACTTGGCGGAATGGTGACCATGGAAAGGTGATGATGAATAACTCCCCACTGTTGGAAGTTTTTATTGAGCATTGTTAGCATAGGTCTCATTTTATATAATCTGTCATTTTTGTCCAATTTGGAGTTATCGGCAAAATGTAAGTATTTTTTTATTTCTTAGAATCGATTTCTCGACATAGCTGTGGATACACATGGTATGGATACATCTTCATCTAGGCTCCAGAATAAACGTTCCCTTGGTAACTTGTGATAACCACTAAGTACTAGAATGGATATGAATATTCTAAGATTGTCTTGAGTAACCGTAAACTGATGATTATTTTTTTGGGCTGCATATAAAATCGATTGTTTTGCAATATGTTCGAAAATTTCATTATCGAATAGTTTCTCAAATCTTTCTACTGGAGTTTTGTTATTTATTTGCTCCTTCACATGATTTATACTCCATGTTGGCTCGGCTTCAGTGCCGATCCACATTTTTTAGGTAAATTTGAGGGACCTTGATTAGCTTGAACAATCATTTCGGACAATGGAATGTTATCGTCATCACTGTCATAGTGGACCCCAACTTCCCCAGGCACATCATTTAGAAAATCAGGCACATCACATTCATCTTCGTTGATATCTTCTTCATCGGTAAGTGTGTCCACTTCAGGGGGTATGAGAACAATATTTACCATTATGGTGGCTAGTACTTGCAATGTCGTCAAGTGCAGTACCAAGCCTCTTGTAACGTTTGCCATAAAAAGATGCAGGATTTATAAATTGAAAATCGTCAGTATCCATGACAGTAGTGAAACTGAAACAAAATAAATTATAATTAATTTGTGACCCCCACATTTGCCCAGTGTACTTATATGAGTACACCTGCATATATTGATGCTGGGAAACACAATGTAATAAAGTATGATCCTAGTATATTTATAGATCATTGACATACATACCTGGTAATATATACAGACTGTCTCATAAATAACGGCCAAAGCCATAACTCTGTGAATGTTTTAAATAAATTTTTGAAAATCTGGAAATTTATATTTGCCTAAGGGGCACTCTTTTTTAGCGTATAAAACATGGCGTACTACATCCGGTATTCCCGGAAGTGACCTCATTGTCATTTTTTAAATGACACCATGTATATTTTTTTCGATATTTCCACTAAGTGTAAAATTTCCTTTCCGATGATGTATCACAAGTCGATATTTCCCCCTCAACAAACCCCTAAAAATTTAATTCTTCCTGGGGTAAGATATATTGCAATTCAATTATCGAATGTGCCGTGGTAAGTAAATAAATGGATTGTAATAATATTAACAAACAATACAAAAATATAAAAACCACCTGCTTATAAATATTGTTCAAATTGACGACCACCTTGCTCAATACCCACTCGGCATCTCCTTACTGCATTCGCCCCATTCAGAATAATATGGGGTATTTGCCGACAAGCATTGATAATGATCTGCCTTAAAATTTCCACATTTTCCGGTCGTGATAAATAAACAATATCTTGAAGATAACCCCATAACCAAAAGTCTAGTGGGGCAAGGTCTGGCGAACGTGCGGGAATTGGTCCAGATGTTCCTATCCACTTTCTACGAAATTTGTCATTTAAATAATTAATAGTTAATCTGGCATTATGGGCAGGAACCCCATCTTGTTGAAAATAGATTGTGTTAAGCGTTGCAAGGGGTCAAGAAAATTTTCAATTTCGTTGGTTAACAGTTGATAGTACACCATCTATGAAAAATGGCCCAATCAACATATCCCCCAAAACACCACACCACACGTTTACACGAAATCTTCTTTGAACATTACGTTCAACAATAATTCGAGGATTTTCCTGGCTCCAATATCGATGAATATTCCTATTAAAAATGCCACTGCTGTTAAAAGTACATTAATCTGTCCAAATAATTTTTGTCGGAAAAAGTGGATCTTGTTCCACCATATTTAAGAAAAACTGCCAAAACTGTATCTTCTCACTTGGTTATTATCTTCTAATGCATGAACCTTTTGCGGTATGTATGGCTTGTATTTATGCTTTTTAAGTATATCATGGCTCACACAGTTCGTTTTGATGAGCCAATGTTGCTGGCTATTTCTCTAGTCGAAGTCCTTGGATTTTGTTGCACAGTAAAAAAAACATTTAATTCCACCTCTTCTTGAAACTGACGTATTGTCTTCGGTGGTTTTTTGAACGCACCATAGGCTCTCAAATTGGTTTCAAGTCTTGCAAATTTTTGGTGTTGTGGAATTTCTCTATTCGGAAACCTTTCTCTATAAAGCTGCACCGCTTGCCTACTGCTTTTATTGCATTCGAAATACACTTGTAACATATCAGTTAGATAATTCATTTTTGGCTTTGTGAATTCTGATAAATCACTAATCAAAATGCGATAACCAACATTACTATCAGAGAATCTGTAAAAATTAATTAAATGTCATTTTGTTGACAACTGTGTTTGAAGTGACACTAACTTTCGATTTTTAAATGGAATACCCGGTATATTATTGCATTTTTGAATTCTGCATAATTTTCTGGAATCCAACGATACCAAATAAGTGACATTTCAAAAGTCAATATTTTTTAGAAATATAATTTTTAGTTTTCAATTTATGGGCCATGACGGTTCTGATTTTATTTGCTCATAAATCACATAATTTAGTATTTTTGATGGGATTTTGATTTTTGTAAGCATTACATGGGTCCTTTACAATAAATCGGAACCGTCCCGTTGTAAAGGACCCATGTAATGCTACAAAAAATCAAAATCCCATCAAAAATACTAAATTATGTGATTTATGAGCAAATAAAGTTCATCAAAATTGTTTTTGGAGCAGAACTCAATTTTTTCAAATGGAACCATATTGGTACCGTAGTACGTACCATTTATTATTACTATTAATAAGTAATTTATTCTTATGTCGTGTTAATATGTGCGATAAATACAAACAAAATACAGCTAAGAGAAATGATTTGATGAACTTTATTTGCTCATAAATCACATAATTTAGTATTTTTGACGGGATTTTGATTTTTGTAGCATTACATGGGTCATTTAGAATAAATCGGAACCGTCATCGCCCACTTAAATGGAAAACTAAAAATTATAATTTTAAAAATATTGACGTTTTAAATGTCACTTATTTGGTATCGTTGAATTCAGAAAATTATGCAGAATTCAAAAAATGCAATAATATACAGGGTGTTCCATTTAAAAATCAAATGTTAGTGTCACTTCCGGCGAAACCGGAAGTGGAAAAAAATCACTTGTATGTCAGACAGTGCCGCTTATTATGTATATAGGATATCCCAAATTTCAATTATCTTGAAAACTAAAGGAGAAAAGGGGGTATACCATGATCCTGTTACACCCAGTATGTCGACAGAATTGACAGAAAACAAAAATATTTAATAGAAACACCAGTAACAGCACATACAGAACATGCGGGGCACTTTTAGCTAAATTGACTAATCATTTGCCTATTTAAGTGCCCTGAGTGCCCTCTATTATATACCTCATAAAATCTTGCATATTGCGTATAAAAGATATCATTTACATAGACTTTGTTCCAGTTTTATGCAATAGATGTCTCTAGTAAGGTACCGTCTGATAATAAGGCCGGGTTAACAAAGAAGATTTATTTATAACTAAATGTTTAATCCTTTACAGAGTTTACATACAACAGCAGGTTATAAGGCCGATAGTATATATTGAAGGCAGGTAATCAGGCCGAAAAGAAATAAGTTATGGAATACAATCTGGGCAGAAAAAATCTTCTGTGTCTTCACTGGTGAGGCCCACACATTCCTCATGCACCCAAGTGCCACATGATGAACAAGATCGCATATCGGCAACATAATCGCTTTCGCAAACTGAAAACATCCAAGTTTCGCCATCGGCAGCGTTGTTGGTGCTCGGCAATTCAAGTGACTTTCGCAGAGAACCGATGTCATTTTTGTTGGAGGCATAATCGCTAAATACGTCCCTTTTTACTTCCGTTGCTCGATAACTGAATGCCTTTTTTCGTTCCGTTTCTTTAACCTTCCGTGACTAACATATTTTTATGAGACACTCAGACTAACACTGGTCTCAGAGACCGACTGAAGAAAAAACATTGTTATGATACAAAATAACTACAATTTACTGTTTTGCGACTTACAAGGAAGATACTCGGACCCGAACTCTCCGCGATTTCAATGATTTTTATATATGTTGTAGAACATGAAAAAATAAGGGACACGTATTTTCTTTTGTGCCGAAAAACATTCTAAGGGGGTGAAGATAACCCCTGAAGTTTAGCCCAAAAACACATTTTTTTAGGTATCTCGAATTCAATTCATTTTTTTTTTCGATGAAACAAAATGGACATTGTTCCTTATAAAAAGTACTATTCATCCGTTATGATTTGATTGTTAAATGTTGCAACCCCTATTTTTAGGGGGTGAAATGTAATTTGGTTGTAATTTTCGATAATAAAAATTCGCAAATTGCTTGAAAAGTAATATTTTTGTATACTTGACGTCAAAATAAAGTTTACGAGTTTCGGCATTTTCCTTAAAAATACCCCCAATTGATAAAAAACGACGTGTCAGGTCCAATATGGCGTGCGAAACGTGAAAAAATTTCCACATCGCAGAAAAGTTTACGAAAATTAAAGAATTTTGTAAATTGTAGTTTTTATGATTGCTAATCAAATTGAAAAAAAAATTAAAACAAGATTTTTGAAACTCCTTAGGCGCAGCCGAATACGTTAATCGGCTCAAAATCCTAAAAGTCCTGAAAATCCTAAAGTCCAAAGCATAGACAAATTGAAAGCCTACATACAAGTTGAAAAAACTTAATTACCTCAAATGGTGAATTATAGGGGTCCTTATCGATATTGCAATAGTGTTATTTTTTATTTTATTTTATACGTGTCTATTTAAATAAAAATGAAAAAAATTACATTTCACCCCTTAAAAAATAGGGGGTTGCAACATTTAATAATCAAATCATAACGGATTAATAGTACTTTTTTATAAGGAACAATGTCCATTTTGTTTCATCGAAAAAAATTGAATTGAATTCGAGATATTTAAAAAAATGTGTTTTGGGGCTAAACTTTAGGGGTTATTTTCACCCCCTTAGAATGTTTTTCGGCACATAAAAAATATGTGTCTCTTATTTTTCATGTTCTACAACATATATAAAAATCATTGAAATCGGAGAGTTCGGGTTCGAGTACCTTCCTTGTTAGTATATGATAATAAAAACAAGGTTTATTTATATTATTTCTTTATTGGTTCTCTAATAAAAATATATGTAGCAACTTTACTTAACGTATGGTCTATAAGAGTTAAAACTAAAAAAATGTAACAAATAACAAAAAAATTATTCTATTTATTTGAAAAATAAACATAAGCATCTTATGGCATTAGTGACCATGAAAAATAACATTGTTTGCTATAAAGTTGGTCATGGGCTCGAAATTCTTATATCAAATTTAATGCGCTATTTCCATACATTCCTTGCATATAGGTGTTATGTGCTCCAAGCACATGTACTTACTACATTTAAAACAACTATATCTTGTTTTTCTATTTTTTTAGCAGCGCAATAGTAACATCGGCCATATGTGTGATTTATAGGGGCTTCATTTTCATCACGAATAGTATATATTTCTCTAATTCTCAATTTGATTGTTCTGGGTAGACCAGTAGTGTTCAGTCGTCTTCTCACTTGATCTTCGGCTAACTGGTGTCCAATATTTTCTAGAAAAGTTCTTTAGGTAGCTTCTGTTCCATGTTGTTGTGTTTATGAACAATGTATGAATTGATACAAATTATATTCAATACACCATAGAAGATGGCCATAGACATAGGCAAGAAGACGACTCTTTACATAATAAGTCCGAAGGATAAGTAAGTTCCCTATTATATATGCTTTCTAGAATTCTTTTTTTGTGTTAGTACTAATTTATTTACATATCCACTCGTCACTCCACCCCACCCTAGTATACGATATCTTATATGCGGTGCTTAAATATGTTGACGGACCTTTGACGCCGCCGTCTCTGCTGTATGCGACGACGCGTAGATTACGATGTCGTCGGCATACATCAGAGTCGTCGTGTTTGGATGCACTGGTGCGTCGCTCGTGTAGCGGTTGAAGAGGGTCGGTGAAATCACCGACCCCTGGGAGACGCCAGCCGAGATGGGGCGGATATCTGATAGGGTGCGATTAACCCGATACGCAATGCGCCGGTCACACATATGACTTACGCAAGAGGCAAATATGTCGTGGGAATCGAAGTCTCAGCAGCTTGGTCACGAGCTCTGCGTGCCACATAGAGTCGTAAGCTGCCGAGACATCGACGAACAAGGCAACGGTACTTTGCTTCTTGTTGTACCCCAGGATTACGTCCTGAACGAGCCTGGCAAGTGGATGCGATGTCAATACGCCGGGCCGAAAGCCGAATTGATGGTTAGGTATCGCCGCTCACTTCTCTAAATATTTATAGAGAAGCTTGGCGATAACCTTTTCGACTACCTTCGACATCGCATTTAGTAGTGTTATGGGTCGGTACCTTGTGGGGAGATGGGGAGGTTTGCCGGGTTTTAAAAGGGGAATGACAATGTCGTCCTTCCACTTCCGGAGAAAGTACTGCAGGCTCAGGGGAAAGTACTGCAGTACCCCCAGGGCAAACGAAAAATAGAAAGGGAATGCAAGAGAGGACAATGAGTAAGCAAGCACTATGTTGTCGTTTATAAAATGAACAAAACAGTCTTTGGGATGCAAACGGTCCTTAGCTTCACCTTTGGGCCCTGGGGTAAAATGGATTATATTTCTTTTAGATTGTGATGGTGGTATTGTTGACCATAAATGTCCATTTTTACCTCTAAATTGTGTTCTCTTAGGTTTTATTATCATATTTTGCGTGATAAGTCGTGACAATGGAATATTATCATTTTCATCCTCACTAGACTCAACTATTTCTTTGTCCGATTCAGTCACTTTATCATCCTCTAAATCTGAACCTTGAACATTGTCATCCACATCCATAAGATCACATCCTATAGCGTCTTCCGATTCGTTACAACTTTCCTCTGAATCATTTGTTTGTTCACCATCACCATCATCATCATTGATAACGTTCATAATTTTTTCAACTTCATCCGCAATTTCAGCATCGGTGAGGTATCTTCCCTTCGACGTCGAAGCCATTTCTTAATGAATACTTGAAAATGAAGAATATACACTTCAATATACATTGAACAAAAAACTATAAAAATATCTTACCTTTTGTCAGAATCACCTCCTACAATAAATGTTATTGAAATACCAGACCGTCGTAAATTTTACGAGCTCTCGTCAATAACGCAGAATTAAGAAACTCGTAAAGCAATTTAGACACAGCAGTATACACTTCCACTAATGCCAAGAAGCTACTGAGACCTGCAGACCTCTATGTTAAATACGTGAGCGGGGAGGGGCAAAAACGTGCGCGCGCCGGTAAATATTACGACGTTCTGGTATTCTAGGGTTAAATATATATTTTTACGTCTATGATCTGCTTACCTACAGCGGTTCTTTCCTCGTCATCGTTCTAGAGATTTTGGCGATGGAGGTAGTCTGCTAATCCGATATACTGATCAGCACGCAACTGGTTTTAGTGGGTTCTGATATAGTTCAACCTGTTGCTTTCGATGTCCACGTACGCGTTTACGATATATTGTTGGCCCAATTTTTGCACGTACTGGAATCGTTTTTCTCTGTCTCTTATTGCGAGATGATAACTATAATATTCTGATTGAGTAACTCGACGCCTTGGGTTGTTGGCATGAGGTATGTTTGGGTGCCAACCTGTCTCTCAGTGTGGAAACAGCAGAGGAAAGGTGAGAGGTTGCTACGGTAAGAGAGGTAAGCTAGGGTACTTAAACATTCTCGTTTAAGTGCCGTAGCGTTTGGAAACGATCCGGTCTTTGCCTGGTGTACACTCGGATGTTGGATGTGGGCGGCGTATCCGGATCGAGTCTGTACACAGCGGCAACCTCGTTGATCGCTGGCAACGCGTACGGCCAGTGTTGCCAGATGAAGTGCAGATAAAATCGTGTAATTCGGCTACCGAAAATGTTATTTTGGAATTTTGTTTTTATGTATTTGGAAATACACTGTATTATTTATTTAAAGAAAAAAACAAGCACTTGCAATATTAAAACAAGCACTAATAAAAAAATAACAACATAATAAAATTATAACAAACACGTGACGATGTACATATTATACCTTAAAACTATTTCACGAAGACGACTCGGAATCGCTAGACTCTTTACTTTCATGTTCACCTAAATACAATAGCCTACTATTACTGAGTTTTTTTTTGTAACATTTTTATTTAAAATAAAATCGTAGCATGTTTTATTTTCCATAAAACTTTTTGTGTACAAAAGACCTTCCATTGTTTTTGTTTTTAATTTATTGCGAAATTGTGTTTTAATCAGATTGAGTTGGGAAAAAAGTCCCCCTACAGCCGCACTTGAATGAGGCAAACAAGGAACTTGAAGAACAAACTTAGTTAAATTTGGAAATTTCAGCGAATCTCCAATCTTCACATTGGAAATTTCCCTCCAAAATGTTACAATATCATTTTCAGTATCATACAGTGGATAATTTTTTTAGCAATCTCCATTCGTTATCATGATCCTGAAGTTCTTCAGGATGAACTAAATTTGGAAAAAATTATTCTACATCAGAAATTGTGTTTTTTTCTTTGGTTTTTATACACATGGGATCCAAAAATTTCAATTGTTCTATGGCGGAGTTTTTAAAGGGAATCTAAGTAATATTTGCTTTGTACTTTCCAGATAAAAAATCTAAACATTTTACTTTGACGGAATGTAAAATCTTTTTGTCAATTTTATTTACGGTAATTGATGCTCCAAAGTACCTACATATCGTGGATTGGTAAAAATTTCTTGGATTTTTGTAATCAATTTCACATACCATGTTGTGCTCTAAAATATATAGTTTAATAAAACAGTCCATTAGAGTTCTTAAAACACATGTGACCTCTTCATATATTTTATGTAACTGGTTTTTCACTCTGCATTAAAAGGTTTAGCTGATTAAATAAAGGTAGTATATATGCCAAGAAATCAAGATATAATTTTGTTTCCGGTTTTTTAAGTTTTTCTAAAATTATGTCGGATTGCAATACTCCTTCATAAGCTTGCTCTGTGAAATAAAGTGTTAAAGCGTTATATTGTGAAATCAATCTTTTAATAACCGATTCTAGGGGAAAGCCATTTCGTTTGTGATGGATGGAGGATTTTGTGAGGCAATACATTTGCAAATTCTTGAAATTCCTCGTAGTTGTCAAGCCTTTTTGGACTATTTGAAAAGAAATTGTACACCTAAAACAAAAGAAAACTTCTATAATAAAAATATATGTACACCAACACTTAAAAAGACTTACATCCCTTGCCAACTGTTCTACTTCACTAGGTAGCTTCTCGCATGCGTATGATGCGCAAAGATGGAAGCTGTGGCAGACACACTTCATCATAAACAGATTGGGACACTTTTCTCTAAGTCTACTGGCTAAGGAATTATGAGCCCCCATCATATTGTTTGCTCCATCGGCAGCAAATCCGATAAGATTGGTTTCATAAGGGATAATATGTTTTTTTAAAAAGTCATCGATTAATGTAAACAAGGCAGCACCCGTCGCCTCCTTAACTGGCAAAAGTGCTAGAAAATAGTCTTTAACATTAAAATTAACGACAACTCGGGAAACAAGACACAAATGCTTCGAACAGGACCTATCAGTGGATTCATCTGCCATTAAACTAAATTTATTTTTGCGCAGTATGTCCATCAGGCGCAGTTTACTTTCATCTCCAGTAACATTTTTTATTACATTACTCATTTTTGTATGGCTGCATTCAATAGCCAATTTCAGAATCTGGGCAAATATTTTTAATTAAATTTGGAATATGCTCCATTAATCTTATAGGCAAGTTATGTTCAGCCATAAATCCAGCAAGTCTCAAAACGCCTTCCTTTGCCTTTTCGTCAATATTTTTGGTTTGTTTTTCAAATAACGATAACACAGATGGTTGAGATTTACCGGTTGGCAATGACATTGATTTCAAGTGCTTCCCAGTTGTGCTATGCTTATTTAATTCTGCCTTTCCCCTCGCAATAAGTATATCACAACTGCAGTATTTACACCTAAAATAATAGATACATTATTTTAAAAGTTACAAAACCAGGTATAAAACTACTATACCATGCATAAATTGGTCCTTTCTTACCCCTTTCCGTACCATACCTGAAATGACGATGCATTCTTGCCAGGACCGGACTTTATTGCAAGCCACCAGGACCAGTGCCGAATATATACGTCGGGTGTAAAAAATTAAAACGTGCATAAAAATGTTGTTTATTTATAAGAGTATCATAGAGTTTATTTTATTATGTAACAAAATATAAGTATTCAAAATGTTTGCTTTGTATGGGATACTTCAAAGCAAGGCTGTACACATATGCCAACGTTACATTTCGCACACATGTACCTAGACTCGCTTCTCTTTTTTCTTGAAGTTTCGTTTGGCTGCAGACGGTACATCTTCGAACTTTATTATTTGGTACCAGAGCGGGAAAATGTCTGCCCCTAAGCCTCTAAGGGTTTTTGGTCATAGGTTTTATTTTCTGGTTAGGCTCTGGGGTATTGTACCTGAAATTAGATAAAGAAATCGATATAAACAAGTTTTCTCAGCAACTAAATATTACCGCTCAATAAGCTGTCTTATGATTTTCAACTGAAAATCAGCTAAAGGTACCTTTTCTGGATTCTGTGTTTGGTACAATGCATGTGCATTTAGAATTGCTAAGTCTACCATATGAAAAAAAAGTTTCTTATACCATTTAACGGTTTTTCTCACGCATTCAGTAGAACTCAACATCATATCAGACCTATCTACTGCGCCCATATTTGCGTTATAATCCACGATACATGCTGGTTTTTTTATTTGTTCCTTAGTTCTAAAGTCTTTCTTGTCTAATGCGATTATTTTGTCTTCGTGCTTATTAGTTAGCATATGTACCTCACGGCGATCTCTCCATTTAAGGGCCAGCAGGATTTCATTAGACATTGAGATGGTCTCGCCTTTGTTTATTTTTGCTGTCAAATTCGGCATACATTTTCTTTTAGGGACGAACTGTTCCACACGAGTTTGTTTTGTGTTCGTGTAGGTACATTGATAAAGTAGGACTCGTATACCAATTATCAGTGTACAGCGAATGGCCTTTCTCCAAATATGGCTTTATAAGATGTGCCACAACTGAACCGGATATACCTAAGTCTTGAAATTGTTCTATGTCTGTTGTTTTGCCAGTATATACAATAATATTTAGGACATAGCCGGTTTCGCAATCACATAAAAGGAAAAGTTTGATACCGAAACGGTGACGTTTAGACTTGATGTACTGTTTAAACCGTAGACGTCCTTTGAAGAGGACTAAACTTTCATCAATAACAAGATTTGCGAATGGATAAAAATGTTCGGCAAAAAGGTTCGTCATTATATTGAACACTTTTCGTACTTTATGGAATGAATCACCTTATTTCTGATCAGCATTGCTTGAAAAATGTAACATGCTAAGTATAGCTAGAAAACGATTTCGTGGCATTACCTGTGAGAATATTGGTGTGTGGAGAAGTGCATCTGTTGACCAATGTTCTTTTATGTTATTTTTCCCGTGACGTGCTGTAAGTAACATAACAGCTAAAAATACATAAATTTCATTCTCGGTTGTATCTTTCCATTTTTGTTTCGTGTTCTCCTTATTTTCTAAAGCATATCTACTAGTTTCCTGTACAACAAGCTCGACTACTTCTGGATTTATGAATAAAAGAAAGTAGCTAAGTGCATTTGATTTATCTTCGACTGATTCGATATGCGCACCAGAATTTGAGTCGTCAAATGGGTGTATTTTGGGCACAAAAGCTGTTTTACTCCACTTTAGAGATAGGTCCTTTGGTAATGCAATGTGTTCTTGAATATTAGAATTATCTGGATCATCAGCTGCAACGTCATAATTTTGTTCAGGTTCCATTTCATCCGGACTGTGATTTTCATCATACACAAGATCCTCGGCTTCTTCATCACTTGTCTCGCATTCATTCCGATCAGGCTCATATTCACTGCCGCTGTCGATGTACGGCTCTTCGTCGGAATCTAAGCAGGCTAGAATATTATCATATTCAGTTCTTGTTAAGCCACAAAGCCCTTGATCATCATCACGTTTCCTTTTACATCTAGAACCACTTGTAAAATGTGTGGACGGTCCCGCATTTGAATCCATAGCGTACAGCGATCTGAACTCTACTGCAATTTACACAACACTAAATGCAAGTCTCAACTCGTATTCGAGCATGGACGCTCCATAGACGCCACGTCCCCACCTTTCCTGACCCCATCTATGACGCCGAGAAAAGTGTCGTATTTATACGGCAGCTGGCTATTTATACGGCAGCAAGTGACACATTTATGCGGCTCTGGTCCTACTAAGGGAGCTAAATTTAATAACCGTCACATATATACGGCAGTGGTATAAAAACACTGTACAACACTGAACGTATATATACGGCAGAGGTCCTGATGGCCCGTTCAGGGTTTGCCGTATATATGCGGCCATGGTACGGAAAAGGTTACTTGGCTGGACCTACTTCAACTCTTTTTCACATCCTCTTTTATATTTCTGTTTATATTCTATACTTTTCAGTTTTTTTTTGGAGGCGTGCAAACGTCTTCTCTTTCTTGTACCTCACTCTCGCTATCTGACATTTTATTAACAGTGCACAACAGTAACTATAATTAACAGGTACACGCAAATATATAAAAAACACGTATATAGCGATTGCGATTACGATAGCAGGGACGGACTTTATATATAGTGATTTAATTTAAATAAATTATTTGAATGCTTTTAAAGTTTTACATTTTTATTAAAAGTGGCGAATTTTGTTACCAAACGCCAAAAATCGTGAGATTTGTCCCTTTATTCGTGTATTCGTGTAAAAAGGACCGAAATCGTGTAATTACACGATTAATCGTGTAATCTGGTAAACACTGCGTACGGCCTGTTCTCGCGGCCACGTACCGTTAACAATTCCAACGTCACGACAGACATCTCCAACGGTACGGGAACCGCGTTGTTTTTGCGCAGCCCTTCGATCCGTCCCATTTCCTCGTCGTATACCTCTTTGAGATGCATATACGCTCTGGCGAACGGATTTACATCTCTCAATAACACTTCTATCTGCCGGATCAGGTTCCCGTCCAAATCTCTGTTGTTTTGGACGCGCTGATCGATATCTTCCTCGGGCAGTAGGTAGTATACCGGCCTGTAACGAATATTATCTTCGTTGACGTTGACGTTACTAATGTGGTGGTAGATCTTTCCCTGTATGCAGTATACGGGGGAGCTCTACCTGCTGGAAGATCCCATCATGTCGCTTCGAGGGATGCAAATTGAAATGCATGGTTGTAACGCAGTACATACTCGCGGAAGTGATTCGATTGAGGATGTCTGCGTTCGAATAGGCTGCGTAGTAAATTTTGCATTGCGGTTAGACGTGGTAGTACGATTTTACCTTTTGTGACAGCACGTGATCAAGTCACCTCTTGTCGTTTTTTCCCGGGGGAAATGCAATGCGTCACAGTCGCGGCACATGTAACAACACTGAACACAGTGGGCCAAGGAAACATGAGGGATGACGCCCTGGAAGAGGTCTCTCAGCGGCGAGGAGGAGATTTGGCATATTTCTACGTATCCTCTCCAGTTCCATGTGATAACGGAACGCGGTGAGTTCTTCCTCTTCCTCGACGTTGTTACGCTGGTCAGCCGTCACGACGGGGGCGATTGCTTCTTCGTCGGGTTGTTGTGGCGGAAAGTCGGCTGGAGCCACAACTTCCTCGACAGCCACTAAAGGATAAGATGTAATATTATGACTGTATATAGTTTTGAAGTAGACGTTTTGAAACCTTTGTCACAATTTGTTTTCTTTTATATTCACAAAAAAGATCGCTTTTAAAGAAATTGTCAATATTACTTGTGAAAAATGTAAATAAAATACAGATTATATACAAAAGAATGGAAGAAAAGTATAAAAAAATATTAACATAAAATGAAAAACTACTAATTTTATGGTTTGATAAAAGTATTAAACACTTTAAGGACAAATTGACCTTTAAATAATTCAATTGTGCCCATGGCGATTTTGAATAATAATAGTAGTATATATTTCTTTTTTGTATTTGAAAAAGTTTACTTCCAAATAGTGTAAAGCTATGAAATAAAAATAAATAATCTATTCAAATCGTTTAGTAGTCAGTTGAATTGTTTATAATGTAATCAATCCAAAAAAATTATTATAAAAAATCGATTTTGGTTAGTTATAATTGGAAAAAAATTAATATAATTAAAGTATGTACATAATGCTTTTATGATGTATGAAAAGGACTTACGATATACATGTTGTTCGCTAACCAATTAGGTTTTCGTCCTCACGTGTTTGCGCCACTTCACGTTTATCGGGCGATAGTAGACGTGGAATTTGGGGAATGATCCCATCGTCGGGAACTTGAGTGGCGATCAATTGATGTGCAGCATCGTCATCATGTATGATCGGTGCCGTCACCAAAATCCGGCCGGGGCCCGACATCTTCATCGCTGGAGTCATATAACGTTGGTCGCCGAACGAACAATATCCGGGCAGGAAACGTTCGCATATTAGACGGACCCGCAGCAATCTCAATGCCATCAGTTTGATGACGTATCGTTTCTATAATGGAAATAAAAGAAATAGAAAAATATATATATGTATGTATTTACAAAGTACGTAAAAATATTTTGAAAATTAAAAAAAGTGAATACGATGAAATGTATTTATTTATCAACTTGAGAACAATAAACGCTCTATACGTGTAAAGCAGTGAGGAATATATTTTTTTATTCCTTTGCATATGAGATAGTTTTTTTTTTACTTAAGATCAAAAGTGGATACTTAACTAATAGTTATTTTATAATAAATTAAGATGTAACAGGATCGATGAGTTACTGTGTTCTTTTTAATTTTCTTTTGTGAAAGCAAGCAAGAATTGAATGTGTTAGTCACTTTGATTCTATACCGAGACATATATTGTTTGTCCGATGATGTTGGAAAATATGATTAGTATCCATATATTATAAAAAAAGGTAATACATGTTTTACTGAGTGGAAAAGGTTTCACTCACCCATTTGATTATCGATGACGGCGTTCTGGATCGGTGATCGAATTGAGACACTCAGAGTACCATCTGAAATTTCGTCAGCCGTGAAAACGGCTGATGACACGTTGGTCATCCGGATGCGTTTCGACGGGAGATGGTACTACTTCGTCTGCACTTTTATCTGGTACCGCTTTTTTTCGTTTTTGTCCCGGTTGCGTATCTGTACCTATATGATATATTAGAGGTTTAAATTGGTTAAAGAAATCAATGATTTTCTATCAACGTTTACATTAATGTAGGGTAAACACCGAGCTAATATATATAAAACCTTAAGGAAATGTGTTGTATACTTTGTTAATGAGTATAGACAACTTTATTGTGAATGAGGATAATTTTTTTCTTATGAAATGGTCAACTGCAAAAATTGTTTAGACGTAATGTGATGTATTCATTCGTTGGTATATCACATTGGTTCGTTAGACATCAGAACAGTTAATGCAGCTATATGCGGTATAACGGATATGCAGGAAAGGCCAGCACTTGTGATTTTAGTTATTTCCTCGAATGGCTCTAAAAGTTTTATACACTGCTCCATCAAGCACCACTGATGAGTTGTCAAATTAGCGAGTTTGTCGTCGTGCTCAGCCACATAAAGAGAGATTGTCCGTTTTTGTTCCAACAAGCATTCTGCCATATAGAAGATAGAATTCCACCTTGTCTTGATATCCTGCACTAATTGATGCTCTGGCAAACTTAACTCCTTTTGAATCACCAGCAGTTTTTCTTGTGCTAAACCCGAATGATTGAAGTGAGTTACGAGACGTCTACTTTTGGCAATCATGTCCATTACTTCAGACTGTATCTTCAATGACAGTCACAATCCTCTGAAGCGAATGAATGAAACATCTGGCAGAATCATACTCCGCCATTCGAACGCCTTTGGCCATGTTAACACCACTGTCATGAACAAGTACATGTATTTTACTTTGCTCAATATCCCAGCGAGCTGCGATAGCATTGAATTCATTTGCTATGTTTTCTCCCGTGTGAGATCCTGATAACGGTTTCATTGCAAGAACTCCGTGTTGAAGCTGGAATTCTGGACTGGAGACAGCCAGTGAGCTGTGTAAGAGCTTAAAATTAGTTAGATAATGTTCATAAATTCACGCCATTATTTCATAAAGAGTTAGGCAGAGCCTCCAATGAAACGTAATACTACACTGAAACCACGCTTAGCAAATCGGTCGGCCCTAAGGTGTAAGTTATACCGCTTATATAACACAACTATAAGTTAGTTATACCGTTATACAGTAAGTTATACCGTTATACAACACAAATTAACATATTTTATCAAAAATTAAATAGGGTAGGTCCGGGAGAGTTCGACCACTTTTTTCATTCGTAATTGTAATTTTATTATTTAGTGGTATTTGATTTCTGAACCCGTTAAATCATCGCCTACACATTTAAGTTCATATATTAACTGCAATTTGCGACAAAATAAACATATTTATTCTTAGTTTGTATAACTCCCACAAGTATCATTATTACTTCCCCTTCGTGGTCGGTCTATATCTGCTTTGTGTGGTTGGACTGTACGCGGGATAGACCGACCACCTTCTTATCATGAAGTAAAAACCGTTATGTGCATAGTTTTGAGGTTATATATGGCAACAGTATGTATATGGCAACATAATGTATATGGCAACAGTGGATAGTGGAAGTAAAGTAATCATATCGCACAACTAAGTGTCATTAGTTTAGTATGTTGAAATATAAAATTGACAAAATTGTCCCTGAGACGTGCACACGTAATTAATTTAATCGCCGGTGAGTTTTTTCTCACGATTGATAAGT
The DNA here is from genome assembly GCA_029963805.1 of Aromia moschata. Classification (NCBI taxonomy): domain Eukaryota; kingdom Metazoa; phylum Arthropoda; class Insecta; order Coleoptera; family Cerambycidae; genus Aromia; species Aromia moschata. The sequence continues at coordinate 1,119,964 of JAPWTK010000118.1, forward strand.
TTTTGTCAGCAAATTTAGTGAATTATTATCACTGATATCCGTTATTCGACCTTTGAACTCAATTGTCGTAAGATTTATACGTGTTAAGTTGACTGATGCGCTGTTGCCTCTTCTCACATAAAGAAAGGAATATCACAGAAATAAATTTATGAAGTAACATAATGGATGAAGAAACAAAAGCATTAATAAAGTCGATTTACGAACAAAATAGGGAATAAAAAACGACTTGGAGACTATGAAGCAAGACTTACACAGTTATTCCAAGAGAGTTTTAGAGTTACTAATATTTGGAGTTATAGAAGAAGAAAACACACAAGCAGTAGACAGTGTGAAACAAATATTGAAAGAGACGTTGGAAATCGAGGTGGAGGATGGAGATATAAATAACAGCTATAGAATAGGAAAGAAGGGAGCTGAAAAACCAAGACCAATAGTTGTTGAATTAACAAGATATTTCGTGAAACAAAATATACTTCATAACTGCAATAAATTAAAAGGAACTGGCATTACAATTTCACACGACCTTACAGAAAGGGAACGAGAAGAGAGACAAGTATTATATCGGCACTATAAAGAAGCAAAGGATAAAAAATATAAAACCTCGTTATACAGAAATAAAGTAATAATAACTAAAAGAAAAGACGTACTCAGCGCCTCTAATCTACAACCGAAGAAAATCACAATAAGTACCTTTAAAGAAAAAAAAATCTAGTTCTGATAAATAGAATAAGCTAAGTAGTGTAATTAGACTCATACATTTCTTGTGGACGGTTTAGTAATATTTCTTTATCCTATTCTTTTTTTTAAGTTGGGTAAAGGCTACAGTGGTTGGCACCCTCAAAGAACAGGACAGCAGGTTCCACAAGCGGCATAGGTACGTCTTTGTCTTACCATTTTTTCAGCAATAGAAACTTCTCTGGATGTTTTGATTTTAAATGATTACTCATGGCAGAAGTACCTGAGGAAAGATAAAAAAATCATTACATATGTATATAATCTAAAGTAAGAGCTTAAAATTAGTTATATAATGTTCATAAATTCACGCCACTATTTCATAAAGAGTTAGGCAGAGCCTCCAATGAAAAGTAATGCTACACTGAAACAACGCTTAGCAAATCGGTCGGCCCTATGGTGTAAAGTTATACCGCTTATATAACACAACTATAAGTTACTTATACCGTTATACAGTAAGTTATACCGTTATACAACACAAATTAACATATTTTATCAAAAATTAAATAGGGTAAGTCCGGGAGAGTTCGACCACTTTTTTTCATTCGTAATTGTAATTTTATTATTTAGTGGTATTTGATTTCTGAACCCGTTAAATCATCGCCTACACATTTAAGTTCATATATTAACTGCAATTTGCGACAAAATAAACATATTTATTCTTAGTTTGTATAACTCCCACAAGTATCATTATTACTTCCCCTTCGTGGTCGGTCTATATCTGCTTTGTGTGGTTGGACTGTACGCGGGATAGACCGACCACCTTCTTATCATGAAGTAAAAACCGTTATGTGCATAGTTTTGAGGTTATATATGGCAACAGTATGTATATGGCAACAGTGGATAGTGGAAGTAAAGTAATCATATCGCACAACTAAGTGTCATTAGTTTAGTATGTTGAAATATAAAATTGACAAAATTGTCCCTGGAGACGTGCACACGTAATTAATTTAATCGCCGGTGAGTTTTTTCTCACGATTGATAAGTTTTTGTCAGCAAATTTAGTGAATTATTATCACTGATATCCGTTATTCGACCTTTGAACTCAATTGTCGTAAGATTTATACGTGTTAAGTTGACTGATGCGCTGTTGCCTCTTCTCACATAAAGAAAGGAATATCACAGAAATAAATTTATGAAGTAACATAATGGATGAAGAAACAAAAGCATTAATAAAGTCGATTTACGAACAAAATAGGGGAATAAAAAACGACTTGGAGACTATGAAGCAAGACTTACACAGTTATTCCAAGAGAGTTTTAGAGTTACTAATATTTGGAGTTATAGAAGAAGAAAACACACAAGCAGTAGACAGTGTGAAACAAATATTGAAAGAGACGTTGGAAATCGAGGTGGAGGATGGAGATATAAATAACAGCTATAGAATAGGAAAGAAGGGAGCTGAAAAAACCAAGACCAATAGTTGTTGAATTAACAAGATATTTCGTGAAACAAAAATATACTTCATAACTGCAATAAATTAAAAGGAACTGGCATTACAATTTCACACGACCTTACAGAAAGGGAACGAGAAGAGAGACAAGTATTATATCGGCACTATAAAGAAGCAAAGGATAAAAAATATAAAACCTCGTTATACACAAATAAAGTAATAATAACTAAAAGAAAAGACGTACTCAGCGCCTCTAATCTACAACCGAAGAAAATCACAATAAGTACCTTTAAAGAAAAAAAATCTAGTTCTGATAAATAGAATAAGCTAAGTAGTGTAATTAGACTCATACATTTCTTGTGGACGGTTTAGTAATATTTCTTTATCCTATTCTTTTTTTAAGTTGGGTAAAGGCTACAGTGGTTGGCACCCTCAAAGAACAGGACAATCAATTTCTGCTTAAAAAAATAAAAAATGTTTTATTTTTTATTGTTTTTTTTTTCATTATTTAACATCCTTAAGTTTCTTTATTAGTTTTATCTATTTAATATTAACATAGACTTTGTAGAAACATGAATTACTGTCAAAATCAATAGAATAAGCACTCTGTGATAGTAGTTGGCATTCCCAAATTCTATCATTGGCACGTTTTGCAACAGTGGTTGGCACTAGAATAGAAATGAATTGAAAGGATACCTACTAGGAATCTAGGTAGGTAGGTATTTCTATAAAAAAGTATTTAATAATAATTTTTTTATTTCTCGAATTTATGTAAAGGTATAATTTAGAGCTACAATATCTAGCGACACTTATCATACATATAAGTATTACTCCTTACACAGTTAATATGATAAGTTCGACTACATTTAAGACATTTTAACCCTGCCCTCTTAGCTGTAATATTAAATGTGCATAAATAACACACACCTTTTACAATACTTTTTGGTATGTCAAATTTAAATTCAGATAGTAAATTTTCCTTGTCGAATGACGAAGTTTCACTTAAAGAACTATAATAACTTTGTCGGTAGTCCTTTATTTGCGGAACATCAGATGCCTTATCAAATTTTACAGATAGCTGATTGGAATTTCTAAAAGAAAGTGAATTATCACGTGCGAATGTAGGAGGAATTTTCTGGTAGCTCATGTGAGGCAGATTCTAAACTGTTGACATGTATGTTTTCTGCAGTTGTAACGCTAGATAAGTTATTATCTGCTAGTAAAGGTAAATCAGGTGATATTTCACAGGTAAGTGCATCATTCTGTTTATTAGTCTCAGAATTATTTACAGGTACATCAACTACCCCAGAAGTATCCTCAAATGTAATACGTGCAGCTAAGTTTTTTTGAATAGAATATTCATTCTCAATTGGATGAATTGTAATACTGCTTATTATAGAAACTGTTTTAGATGTTTCTGTGGTTTCTGTAGAACGGTTAACAGATAAAATATTTTTGGTTGGTAAGTTCTTAGCAGTGGAATCTAGCTTCTGTTTCTTTCTTGGTGGTCTTTTTACTTTTGGTTTTAAGTTCTCCTTTTTCTTTTCTCTATTTTGCTTTTTGATGAATTTTTCTTCAATTTTTCGTTTTTTATCTTCCTTAGCCTACACTTCTTCTTTAAACTGTCGTGATGTTACAACATAATGCTTCCTTTCTACATTTTTTATATTTTCTCTGACAGGTGTTGGTGGCCAATACAATAACATTTTTAAATCAATGCTTAAGGATATATCATTTACTTCTTGTTTAGAACAAGATGAAGGTATGCCGTCTGCTGACTGAATACTAATAAAGGTATTTCATTGACTACTGACTCTGCTGATTGAGTATTCGTTGAAGGAATAGAGTCGGATGCTTCTAGGACCTTGTTAAACTTTTCTAATTCTTCTTGTAACTCAATGTCTTCTAGACATATTCATCGTTGTTGCTCAATGAGAAATTCCATACTACAACGTTCTGTTCTTGATCTTTTGCCCCTACATCTATTTTTCTTTGTTCCTCTTCACCATGTGCCTGAAAATATAAAACATGGTAGCTTGTAATAACGACTTAAATAAGTAAATTTACCTGTGTATTATTTTCAAGTTGGTCAGTACAGTCTAAATCTAAAGTAACTTCTTCTTCTCTAGCTGTCTGGTTGTTTTCAAAAAAATTATACAATTTGTACAAACAACTGTTATCGTCATAGACGTCTGCGGCTTCTAACCTTCTAATTTCCTCATTTCCTACTATTTTTTTAAATGTTGCAAAATCCATTGTTTTTTTCTCAGAACTTCGTCGTTTCACTGAGGTTGATTGAAGATTTTGCCCACCTAAGCACTTTTTGTAGTTAATGGCATCGGGATTCCAAGGATATAGCCCACATGCACGGAAGCCATTTTTTATTGTCTGTGGTTTCAAATAATTTTTTAACCACTTCTTCAAGAAGTGGTGCAAAATTTGCTTTAGTAAATCGCATACTAGGATTATTCCTTCTCCAAACTAAAATCGCCTTAAACCAACCAGTCTTCAGTGGTTTAAATGCAGCTACATCTGCTGGTTGTAGTATTCTACTTGCATTAGGGTATAAACAAATAAGAATTATTTGCAACTGTGAGCAAAGATCACTTAAATCTAATGTAAGATGGGTTCTGTGACCATCTACGAACAAAATTACTGGCTTTTTTATCTTATTTTTAACCAAATAAGGGTTAAAGAATATAGTCAACAAATAGATCTGCTTTCATCCATCCATTATCCGAATGACCAACACCCCAATCATCCGGCACTGTCTCAGCTATATCCTTAGGGACCATTTTTTTGTAAGGATAGACAATCATTGGAGGAGTGGTACTCCCATCTGCCCCAAAAGTAAACATAACGGTTAAGGAAAATTTTGGAGGTCCTTGGTCAACTTCATAACAGTCCTTCACCCCTTTTTGGAGCGAGAACTTTCTTATTTTTTTGGACATAATTGAAAATTGGTTTCATCTCCATTAAATAACCGAGATGGATCTTCCAAAATTTCTCTATACCCTGTTTCTACTAAATATGTCTCAATAAATTCGAACTATTTTCTTACATCAATTTCACTAATGGGGGCACTCGCTGAAGACACTGCTTCACTTGTACGCTGTGTGATTTCAGGATGTCGTTTTAAGAAACTTTTATACCACCCTCTTCCCGGTGAACCATCTTTGAATGGAGTTTTTCTTTTGCTTTTTTTAATCAGTTCTTGAACAGATACTTGAAGGTCTTCCATTCGGCGAGGAAAACCTTCCGGTGACAGTCACAAATCCAACTGTTGAAAAAATTTACTTATTATTGACAAAGATTGTAAACAGTTAAATGGGGTCTATTACTTCACTAGAATATTTTCCTCCTCTTTGGTTAAAACAGCTGGAGGTCCATATCCCGGAGATTTAAATTTTCCACTCAATCTAAACTGGATCGTTGATCTAGGAATGCCATATCTTTTTGCAGCCGCCTTTTTTGACATCCCTTGTTTCACCGCTTCCACTGCTTCGTTTATCTTTTTTCTCTTTCAGCTTTCCTATAAGCATGTCTTGGAGTGGGTACTGGAACCTTCGGCGTAGAAACAAAAAACTGGATGTTTTCCACGAAACACCGAACTACTACACTTTTCTCGACGCGCGTTTCACCAACCAAGTTGGCATTTTCAGGAGAAGATTAAAACTAAATTCTAGCCTACACATTATCACTATTTATACCAAATGTGTTGCCCCGGTTCACTGAACCGTAACTGTCTTTGTTTGTCAGAGCAAACAGTGGACTGGTGGGTATCGGACCGTTGTCCTTATTCATACTATTGTTACACTTAATGATTTCTAAACTTTCAAAGGCATCCAACTGTCTACTGTTTGTTACATTTCTAATTAATTTTAAATTATTTATATCTATCCTATGGTTGTTGTCAAAAGCGTGTTGGGCAACACAAGATTTTTTCTGTCCTGCCATATTTCAAATGAGCCATGTGTTCTTTAAATCTAGTCAATATAGATCTTTTTGTTTGCCCAATATACTTTTGATCACAATCTTTACAACTTATTTCGTATATTCCTGACTTTTCGTTATTGTTGATTATTTTGTCCTTGGGATTACCCAAAAGCGTCTGTAGTTTGTTTTTAGAATTATAAACCAAATTGATATTAATATTTTTAAAAATTTTATCTAGTCCGCGGGTGAACTTAGGTTCATATGGTAACGAAGCAAATTTCGAATTGTCAGTATCTCTACGAAAAGTCGTGGAATTGTACAGGGTTCTCTTAAATGTATGCTTTCTTATTAACTCATCTATTAAATGGACTGAATAACCGTTACTCTCTTAGCTATATTTTTAATTAATTGTTTCTCATGTTCAAACCTCTCTTTACTGAGGGGGAAATTTAATAACCGGTGAATTAGAAAATTAAAACTTGCCATTTTATGTTGAAAAGGGTGGTGAGAATCGTTGGGAATATATCTAAGAGTCGCGGTTTCTTTCCTATATACATCAAACTCTAACTTATTTTCACTATTTCTAATAACTAATACATCTAAAAATGGTAGCTGTTCATTGTGTTCCATTTCATATGTAAATTTTATGGTAGGGAAACGGTTATTTAATTTGGCAACAAAATTATCTAAACTCATTGCTTTTGTGTCAAATACCGCGAAGATGTCGTCCACATACCTGAACCAAACTCTAGGAAATACTCGAATTTATCTTTTACTTCTGTCTCAAATTTACTCATAAAAAGATTTGCAATGAAAGGTGACAAGGAGTTACCCATTGCCGTTCCCACATGTTGTTGAAAATATTCACAATTATACTGAAAACAATTTTCATTATAATTCATACAAATACTGGTAAGCCGAATGTATTCCTTAATAATTTTATCGTCTAAACCATTTAATTCGAGTAATTCCCTGAGGTAGTCCAAAGTTTGCGGGATTGGAACACTTGGAAACAATGAGCATACATCAAACGAGACCAAAATTTCACCTTCTTGCAATTGGATATTTTTGATATTGTCAATGAACTTTTTTTTTTTTTTTATAAGCATGTCATAAATCATAAATTAAATTAGCAACAGTAAATTAAAAATCATAGTTAAATCAAAATGAATCAAACACTTCTTATAATATAACACTGCCAACGACTGTATTTTAGATACTTTTTAAATTAAATTACAGTTTTGGCACAGTGCCAACCACTTTTCCTCTAATTTGAGGACCTGTGGTTGGCATGCCAACCATTGTTTTGTCTGGATTTTAAGTAATAGTGGTTGACATAGTTAAAAATTAAGGTTATAGAATAAATTTGTTGATAAATATGATCATGATTAATCAGAATAAACATTATATTTTGTTAATAATAATGAATCGAACAGTGACTTACATTTTTATACACCACAACAGCTTCTTGACCACTAGGGTAAAAGACCCAGTAATTGGCACTTTAAGCGAGTGGTACCCGTGCATTAGGCATAACATAGAAGATGAACATAATATTTTCAAAAAGAAAATTGTGACAGTTAGTCAATCTTTAGGAGTTTTATTGCCAATAAAATGTTTTAAATTAGCTGCAGGTCTATTATTGTTTATTAATGCTTTTCCAAAAAGATATGAAATGCTATAGTTATTGGCACCGATCAGCAGTAATTGGCACATATGTTGCTGTAGTCATTGGCACGCAACTCTAGCTATTGGCACCTAGTTTATTGCAGTTATTGGCACCCGTTTAGCAGTAGTCATTGGCATTGAATGAATTTTAAAACAACAATGATTAAAACACATTTTAAAAATTAAATCTCTGTCCTATTTGACACATTTTTTTGGCACACTTGACAAGTAAAATACTCTCTATATAATTTTTTGTTTTCCAAACATTTATAATGGTACATTCTAGAGCAGTTTTGGCACCGAATACCAAAATTAAATAATGTGGCATTCTTAACACAGATAAAGCAGAGCCCCTTATTCAGTATTATATTATTCTTTGGTGGATTTTGCTTTTTGGCCTCGATTTGTACTTCATGGTTACTCCGTACATATGGTATATCTAACTCAGTCTTTTTCGCCCTTTTAAAAAATTAACAAATTTAGTGTGTGGAATTGCATTCACATATTTTGTTTACTAACCTGGACCAACAATTGAATTCTTTGGTTCTGTAATTACTGACGTTAGGTTTTTCACATGTGCACGTTTTTTCATAGGTTTAGGATTTGCCGCCTTTGCAACTGCAATCAATTCTCTTCCGTTTATTTTCCTCCTTCTTCTCCTTTTCAAGTTTTTTGGTTTCCTTTTCTTCATGTATTTTTTTCCACCCACTGGAAGTAATTACATATAGAAGTCTTTCAGTTTGACGCTGGTTCTTGCGTTCTGGTGTCTTTTGCCAGAGCAAATGTTGTTGAGTTTGTTATGGGCACCAGTATGATTATTAAAAACATGTGGGACACTATAATCTAATTTGCCAGTCTTCAACTCTATATTATTAATTTCAGGTTCTTGGGAATTGTCCCTCGGAGTTAACTGGCCGGTTTCATTGTTACTACATTCGCCTAAATTGTCTGTAGCATTGTTGTCTGTCTTAACAGGAGTGACATTCTCCTTATTTTCTAATTCGGACTGTAGAAGAAAGTATTCTTGAATTATTTGTTCGAACAGTCTGGTTACTAATAGATAACTCAAATTCTTCGGTGTAACCATGTGGGAGGGTTTTGTTCCTAGAAATTAAGACACCTGATGTCGATGGCTGATTGGTGTCCTCTATTATTTCTCTGGCAGTTAATTCTTCATAAATAATTTCATTGCCATCATCAAATACGACCTCCATATCTTGGATGTTATCTTCAGTCAGAATCTCATGGTGTTCTTGAGATTCACTTAAATCAGCATCGTAAATTCTGATTACAGGATCATTAACTTCATGCTCGGCTTCATGTATATGCATATCCTGGATGTTATCTTCAGTCAGAATCTCATGGTTTTCTTGAGATTCACTTAAATCAGCATCGTAAATTCTGATTACAGGATCATTAACTTCATGCTCGGCTTCATGTATATGCATATCCTGGATGTTATCTTCAGTCAGAATCTCATGGTGTTCTTGATATTCACTTAAATCAGCATCGTAAATTCTGATTACAAGATCATTAACTTCATGCTCGGCTTCATGTATATGCATATCCTGGATGTTATCTTCAGTCAGAATCTCATGGTTTTCTTGAGATTCACTTAAATCAGCATCGTAAATTCTGATCACAGAATCATTTACTTCATGCTCGGCTTCATGTATGACATCGTCTTCATCTTTTTGAACTTTACGAAATATTTTTAATAACAGCTTAAAGTCTTCAGTTACTGTGTTGTTTCCACTATATTCCTTTAGTTGCTTTTAATTTTTCAGGTCCCACAATATTTATAAAATCATCACACGTCAAAGTGCCATTTTCACGATTAATTGTATCCGAATTTGTGGGCCTCTGCATGTCTTTACCAAGGCATTTGGTAAAATTAATTTTGTCCACATTCCATGGACACAAGCCGCAAGTTTTAAATCCATTAGATATTGTAGATGTTTTAAGAGTAGACAAAGCATCTTTCAATATCAGCGCAAAATGTACTTTTGTCAACTCAAGAAAAGGATGATTTCTTCGCCATTCTAGAACTGCCAATTTCCAAGCATTCTTCAACGGTTTAAAACAGCTGACATCGGCTGGCTGAAGGATTCTAGTTGCGTTAGGGTAGAGGGCAATGAGAATCACCTGCAGCCTAGTACATAAAGTACTAAGTTCATATGTCATATGTGTCTTATGGCCATCGACAAAAAGGATTATCGGACTGGATTTCTTGTTTGACAAGATGAGGATAAAGCATATTCTACAAATACCTCCGACTTCATCCAACCATTATCGCTGGTTCCAATACCTCAGTCATTTGGGACACTATTAACTATATTGGTCGGAAGTCTTTTATAAGGGTATATCACCATGGGTGGGGTAATAGCACCTGATGCCGAGAAGGTGAACATCACTGTAAGGTTAGCCTTTGCAACCCCCTGATCTACTTGATATACATTTTTCGCGCCACGGGGAGCAATTACTTTGTCTTCTTTGGGACATAACAAGAAGCATGTTTCGTCTCCGTCAAACACCCTGGTGGGATCCTTAAGTATATCAAAATATTGTTTTTCTTTCAGGTATTGCTCTATGTTGCAGAACCACTTCCTGATATATTTTTCAGAAACATTACTGCTGGCTTTGGAGACTGCTTCTGAGTTCGCTTCGCTAAATTTGGGTGTCGCGTCAGAAAAGCCCTGTACCAATGTCTTCCTGGATTATTGTTTTTAAAAGGAGTTGGCCTCGGATTGCCATCTAGAAAGGCTTTCACAGAAGCCTGTAAATCGTCCTTTCTCCTAGGAAACCCCTTCTTGTGACAGTCAATAATCCATTTTTCTAGTATGTTCCTCTTCTTGGGTTAAATAGGATGATGGACCGTGACCAACTTTTTTAAATTTTTCGCTTAGTCTATGCTGAATGGTTTGTCTGGGAATCCCAAATGTAATAGATGCCCGCTTTTTTGACATTCCATTCTTAATCTCTGCTAGAGCCTGCTGCAATGTATCTTCATCGTACCTCTTTGTATATTTTGTCTTGTCTTTCACTTTAGGCATTTTTTTATCCTCTAAAAATACATTTCCTTGTTAACTAATTAAAAATTATGCATTTTGGTGCAAGTATCTCAAATAATAAGTTTTTTGACAAAACACCCACCACTTAATAATGAATCAAATGAACGTCACAGTTGGCTGCCGATCACTGAGACACCACGAAATAGTAAGTGTATTAGTTATTGGCACAAGTGCCAATGACTGCATATGTGACATTTTCTGAACCCAGTAGTCGGCACCCCTAATAAAAAATATTTAAGTGGAATATTATGCTGATTTCAACGAAAAAAATAATGTAATAATGCCCCTATATATAACAAAAACAAAAACAAAAACGGGGAATATATATCAACCAGTTACTTACAATTGAGCCCGAAAATTGACACATTTCTAATGAAAATAAGAAGAAACTCACTCTTTCAGCACAATTGTTTTTTACACACGGCTGACACTCGCCATTTTAACATAAAGGTTGTGGATTGGTATTACAGTGTTAGTCAATAGCGCCATCTTCACAAAATTAGCTAAATGAAGAATTTTGCAGTGAAGAAACCTTTATAAAAGCAAAATAAATATGCATGTGCCAATAACTGGGTCAGTGCCACCTACTGGGTCCTTTACCCTAATAGTGGTTGACATAGTTAAAAATTAAGGTTATAGAATAAATTTGTTGATAAATATGATCATGATTAATCAGAATAAACATTATATTTTGTTATAATCATGAATCGAACAGTGACTTACATTTTTATACACCACAACAGCTTCTTGACCACTACTTGCTTTTCACACACTTTAGTCCAAACATCACAAATTCGTTAGAATGGAAATGGAATGGAAAGAAGGTGCCAACCATTGCCTCCGTGCCAATTACTGTAGCCTTTACCTTTTTTTTTGCAATTGATATATTTCATACTTTAATATTAGTAGGGTATTTCATTATTATCATTATATATATTTAGTGTATTTAATAATTATATTACACACTATGTATAGTATATACATAGAGTATTTAATAATTATTTAGAGTGTATTAATATATGTATGTACTTTTTTTTCTCTTTTTCTACATATACCAAATGAGGGAATATTTTAAATTAGCAGTTTTAGCATATTTTAAATTAGCAATGTTAGATCTATCTGCACTGGATTCGACACTAAAAGATTTCGTAAAAAAAAATAAATGCATTGATATTTTAGGTTTAACAGAAACGTGGCTTTCTTCGAATATAAGCTCCCAGTTAGTGGCAATAGAAACATATGACTTAATACGTGCAGACAGGGATAGCAGAGGAGGCGGGTGTAGCTGTCTCGCCTGGTTCGTCCCCAAAGGCGGGTTATTCGAAGGGGCACTCCTGGTGGCCGCGACGTCGGTCGGGTCGTCTGGGCGAAACCGGCCCTGTCCCGTCAGCGGTGTATGCGCCGGCGTAACTTCTTCTGTCTCCCCTCCGTTCGCGGCGGTCGGCTGGATATAGACTATTTGATCCACAGTTGGCGGGGCGCGAGCCGCGGATCCCAAGTAATCATAAAGGAGCATAGTGGACTCGCCCATGGTTATGGTGGAAGGCGTCACCGAGACGGTGTCGTCGGTGACGAGGTCCTCTCCGTCGAAGGGCTCCGTATGATGCGACATGTTAGCGACGGCGGTTAGGAACGATTCCCGCCACAAGTTAATGTCAAAGTTAGAGCAAATCTTAAACCTAGGTCTCTAATATGCAAGGTTAGGGTTACGGAACACTAGTAGTAACCACCTGAGTCCGTTCCCCAAGTGGGAACGCCCTATCACGTCAACTAACGAAGTTTAGTCTCAATGAAATATTCAGACTCTAAGCGGTCTTCAGCACTGATTAGACTATAAGTATGAAAATTTGGAAAAAGTCACTATCAGAAGCGGAGAGTCGTAGGCGGCCTCGGGGACACTCCCGGTCACGACACTACCTCCCTCTCTCCTCCTGAGCATCTGAGGGACGGGGGGTATCGGACGGCGACAGACAGAGACGACTGAAAATTCAACGAAGGTCCGGCCAGCACCGGCCCGCGTCGTCGGTCGCAGTCTAACACTTAAGTATATAAGTAATTACTTACCCCCGTTCCTTGGCGACGTTCTGGAAGACACTGAGAGTTTATTAGGGGGAGAGAGGTGGAAAAATACAACGGCGGATAGTCTTTATTTGTTTTCGCTAGCCACGGCGCCTTGATAAAGACGCCGGACGTTCTTAGTAAGTAGCGACTGCTTGAAGATCCTGAAGTAACTTACAATATGTTACTTTTCTCTCAAATTAGTGCAAATTTGGAGCAGTTGTGGATTTCAGTACATAGTAACTCAAAACAATATGTATATGGTATCCTGTATCGTCCACCTAAAGCACATTTACTTCAGTGCCTTAATGAACTTGAAGAAACAATAGTAAATTTACTGCCCGCGTGTGATATATTTTTCTTTGGAGGTGATTTAAATATCGATCTATTGCTACCCGATAATCGTACTCAGCAATTTAATAATTTATTAAACAGTTGTAACTTTACGCAGGTAGTAGATGAACCCACTCGAATAACTTCAAATAGCAAAACTCTAATTGAATTTTTAGCGACAAGCGATATTACACTTACATCAGTTGATCTTTATGATGTTCAGGGTATCTCGGATCATCAACTGCTAATGGTCAAAATAAAATCAATTAAAAGCAAATGTATCCCAAAATTCGTTACTCGCAGAGATTTCTCAAGTTTGAATTTGAACGACTTTTATACGGATTTACATGACATAAATTGGGACTCAATATACAACATGGCAGACATTGATGATATGGTAATTTTTTAAATACCAATATAATTGAATTGTACAATGTCCATGCACCTACTAGCACTATGTGAGTAACAAAGCCACCAGCTCCTTGGTTGACATATAATATTAGGCAAATGATCAAATTAAGAGATAAAGCTGAGAAAAAGTACAGAACTAGTAAATCTTTTGCTGATTGGAACACCTATAAGAACCTTCGTAACTATACGACATCTGCAATACGTAGGGAAAAGAAAAGCCTACCTTAACTATGTGTTAGAAAGTAAACATTCAAAACATGTCTGGAAAATCTTAAGATCTTTGGAAGTATTACGAAGCAAACATAATACTGAATTGCCTGCTTCTTTAAAGAACGTTAATCAAATAAATAATTTTTTTATTAACTCAGATAACCCAAACAGATCAGATAATCAGTTAAACCTGCTGAACAAATACTTCGCGCAGTTATTCGTCGTTTTAGTTTTCATACAGTTAACTCAAACGAAGTCCTAAAATGTATAAATAGTATCAAAAGCAATGCTATCGGATCTGACAATATATCTCTCAAAACGCTTTTATTAATAGGTGACAAATTGTTACATCATTTTACTCATCTTATAAACACTGCAATTTCATCAAATAAGTTTCCATCAGCCTGGAAAATTGCACACATCTTGCCATTTCCAAAATGTGAAAATCCAACTGATATACAGTCATGGCCAAAAAAATAAATACACCATTTCGGCCTAGAATAAATCCTCAGTATTAGCCACACTTGAAGATAAAATAAAGTTTTTACCTATTTAGATGAAGGCCTCGATATAAAAAGTAGTTGCCATTATTTGAAAAATTTGAAATTTTTGGTATAGTGTATGTGAAATAGTGATAAGTTGTATTTAACAGTTATTTCGTTGGACAAAAAAATAAATACATCACATCGTGAATTAAAAACGGTACTTATTTACTACAAATAAACTAAAAAAAATATTAACTAATATAATAATAATAATATTTAATCCTTAATTAATATTGAATGGCATGGCCGTGGTTTTTTAAAATTGCTTGACATCTATTTGGCATGGAGTCCACTAGTTTGCGACAAATCTCGACCGGGATAGACTCCCATGCGGTTTTTACAACCTCCCACAGCTCTTGTTTATTAGATGGCTGATCAGAAGAAACTTTTTTTCTTAACAATTTGCCACAAGTTTTCTATTGGGCTGACGTCCGGGGATTGGGCAGGTCATTTTAGGCAGGTAACTTGATTTTCGAGAAACCACTCTTTTGTTAATCTGGCCGTATGCTTCGGATCATTGTCTTGCTGGAAGATCCAAACGAGAGGTATATGATCCTCAGCATACGGTAGCATCACATAATTTAAAATTTGTCGATAAATGTCTGCTGTCATCGTCCCTTTTATCCAATATATTGGACCTACCCCAAACCACGAGAAGCACGCCCAAACCATTATGCCGCCTCCACCATGTTTGACGGTGTTCTTTTGTGTATTTGGGGTCAAATTCTTTATAGACCTGACGAGCTGACGGACATCTGACCCAAACAGTACAAATTTTGATTCGTCTGACCATAATATATTACGCCATCTTTTAATTCCGTCTTTGCCCGTCCAGGTAATATGATCGTTTGCAAATTGTATTCTTTGTTTAACATGTATGGATTTTAGCAGAGGTACTTTGCGTGGTACTCGTGCATACAACTGAGCCTCTATTAATCGTCGCCTTACTGTTCTCGCACTTACAGTCGCGTTAATTTGCTTTAAAATGTCAGTAGACGACGCAAATGGATTGCGTTTTGCGGACATGATAATTTGACGATTAACTCGATCAGTAGTTTTTCGTCTTCGGCCTCTATTTTCCGTCTTTTCTTTATATTTTAAGGCATTTTGAATCATTCCTACAGAACACCCTACCGTACTTGCGATTTTTCTGAAAGAAAGACCCTCTTCTTGTAATCGTTGTATCACTGCACGCTTTTCGGCAGTGCAGTGTTTGTTCCTACCCATTGTATCAGTCAAATTAGCTAAAATTATGTGTATTTCATATTTTAATAATATAAATTTGTTGTATGTGCTACCTACCTCTTTTGTATGTCCACAAACACAAATTCAAACAGGTGTATTTATTTTTTTGACCAGTAGAATATTTGAGTATAAAGGCTATAAAAGTTTAAGTTGTAGAAACCTGCATATCCCTCAATGTAGACCAGTGATGTCTCCCTACAGGAAAGTAAGGGTCTTTGCCGCCAGGTGGAAGCACAATTTCAGATCCTAAGTTTAGAGTTATTATGAAATTAGTGCCATAATATATAGTGTATTTATTTTTTTGGCCATGACTGTATCTCAATTAAGACCAATTAGTATTTTACCTGCCCTCTCTAAAGTATTAGAAATGATATTGAAAGCCCAGATTACTGACTATATAATTCTAAAATCTTAAATATAATCTGCTCAATCTGGTTTTCGGTCCTTTCATAGCACAACAACTGCTTTGTTAAATGTAGTAGATGATATCTATAGAGCTAATGACGAAAACAAAATAACTTGTTTAGTGTTACTCGACTACAGTAAGGCTTTCGATACTATTGACCATGACATTTTAGGCAGAAAAACTCAGTTATTTTGGATTTAGTCGTAGCCGTAGTACTTCTAGTAAAAAGCTTCTTGCAGGATCGCACACAGAGTATTTTACTTGACGGTAAAACATCTGATCCACTTCAGGTTACTCAGGGAGTTCCTCAGGGTCCATACTTGGACCTATATTGTTCTCGCTATATACGTCAGATTTTCATACTTCTATCAAACATAGTACCATCCACCATTACGCTGACGATACTCAAGTTTATCTTAGCTTTACGTTAGATGAAACGCCTCTGGCTAACGATAGAATCAATAATGACCTTGCTCTTTTGTATGACATGTCTATAGACACACAATTTAAAATTAAATCCAAAAAAATCTCAGCTAATGGTGTTTGGACGACCGACAAAAAAAATAAAGGCAGCAGGCTACAACTTAAATATAACAATTCTTTGTAGTATGGCAAAATGTGAGTTCATTTTTTTCAATTTGGAAAGAAATGACAAGAGGGGCCTTTTTCTCACAAATCCTTTATTTCTGACTTGCTAGCAATCCTTTATTTCTGACTTGCTAGCAAGTCAGAAATAAAGGATTTGTGAGAAAAAGGCCCTCTTGTCATTTCTTTCCAAATTGAAAATATAACAATGGCTGGGGAATATCTTCACATTGTAACCGAATGTAAAAATTTAGGGCTTTGGATGGATTCGGATTTACGATTTTCCAGACATATTAGTTCCTTATGCCAATCCTCGTTTTTCACTCTAAAGCAGTTATTTCCAAACAGATATATCCTTTCTACCAAATTGAAATTAAAACTCTGTGAAAGTCTCATTACCTCCAAACTGTCATATTGTGACACTGTTTATGGGCCTGCGTTATTAAAAGTAGACGCCAATCGACTACAACGTGTACTCTTGTATTCGTTTTGCATATGGAATTCAAAAATATGATCATATTAGCGCAGGTTTTCAAGATAGTGGTTGGCTCAAATTAGATACTCTTCGCAGGATTCATTTACCTATTCTCACACACGAAGTAATAAAAAACAAAGAACCGAAATATCTATACAACAAATTGACATTTTTTAAAACATACAATAATGTATCCACTCGTAATAAGCATGTACTCTATTTCTATTTTAAATTGAAAATAGGTAGAAAAAAGCAAGGTTGTCAGATATATTTTCTAAAATTGCTAAGCTCACTATACAAGTATACTTCATACTTCAGTAAACTGTTAGTTCGTGACGTTCTTAGAAAGCTAGTTTGGAAATATTAAAAAAAAATACATAGATATAAATTTATTAGTTAGCATTAAAATAAAGCGTTTAAAATTGCTGGAAAAAATAATTATAAATTAAAATAACTTTATGTATGTTACTATACTTAAGAAAATTTTGAAGAGCCGGCAACGCGATGCCAGTAACACCGATGCCGGCAACTAGCAAATGTCGACCAGTATACTATAGGATTGGTTTATATGTAATACATCCAAATATTTATTCGGTCCACTATGCCATAAAATTTTTACGACGTCGTTAAAATGATTTACGACTTTAGAAATTCCACGTGTTTAGGCGCCAGTGACGTGTATTTCAGCTAGGTTTATTAACACAGACAATTTTTGAGATTGTCTGGCTAAATGAGCATTATTTACAGCAAATTATATTACAAATATTAAGAGTTTTGTATGCAGGCTAATTTTAATCTCCTATATTGATTTGAATGAAAAAAAGTATTTCACAATTTTTGAATTTATAAAAGATATATGCACGCCCATGGAATCATGAAGTTGCACCGCTTTTTTTGTTCCCCAGGCGTATTTATCATTTTCAATTAAAATTAGAACGACTATACTAGTAATACCTAAACACTCCAAAACAATTTTCACAAGAAGTGATTCATACACCGCCTCCAAAGCATACAATTCCCTTCCAAATGAATTTAGACATTATAGTCTTGTTAATTTAAAAAAAAAAAGTTAAAATCCTTATTTTTCGAGTAGTAAAAACTCTTGGCTACGAATTATGCTATGTTTAATAGGTTTTGATTTATGCTATAAATAATAATTGTTCTTGATTCTGATAATAGCGATTTAAATGTTCAAATGACAAATTGATAAATTGTAGACATTATGTTACTTTTGTATTGTATGTGTTATTTTTGCTTTCTTTCCCAAATTGTTAAGTTCTGGTTAAGTCGAAAAGCAGCATTGCCGCTGAACTACGCCCTTTCATCATTATCTCATACAATAAATTTCAGTTTTGTATATACTTTTTCTTTTGTATCGAAAATGATGAATAAAGACGATTTATTATTATTATTATTATTATTATTATTATTATACTGTAGTTTCGATACGAGGTGACGACGATCATTAGTCATGTTACCTACCAGGGTGCTCCAAAAATTAATAAAAAGCATGCGCCTGCAATTTTACTGTTAAATGGACCAGATACGGAGAGAATCGTTATATGGGATATTTATAATACTTATTAAATTGTATTTTGAATATACCCAATTTTATAAAAGTATAAAATATAAAAAAAAATAGTTTCGAATATATGTATCGACTTAAGTACTTTTACTCTTTATAAACATTATATAGCCCTTAAAAATTAGCTTGTGACTTAAAAGATTTAAATAATATTTCTAAAATGATTAAAATCAAAACCAGTAAGTCATCTTAAAGCATCATTTATCACTTTTGTCTTTTGTCTTTTGTCCTTAAAGTACATCTTATACGTACATGTTTCTATGAGGAAATATTAAATGGACGATTGTTCTAATAATGATAGAGTTCATAAACTTGAAACATTTATACACTTCATGAAATAGTAGACAAACGTTTAGTAGTAATGAAAAGCATTCACGAACTAATAAACTAGAAGAATCAAAAAGGTGTACTATGTTTGGGACAATCAATAAAACATAATAATGTACATAACTTTGTTTGTATTTATTTGTTCAAGAAGAAAATAAGCCTACAACAGGTCGAACAATGTCAAAAAGAACAGAAAAATGGTCAACAACGGACAATACTATACATGAAATAAATTACACATTACAAATTTTAAAATGTTTTATACTTAACAGATATGTATATAAATAGTCATACTAATACAATCAGATTACCTATTTAAAAATATCAATAACAGATTATAAATTATTTTTTTTAAATTGCGGACTAAAAAAACATGTCGGATTACAAACTGGTCTGCAAATACTCAGCTTACTACATTGATGTGTAGTAAGTCTTTGCTAACAGAATATTTCGTAATGTATTTTTTAAAACTTTAATATGAAGTACTCTAGTTTCGTGTGGTAGCTTGTAAATAAAACATATGGAAATTTGATGGATATACACGATCATTGGTCAGTTTAGGTGCTAGACTATATGGTTTCATTTTATCTAAGGCATGTAACTGTTCTAAATAACATTTATCTGTAATACCACCTTCAATAATGAAGTAAAAAAAAATATTGCGTGTAGATTTTTACAGACAAGGTAAACATATAAAACATATAAAAACTTGTTTACTGCCAATGTAAAAATAAGGCTTTTCAACAGTAACTTTGAGTTCACTCTTAACCAGTTTATAAAAAATTTGATCCCTGATCCGATACAACTGCCATTGCATTTAATCCTATAGATTCTAATTGAGTAACAGTCTCAAAAACAATTTCTTTTAAGTCATCTACAGGTGCTTGTGATGTATGCACGTTGCATACACCAATTAATGCGATGGGTGTGTAGAATCCTAAATACAAAACAAGGTTATACAAGGTATTATAAGTAAAATGTTAATTAGCTCCAAGTGTATTTTATTATGGTTCTAGTTATCACAGTGAGTTACGTTGCATGGAACGTTCAAGGAGACCATTACTTAGCCATAATGAAAATATGATGTCTACCTTAATTATTATAAATCGTCTCACAAGGAAAAGAAGAAATATTTCTTTCTAGAATAAAGAAAATATATATGAGTAACTTATCTAGATCGTCATCATTGGCTCACTATTGCAGCATATTCGCGTGACATCAATACCAGTCTGCATTCAAGAAGCGAAAGCAGCAACTCCTAGTGGTTCATATACTCGTACTTCAGGGATCTGTTGAAACTCTCCTCAAGGTCGAATTAAAGTTATGCCAGCCATCATGGACGCCAATGGTTTCATAAAACGTCATCAAAAAAAAGAATCCAGGAATTTCTAATACTCATCCAAAAAACATCGAGAAAAAACCATTAAAAGGAACCATAGAATCAAATCCGAAAATGAGATCCTAAACTGGTATTTTAAGAGGGAAAAGGAAAAAAGAAAAAAAAAGCCTACAAAGATTTATACAATTAATATATACAAGTGAATGAACTATATGGAAATAACTTACCCATGAAAAGGGCTTTATACCACGTGTGCTTGTCTTTGTCTAGTTATGATAAGTCCGACCTGTGTCGATTTACTAAATTCTCCATTCAGTACTATATACCATCAAAATTCACCCCTTCACTATGTCTATACTAGACTACTCAAACAATAGGGAAATCATTAAAATGATACTAAATTTTCTGACGGTCACAACTGATTAAGACATTAAGCAACTCGTACGGCCAACGGTCTTCAGGTAAAAGGGACGAATCGACTCCAAGCACCAAGGAGCATTACTTGGCGCGTGCCCAGTATGACGGATGTTAATTTCCATCGAAGTATGTACAATGATCCTAAGTGAACTAACCTGATCACAAATGATCTAAGAAATAAAATAGACATAACAAACGGAATATTAAAGGATGGTTGTATTCTACAGTATGAGTAGTAATCACCATACAAAGCTCTGTCACACAATGTCACATGTGGTGGGTCAAAAGATGAAAGATAACCACACCAGATAACAAGATGCGCAGGTCCAGCTGCAGGAAAAGCCTCGTTCTTGATATCTGTTGAATACACAACTCGTGAACAATGTGGAGAAAGATAAGCATAGAGAAAAACACTCATCCATGTGAATCACGAAAAGAAGAAGAAGAAGAACAGAGGAAAAACCCGTAAAGAATTTAGATGGTAGCAAACTATAACATCAAAGACGATGGGTTGTCGCCTTACCAGCAATATAGTAGCTGACGCACTAACGCGAGCATAACACTCGAAACAAAAATATACAGACTGAGGATGCTCTTGCCAAGTCTGTCAAGCCTCTGTCCGACGGCGAATCCATAAAGATATCACCGTATCGTACCTTTTACAATCAACCTCAAAATCTTCATCATCATTACCAAAATCAACAACAAGACTAAATATTAAAATCATTATAAACCAGATCTGCTCCAACTAAACGAATAACTTAACTATTCTGTGATCCGTCATCTCTGATTAAACACCTGTGGAACCGATGTCGAACACAACCTCAACAGCTGATCTTTAAACGTCAATATGTGAATGACAAAATGTTTATTATGAAACGCTGTTCGTAATCAAATATATGTTTACAATTACTAGACTATTCTTTCCAAACCATAGGATATCAAGGTATTGGGTAAGTACTGAATTAACTATGATATTTGTTCTATCAATATTATAGGTTAAGAAAATATTTAACAATTTAAAATGCAATAACTAATATTTCCATCCGTTTCAGGTCTTGAATATATTATCAAATAGAAGTGTAACGTATGTTGAAAAGTTGTTATACAATATTTCCTACTATACTCTACCAGGAGCGATCAAGAAATTTCACAGAGATCTACATTCAAGTAAGTTATCTCGAATTCACCCTAGCAAGTATAATTAGCAATATGACATATCTTTTAGGTGGTTGAAGTATTCTATCCGCTGTCAGACGTTGTGGTTAATTATATGGAACTACTTGTCAACACAACTATCGAAAGGATATGCTTCGTATACCTGTTCTACGTTACTCAAAATATTTACATAATATTCTTTATCTAGTGTACTAGTTTTATAATTTAAGTATACGAGCAGTATAAGAAACTCAATGGAAAATCATTTATTACAGGGTGTTACAAAATAACAAATGAAATAACATTTAAATCGAATGATTTATGTAATTATTAAAATATGAAATTGTACGTACTTTTAGTTATATTTAATTTCAACCCTTTAGTTATATACAATCTCAACCGTAACACGCTGATGATTTTACAAAGAAATAAGCCAATGGTTGTTTCCAATTACTATTCGCGCCATCACCATTAAGGCACTCGTAGCTGGTTGAAAATGTTTCTTCTTGTGGACCTCGTGAAAACCAATCATTTCATATTTCGATGTGTTATAAATAAGATGTGATTTTATTGACATTTCGTCAATATAAATGATACAGTCTGTTAGTATCATCTAATAAGTCCACTTGAAGTTTTAAAGCAGCAAAAATGAAGTCATTGAATCCTGGACAAATTTCCCATAGTTTTGCTTATTCTTTGTAACGTGGCCTTAGATAGAAATCGAAATATTCCCCGTAGTTGTTTATAGGCTTGAGATCCCAAAAACTACAAAAGCTAAGGCAAACTGTTTGTATCTCTATCTGTCTCTAACTTTCTGGTTACATTTTTCCGCATTTGCTTTAAGCGTTCTTTTCTAGGACTATGGGAAGACAGCGTTAAAGGCGTTTGAGTTTCTACATCTAGAAAATAAAAGACAGGTAGTTAATTGGAATACGTATATAAAGTGCAAGAGCTGCTCAAATTAGATTTCCGTTGGACATGCTTGCCATTTGAAAGCAGAACCCTTACTGCAAAGTCTTTATAAAGTTTTCAACAGAGTTACCTGTATACCACAACATAAGGAAGACCGGCAAAACCTCTCTATCCAAAATCATAAGTAAGCGCATTGCATGCTGTGCATCGCCCTCAGTAGGTAGATGTTTCCACACTTCTCGTTTCCAGGGTTTCCTTTTATATGTCCTTACCATCTAAAGGCAAAAAAATCTCCAGATATTAGCTTAAAATGGATAAAACACTAAAAAATGCGAACTAGGGGGGTCATTTTTCTGTTTTAGTTAGAATAAAAATACTATAAACTGCAACTATATCCTAAGATTCCAAAAATTAAATATTAACAACGGAAAATACATTTTGCTCATGGCCAAAAAAACAAATGAAAAGTCTGAATTTTCTGGTAGTTGACCACTAACAATCCAATGTGGACTATATTTTTCCAGTAATTGACCAATATGTACTTACTCCTACTGTGTACACTGAATAAAACACGGTTTCATACAAAACTTATGTATTACAAAAAAAAAAAATGAACATTCCTAAATTTACAGTACCTAAGCAGGTTTTTACATTATTTCTGAAGAAAACTTGTACCTGATACTGTTTCCAGAACCTATAATTTTTAGTTTTTCTAACTTACATAAAGTTGGTCTGGTTCTATAACTTATTTGTTGACTTGTCTCCATCTATAGCACACAGTGTTTGGACCTCTATTTCATTTGAGCTAAATATATTGTCAACGCGGCAAACATAGTTATGTGACTTCTTCTTTCCAGGAAAACGGATTAAATAGAAATCGCCTTCTAAACAGCCGTTTTCTCTATTAGCAACTTTAGCCAAAGTCTCGTTTTCACTTTCGCTTGTAAAATGTTCATCTAAAATATCGTCAATACTCGTTCCACTTTCTGACCATTCTTGATTCTCTTCAGTTTTAGAAGAATATTTTTGCCAATTTTGCAGGTTTACAGGACAGTATGCAACAAAGTAAGTGGCCCCCTTCAGTACCGAATGGAGGTGAGATCCTAGAGTAGCCGGAACTGATCAAGTTTTCTATATTTTAGGTACCCCCGTAATTACTAATCGACAAGGACAGCAAGTCAGGTGTGTCCACAATGTTCGATATATCGGATCGGGAGGTGTAAGGTTACCTGCACTACGGTGTATGTAACCCTTTCAGTCGCGAATTATTTTTGTTTGAAATAAAAAATTGGCGTCTGATGGAAGCTAATGTGTGATTTAAATTATGATTTTTGAGGCATTCACGATTCCCCCAAGGACCCCTAGAGGGTGTCCCCAAATGAGTACTTTGTGATCAGACGGGTGCTAAATAAGACATAAGTCGCAGGAATCGTTCAAGTTTATTTAATCAAAATGAAGATGATTATGGAATACTGTAACATATTGAGACAACATAGAAGATAGTTACTGGTTTCTTGATGAGTGATAATCGAAAAGCAGTTCTTGCTTCTATCAAAACACAAATGAATATTGCATTTAGCACAAAACATTTTGTCTTTCCTTTACAACTGGGTTTCTTACATCTATCAAATGACTTTTTGTCACTGAAGGTGTCCAACATTGTCCAAACGCACATCTGCTAGTGGACGAACTTCTACTCGTGCTCTCTTTGAAGGACCTGGCAATGACACTGGACTTTCACTTGGTCGACCCATTTTCTGATTGCTGGCTTGTCGATTTTAGCTAGTACTTCCGCTACATTTGCTCGGAAGTGTAGCAAGTCAAGAATTTTATTTTTTAGGAACGCCCAATTGGAGAGCTTTCCTTTTATACTCTATCCAGGCATTTACACAAGCTAAATCGATTGCATGAGTAAACATACGCAATGTCCACTTTTTCGATCTGATATAAGTGACATTTGTCCACTCGTCCCACAGATTGCAAATATTTTTGATTCCCCATGGATTGGGGTTTCCTTTCACGTACTGCTTAACATTCAATGATCCTTTTGAAAGGCACCATTTGTTCATCGATACTGAGGCTTCCTTCTATTGGTAAACATAACAGCCGTTCTCTTATGGAATTGTATAATGGCCTCATTTTGCAAAATCTATTACTTCCGTCGGGTTCGCTGGTCACGTCAAAGTGAATATTCTGTCTCAGTTTTAGGAAACGATTAACTGGCATGGTGTCTGCTACTTGAGAAACTCGAAGCTTTGGCTCCCAGTAGCATCGAATTCTAGGATAACTCAAATTACCCATCAGGATGTGAATTCCAAGAAACGATAAAATTTCTTTTTTATGGTAGGTGCAAAATTGGCTACGTGATTGTGTACTGCATAAATATTGGTGCATTCTACCAATTTCTGCAACAGATCGTCAGTGAAGTATCTTGTAAAAAACAGGTAAGGGCTTTCAAGGTCATCTACTGGTTGGGCGTTGAACTTATACCATTGAATAGAAGGAGTAACGTACGTTAGTTCTTTCTTCCTCCAGCCTATGTCTTTCTTAGCTGTTAAATTTTCAAAAATAATCAATTGTTCTTGATCGTCATCGTAAATCACTTCAGGAATAGGTTCAGGCTCAATATCTTCATCAAAATTATCTTGAAAAGGCACTGCATAGGAATAGAATAAAAACACTTTCAAAAGATGAACTCGTATAAAAACATGAAACCTTACCTGTCACGTCACCCTGTTGCTCTACTTCAAGTTCACCATCTGAGTCATCTGATAGATCCTCTAAGTCAGATAAACGACTAACCAAATCTAGAAATTCCTCTTCTGTTAGTGGCCTTTTTCTAGCTCGAGACATAGCTGAATTTCCACGGTCTGAAAATATATTCAGGACATGCTTGGAAGGACTATATCCCAAAGAAATGGAAATGGCTTTCGGTCAGATTTCATTTATCATGGCTTTTTTAGAACCTTATATAGTCTGATACATTATAAGCCCACTATTTGATTGTCTGTTCATTTCTTCCCAACATATCAAAAAACAATAAAATATAAGTAATAATTTTTCCTAACAAATTCCTTTTTATTTTGTTTTCTTTGCAGCGCCACTACATTTTTTATCGCTTTTTCCAAAATCCACAAAGGTGTGTCCTCAAGGACAAATAAGGACTATTGATGTCAAAGAGGTCGGAAACAGAAAATAATCCGCAAGGCGCAATTCATATGTCCCAAGACACAGAAATATCTATTCTTTTCCGTTGCCAGAGAGGAAATGACCTTTTTACAAGCTCCCAAGTTATTTAGGGAATTTTAAATAAATGTCAAGACAGGCCATGTTCACCAACTGTAGAAGTTGGTTGTTGTAAATTGTGATCTTACTGCTAGAAAGAGATATGTAGGTATATGGTTGTTTACACCACTAATAGGTAGGAAAAAAGATAAGAACACTGGTGATCTCTTGCATGAAAATAAAATGCTGTGATGTCCACTTCTATTCAAGCTTCTATATCCGAGGTTATTGAGCTTATGAATTTAAGACCATAACAACTCCCTCTTTTCCGAGAAAAGTTTTTTTTTCCAAAAAAAAAAACATATGCTCTAAGAACCGAAAAAAAAAACAATAGCTCGACTAGGGAGTAGACCGAACGCAACAAATACAAAGTAGGTACGTTACACCAAAAAAAAAAACGAATAAAAACGAATAAACTACGACAAAAAAATGCGAAATTTCGAAGCGTGCTACACTGTCAGGCGGATGTGCTTTCAAATATTTGATGTGCCATAGGGAGCGTTTTCCTGTGGTGTCTGTGAGTTCATATGTCCAGGGTGAAACAATCTTCGTGACAGTGAAAGGACCTACGAATTTTGGTGCCAATTTAGCGGCAAATTGTTTGGTAGCGTCCGAGATCACGTGATTACGTCTCCAGACTTTCATGTAAGTTAAATCTTTCCGGACGTCTTCGAAGATTATAGCGCTGCGCACTCTTTTCATAGGCTCTCTGCAATCTGGTCTGGACATCCTTGTATAGTTGGGCGAAGGCAAGTTTCCGGTGGTCTGGATCCAGCGGTGGAATATCAGAATCGGAAGGAGAGTATTTTCTGACTTACCATCCAACGAGACTTCACGGCCGAAGTTGACAAAATTAGGAGGAAGTCCCGTTACTTCATGTTTTGCAGATCTAATGGCATATCCAACTCTATGTAGGTACTGGTCCCAAATTCGGTGATTTTGACGTAAGCATGGATTTGCTTACTCGGTTTACCCTATCCGTCATGTTGCACTGGGGGTGGTAATTGGCGGTATAGGCGACATCAATATGGTAGGTTTAGGTCATAGACTTAAACAAATTACTTTTAAATTGAACACCATTATCTACAATTAACGTTTAAGAGGCTCCGAACATCAAAATAACCTGGTCTTCCATTGCACGAACTACAGCACTGGCGGTAGTAGTTCGCAAGGGGAACAAAATAACAAATTTACTGAAATAGGATATGGGTATATCCTTTCGAAGTACGTGGTAAAGGTCCCATTAAGTCTGCACTAACAATTTCAAACGGTTTAGTGGCTAATGTCGTTTTACTCAACATATGTCTTGATGGTTGTTTTTGCGCAGGTTTGGTCCGGAGGCATGTCTCGCAACGTTGAATATATCGGGAACAATCCTGTTTCAGTTTCGCCCAGTAATACCTAGAGGAAATGCGAGCATACGTTTTAAAAACTCCCAAATGTCCACAGGTAGGAGGATCATGATTCTCACAAATTATCTGTGACCTTTTATTTTTCGGTATTACTTTCAGCCAGGAATCTGAACTATCCGCAAGCTCCGGATACTTTAATTCTGTACGTTTGTACAATTGGTTGCCATCAAGTCTCCACAAGGGGTATCGATGGGATTCTTCGGTTACCTTGCGACACATGGAGTCATACCACTTGTCACCAGATGACAGGTTGACTTCATTGATGGTCGCTTCAATCAGATCCAGGAAAGGTACGCTTCTGGAAAGTGCGTCAGGTACAACATTTTCTTTACCTTTCCTATGCACAATGTCGAAGTCATATTGCTAGAGTCGAACAGCCCAAGGAGCAATTCTACCAAGAGGGTCTTTAATATTGTTTAACCATTTTAGACCATACTGGTCTGTCACAACCGTGAATCGGGTACCTTCAATATAAGGTTTCCATTTCTCAATGGCAAACAATACACAAAGACATTCTTTTTCCGTAGTGCTGAATTTTCTCTCGTTGTTGGTTAGAGATCGACTGAGGTAACTGATGACCTTTTCTTCACCATCGACCATCTGTGTCAGAACAGCTCCCAGACCATAATCAGAAGCATCTGTCTGGATTATAAAGAGAAGTTCAAAATTTAGACATGACAAAACAGGTGCAGATACTAAATAGTCCTTTAAAGTACGGAAAACAGTCTCACAGTTCTCGTCCCATATAAATTTAGTGTTCTTCTTTAGGAAGTTGCAGAGCGGAGCGGTAAGAGGAGAAATTAGGTACAAACCTACGGTACCAAGACGCCACTTCAATAACTCTTCTCACTTCTGTGACATTCCGAGGCGGAGGTATGTTAACTATAGCTTCGACCTTACTAGGGTCAACCATCAAGCCTGACGCTCCCACGACATAACCTAAATATCGGAGCTCTGACTTACAACAGTGACACTTGTCACGATTCAAGGTTAAACCTGCTTTTGTAAGCCTGGCAAAAACTTCTCTTAAAATTTCCATATGCTGTATATTTTATTTTATCTTTATTTTACACATGTCACACAGAACCCTAGGTTACGTGACAGGAACAACAGTACACATAGAACAAGAATAGATTAAATAATAGAGTACATAATAACACACTAAAGGGACATCCATTAACAACATATTTACCTACACATTATTACAAACATTCTTTAAACAGTTTAGCTCACAATCAAAAATATCAATTTTGTTTTGGATTACATGATAGCTTTGACACATAACATACAAAGGAGACAATTTTAACAAGTTAGTTCTGTCGTGTGGGTAAATAAAACAGATTAGTGGAACGTGTCTGCGCAACGGGTTCATGTATGTATGTTTGTACTTTTTGTAATAACTCGGAACAAAAAATTTCACAATAATTTATACAGGAACACCAGAGAACTGCATACATTCCAAACCTATTCAATAAAACATTATTTGGGAAACCTGTTGGCGGATATGTTTCCGCCGTCTTCCTTAATAGCTACAAACTTTAAAAACTTCCTTTGGACTTTTTCAATAGAATAAGCATGTAAGGTATAATGCGGATTCCACACTATAGACCCATATTCTAGCTTAGCACGTATAAAAGCGTTAAACAAAAGCAACAAAGTTTGTGTGTTTTGAAAATCCCTAGCGTTCCTAATAATGAAACCTAAAATTTTATATGCCGATACCACTATTTTGTCAATGTGGAGATTAAATTGCAATTTTGTGTCGAATGTTATTCCTAGGTCCTTAAATGTCTCAGCTCTGTTAAGTGACGAACTACCTAGCTTATAAACAAATTGGAGCAACCTGTGCCTTCTTGTATATGTCATAATATTACATTTGGAAAGATTAAGAGGTAACCGATTAAGAGTACACCATGTACTTATCTTGTGTTCATCTGTATGCTCCTGTTTGCAGGAGCATACAGTCTATGTCACTGTTAATTGAGTTGTAGATCTTTAGATCGTCAGCATATAGCAGGCAGTGACACTCTAAATCAGACACGATATCATTTATGAATAACATAAAAAATAAAGGATCCAAAACAGACCCTTGTGGGACTCCCGACGTTGCGGTGAACTCGACAGACTTGTAACCACGATATTGAACATACTGATTCCTGTTGCTCAGGTAAGATGCACAAAACTCAACCAGATTGTTATCAAATCCAAAGTTGGACAACTTGCCTAACAATATCCCATGGTCAAGTCTATCGAACGCCTTCGAAAAGTCGATATAAATAACGTCGACTTGACGATCGTTGTCTAATTCTTCTGATATATGTTGGGTGAAACATACCAGATTTGTTACGGTAACGGCCACTTACAAAACCGTGCTGGCTGACTGCTAGCTAATTCACTATACAGAGCCAATTCAAAAAGTTTTACTAAAGTTATTAATGATGGTTATAGGACGGTAATTTGGATATCTGTACGCGCATCTTTTTTATAAATTGGACAAATTTTTGATACCTTCCGTATGTCTGGAAAAACCTTGGTACGGAGTGATAAGTTGAAAAGTATTATCAAAGGTTCGACAAAAACGTTTGCACAATCTCGTACTATAAATGATGGTATACCATCAGGACCTGCGGTGAATTTATTTTTCAATTTCTTTAATGCATTGTGCACATTTTCTCTATTGAGTGTCAACACGGATGATTCATCATTAGATTCTAAATGTTGTATGGTATGATTATAAGTGGTTGAATTAATAAAAGCTGATTTAAAAAAGGATGCAAATGTATTAACAATTTTTTGGGATCATTAACTTGTACACTGTTATATGTCATATTCTGTGGAATAGCTGAAACACCCTTCTTGTTATTAACAAACGACCAAAAATGCTTTGAGTTGGATTTTAAATTGTTCTCTGCTTTAGTGACATATTGTTTGTAGGCAACATTTATCAGTTTAGACGATGCTCTGAGCTCTCTAAACCTTTCAAGAACAGTCATATTGTTATTATCTCTATACTCCTTCAATAAACGCTGTTTCTCTCTAATTTTAATTATTATATCTCTATTAAACCATACAGGAAACTTAGAAATTTTAAGTACTGGAATAACATTGTAAAATTCCTGTACTGCTTCATTAACATCATTGAAACTATTTAAAAAAGAACCAATCACAATTTAGAAACATGTCATACATTTTCACGTAATCAGCTTTCCTAAAGTTATATGACAAATTGGGGTTTGTAGTGAATTTACCATGCGAAATTTTAACATACGAAAACTGCATAGTAATATTCAAAGATGGGTGCTGAAGGTCCTCACGTAACATGGGACTTTCGGCCTTAGTTACCAACACACTGGAAATATTGCTTAATACCAGGTCCAATAATCTATTGTTAACGTTAAAAACTAAATTATATTGCCTCAGTTCATAAAACTCAAATAAACATTTCAATGACATTATTTTTGCCGAGATTTGATTAAGATGATCAGGCACGTTAAAGTCACCTACATAGAATATATCAATTTGTTGAGAACAATCCATGGTCATAAGAGCTTCAACAAGAATGTTATAATACGAATTCGTTGAGTTTGGCGGGATATAAATTAAAAACAAGAGAAAACTGTAATGATTAACAACAAACTTCAGTCCTAGAATGTCTATACCGGGTACTTCAACAAATTTGTCACCTAGAGACAAGACACTAACGATAATGGCCTTATCAACAGCGCACAACATTCCGCCCCTTTTCCTACATTTAACTCAGAACATTTTCTATCTACTCTAAATACATTACATTTATCTGAAAACAGTTCACTGTCAAACACGCTATCATCTAGCCACGTCTCTGTAAAATACATTATATCATACATACTAAGTACAGATTCATTAAAAAATAATAATTTGTCAGTAGAGCTCATAATCTTAGTGTAGGTCATATTGTCTATTTGGAGAACAGCTTGGAAGATAGATTTATTCTTTCGTGTAGGCCAGAATCGAAGTACAGAACATTCCTATTTATCTTCAAAAATAGAACAGTTCTGGCTTTTTAAAAGATGAATTAGCTAGCTCTGACGAATCCTTGAAGTTTTCAGACATCCCTACAATTTTAATCCTCGGTCTTGGATTCGAAACCTCTTTTACCTCATATTTATCACTTAATTTGGTATTCGCTAATTGATGAAATTTTTTAGTTTCATCGTCATTGGAACAAGTAATGACTATACCTCAATGACTTACATTTTTCACTTTATTGATTTGTAAATTGGTTGACAGCGGATTTATATTTTGTAAAATTTCAGACTTGGTATTGCTGATTTTCTGATTTTGATCTTTGGGCTTTATTAAAACAGAAGATTTATAATTTTTTACCACACTGGAATACATCGATACGCCACTGGAGACGGCACACTGGTTAAACTTTTGCTCAGCAAATTAACCGCTTAACGCGCGAATTATTTTGCAAAAGATGAGTAAAATATCATCGATTTATTTTACCTTATATTTGAAATCTACATACAGAGATATTATTTGTCTAATAAAATTTAACATAAACAACATATTATTTTACGAAAAAAAAACAACATTTATTATCACCAATGCGCTCACCCGAGTTAACTCGGGCTTAGAAAAACAAAGGAAATAAAAATTATTATTCATAAAGGAATACAAAATGAGCATGAAAAATGTATAAAACGCAAAATAAATGCCTCAAAAACAAAGGTAAGTTTAAATAGTAGTGATTGTATGGTATACTCTAAAACAAGGAGTAACACAGAGTGGCATATCACAATCTGGGCAGTAATAGCGAGTTTCTCTGCGGATTTTTTTCCCACGGGCATCACGAACTCTGCTACATATTCCGCATTGCCGTGTTGGGTTTTTTTCTTCTCAGTGGCCGGAATATATTCGGGAAAATGGCGTCCTGTGAGTCGAAGTGGTGTAAGGTTGGCTGAAGGACGTCCTCTTCTGCAAGAAAATTCCGTTTGATGGTACTTTCCATTATTTGCTGGATGAGATCCATTCGGTACACCAATGCAGATTTATTTCCTCCACATTTTCGATATACTATGAAAGAGTTCCATAATGCCAAGTCCAACAAGTGAAAGAATAGTTTTTTGTAATATTTCTTGCCTCTCTTTCGCGGAAGACTGTAATCTGCTAAATGCTGATCAACGCGATCAACTCCTCCCATAGTATCATTATAATCAACGACAACTTTAGGTTTCACCTTTGTTTCCCCTCTTTTTTCTATCTCCACACAAGTATTTGAATGAACAGTAGAAATCAACGCAATTTCTTTTTTATCTTTCCATTTTAGTATGGTTACTTTTCCCCTTTGATATGAAGCTGTTTCTCCTTTCTTTAGTTTCTTAGATTTTAGTTCGTTGGGAACTTCTTTTCGCGATAACTTCAATGTTCCATATACATCAGTCTTATGTGTGAGTAATAAGTCAGCAAGTTGTGGTGAGTTATAAAAGTTATCCATTGTTAGAGTATAACCCAAATTTAAAAGTGGCTTCAATAATGTCATAACAACTTGCGATGAAACTGGTAAATCCTTATAGTCTGCGTCGAGATTTGTTTGCTTCCCAGTGTAGATAATAAAATTCCAAACGTATCCACTTTTTGGATTCACATAACATGTACGTCTTGATCCCAAATCGAGCTCTCTTCAATGGTATATATTGAATCCAGCCCAGTCTACCCTTATATAAAAGTAGACTCTCATCAATAGCTATATATTTTTCTGGTGTGATCGCCTCACGGAATTTAGTCACCAGGCAGTCATATACAGGCCATATTTTATTCAGCTTTGGGTTGGGATGTGAAGCTT
This sequence comes from Aromia moschata, assembly GCA_029963805.1. Lineage (NCBI taxonomy): Eukaryota > Metazoa > Arthropoda > Insecta > Coleoptera > Cerambycidae > Aromia > Aromia moschata. Next base: position 1,153,297 of record JAPWTK010000118.1, read on the forward strand.
CATCAAACTCATCATTGTTCGAAAAGTGGAGGTTTTGATGAATTGCTTCAAATCTTTTATTGCTCAAGCATTGTGAAAAGAAAGGTGTTACAAGTAAAGGATTTTTGGACCAATATTGTCGTAGTTCAGGTTTTTTCACAACACTTTTGCAAAATAGTAAGTCCAAGAAAAACCCTCATTTCCGCGGAAGTTACTGGAAACCAATTTTTACCCCTCTTCTTTTGATCTGCATACCTGTTAGTCTCATTCACAATATGGGTAATAAGGCCGTCATCCAAAAACGCTTCAAAATATTGTAATATACTCCACTCATCAGTGGTGTCCAAATTTACAGCTGGTACAGCAGTAAAAGGAAATGCAGGAGGGGCTGGAGCATCGGGCTGCAATTCACACCAATTCCGAACAAGGGACAGATCAGCAGATACACCCGAATTAGAACTACTATTCGAAAAACTTTCAACACTGGTGTCAGAGCCACTTTCCTGCAAAAATTTCTTCATAATCAGATTCACTGGAACTTGCTTCCTCATGGCTATCCATTATTTCGAAATGCAGTTTTTGTTTGCCCCGGTAAATTTCCTAATATGCCACGTGTTTGATAATAAACGCAGTAAACCGGTCACAACAAACTCAAGGGCGGTACTAATAATCGTTTGCTCCGTTAGGCAGAGCAAGATCCGTCGCGATTGGTCGCGACCCCACGCGTCCTATTTGCCTATGAAATGAAGCGAGAACACGTAATATTCTATTTCAAACGGTTAAACTCGGGTAGCCGCACAGTATACGGTACAGATCGTTGAAGCCCGAGATAACTCGGGTTAATGGAAATCGAAACGGCGCCCATTCCCGAGTTAAATCGGGTGAGTACGTTAAGCAGTTAAAAAATTCGTTCTTTAGATTGGTTTTTCTATGTCGCTTTTTAAATCTTGAAATGCTGCTGTGAATGATGTCATTGTATCATCATGAGTTTTCTTCATCTTCATACAGTCTTTGCAAAACCATAGGCAACCCGATATACTAAGAATTTTATTCGCATCGGTCGGTAAGCCGCTACAAGTAAGGTGATAATGTCTATTACAAAAACCACCACAAGAAATTCCTGGCCTGCTTGAGTTTGCCGTATCACACAACGTGCACGACATGTTTAATATTCGACGTACTAAATGCTCAAATTAATTTGCTACCTAAGTCATTAGTCTGTGTAAATGTTACATATAGATCACTACAGAACAGTCCACTAGATTAATTGTTTTAATAACACTTTTATTCACCATATAAATGAGAACGATTTATCGAACGTCTACACTGCTACGAACGTCTACACAGGGAAGGGAGTAATGCTCCGAACCCTCTTTACCATATATTCATGAGAGTTATGAACTCTCATGAATCAGAAACCAGGAGCGAGACTATTTGCCTCGTCCACGGCATCTCCCCCTTACTCCTCTACGCTTCTACGAAGACCTCGGAGAGCGGCCTCGGCTACTGCTTCGGGCTCTAGAAGCAGAGGTTCCCGGTTTTGGGCCCTCCGTCTGTGGAGTTGAAGGAGAAGGGACGATTGTCCAGCAGCCGGAATCTCCGATGAATTTCATCAGGGAGTCAACGCTGGCGGGTTCTGAAAATGGGATGACAGAAAACTCTGTCGTCCCCTGACGCTCTTGTCCCCTCGAAAGAGTTCGACAAGAGAAAGTCAGAAGATCAGCCCGTCGTCTCCTTCTTTCTTGAGGATGCGCACCTCACCCTGCGAATTGGAGAACCTTTCTCCACAGGACCTCTCTTGACAACACGAATGTCGTGTTCGATAGAGAGAATCCTGTCCGTGCGAGGGCAGTTGCCTTGACGATATCCAAGAAATCTCTTGGAAAACTCGCCAAAGGTTTGCCCTTTCGCCGCGGAATTCGTGCCAGGGAACCTCGCTCAGTCTCAGGCAGTCTAGAGATGGAAAATTCATCTCGAAACGCCTCAAGTTAAGCTGCCGTTTGGCAGCCTTGAATGCCTGGCGTGCGCGGTTCACCCAATGGATGACATCTTGTTCTGGGAAAGATTATTAATCCTTCCCCGGACGTCTTCGATTTTAACTCCCATCACTTCAATGAAGTAATTTGAGAGTTTCCCTCGTTTCAGGGTTCTGTCAAGGTCTTTTGAAGCTTCGCTCGGGATTTCTCGAGCTGGGCTTCCACCAAAGGGACCTTGCTGACCCGCCCAGTAGAAGAACTGGGAGGGCCGCCTCTTGCGCCCTCCTTCTTCCCCACACTGGGCACCCCAGCGGACTTGCTGCCTGGGGTCTTGGTGCTCGTCGGTTTCGAGGACACCGCCGCGGCTCCTTCCGAACTGGAAGGCCTCATCCTGGGACAGTTCGGTGATTGCCCTGGAAAGGGACCGACCGTCTCCGAGAAAGCGGTGGTGGACTCGGGTGCCGGGTACTGAGCGCGCCTTTTAGAGGTGCCGGCAACGCCGAGTACTCTTACGGCGGAGACTATGATCGACTCCGAAATCTCGAGCCGACACTCTCTCCAACAACCCAGGGTTCATCTCATCCGCCTATCCACGGATATCGATGAGCATCTGCAAGTCAACACCTTGCGGAGTTGGAAGAGGATTTTCCCTTTTGGGACCCTCTTTCTCGTTAGGTGTCGGATCCATGTCACGAAAAGTGATCTTTCAGATTCTGACGATTCGTTAGGACTGGAATTTGGGTGTAAGGACTTGAACCTTACTCTCCAACTACACTGTTCAAAGGTAGACGTACAAATAATTACATCGTCCAAGTATACGAAAACATATTTTTCTAGATCCACACCAATGACTCTATCAATGAATCTCTGCCACGTCGCCGGTGCATTATGCAGGCCCATCGGCATACGTTTAAATTGGTACAGACCTCGATTGGGTATGACGAAAGCAGTAAGTGGCTTGGATGCTTCGGAGAGAGGGATCTGCCAGTATGCAGATTTGATGTCGAGTGTCGTTAGATAGTGAGCGTCACGAAGCTTATCCAAGGTCGAACTCTACCACAAATCTATATCGTCCATCGTCCTTCTTGATCAGCAGAATTGGTGATGACCATGCAGAACTTGAAGGTTCGACAACTCCATCTGCGAGCATCTTCTCCAGCTCCTCATATACTTGTTTCTGCAGTGCTGGTGAAATAGGATAGTGTCTCTGTTTAATGGGTGGCGAATCTGTCTGGATCACGTGTTCCACGAGGGTGATACATCCTAACTTCGTCCCCATAGCTCTGAAAGCACTATCAGTCAAGACGGTAAGCTGATCTTTCTGTAGACTGGTCAAGGTATCAGCAGAGTTAATGGCTAGTATTTTAGGCGTATTAACTTCTTGAGAATCTCTAAAGGACCAACTGCCTGAAAACATGTCGGGAATGATTTTCATGATTCTCCAAAAGTCCATTCCTAAAATAAGTATATGCGGTATACTGGGCACTATCAATACATCTAATATTTTTGTCCGTTCATTTAAGGTTATGGGCAAAGAGACGATTCCAAGAACCTCGCAGGACCCACTACTTGCTATCGCGCAACCATGGGTGTCCGAGGTTTTCAAAGGACATAAGGTCTTGAATAAGTCCCAACTTGGTCACTCCAAGAACCGTGCAGTGGCTCTTGAATCAAGTAATCCTAAAACGTCATATCCATAAATACTTATATTTAGGTAAGGTCGGGTGTCATTTTTCGCATGCGCCAAAATAAAGTCTAAGATGGTTTGCGATTTGGTGTTGGCCGCTTCGGACAACCACACTTAAAACAGAACTTTCGTCGTGGCTGATCGCAAGCTCTAAATCGATGAGTGGTACTTCCGCAGTTCCAACATTTGAACAACAGTTGAAGTATTGGTGGTAGTAATCTCCGGTGTGTTGACTGTGGGGGTTGGTTCACCAAGCGCAGGAGTTAGAACTGATCGAGTTATCTGAGATTCGAACCTCTTACAGCATTTAGGTAAGTTGGTTCTTGAGTAAATACTCTACGATATGCCATTTCAGATTCTAATAATGTACGATAGCTTATAGGAGGTGGAGCAAATCTTTGGACTCTCATCTCAGTTTCTTCGATGGCCCTACTGAGACGAGTCAAATCTAACAAAGATGACACACTATGGGTGGAAAGGTACATCTGAATATAGGGTAAGAGATTACGTTTTATAAGGTTGACTTGGGTTGTCATGGATGTCAAGTTGTGGCAATTTTCGGAAAAGATTCTCCATGACCGCAACAAAGTTTACCACCTTCTCCTGAGTTCCCTGAGTTCTTCTCAGTATCTCTTCCCACAGCATATATTCATAATCATACGGCTGGAATGCTTCTTTCAGCTGGGCAGTTACATCGTCCCACGAAACAAAATGTCCAGTTCTATACCAGAATAACGCCTCCTGTGTAAACAATTCAGGCGCGGATCGCAAGAGATGTTCTTTGGGTCACCCCTCGGGAGGTGACCCAAAGTCACCGAAATCATTGACACTAGTTCTACCGTTGAAACGTAAATTCCATCTACCAATGTCCGGGGTCTTCTGACTAACTTCATATGTTGTAGGATGTCTGTGAAGAATGGGGGAATACTGTACCTCATCCAGACGTGCAGCCAGATTACCGACAGGGATAGAAATATGTGTTCTTCCAAACTCCTCAACATTCCTTCGTTGACTAAGACCTCGAGACAGCACCGAAGGTTGTGACATGACATCTGCGAAACGAACATGTCCTGGATGTCTACTAAATCCATCACCATGAGGCGTGGTAGACTTCTCACAGCTCCCTCCGCTAATAAATCACCTCGGGAATTAAAAATCCTTGGTTCCATCACTGGAATGTCGATTAAATCATAAGAGACAGCTGATTCCGGGCGAACTGCAGATACCTCTGGTATTGGTGGATTCGGTTCATCGAGAATTGACGACTCGAACTCTTCAGACGGACTTACCTATCAGCTGCCCTAGTCCCCACACCACTTGTGGTCAAACCTCCATACGCTAAATTAAGATCACCAATGAGTTGTGCACATCGGGACACTAAATCCGATTTGACTTTAATCTGATTCTGGTTCTCGCAAGAAATCCGATTAAGTCTTATTAGATGTAAAAGTCGAGAATATATTATTTTAATATCATTATCCTTGTTGTTTCTCATCTAATTTCCGCAAACATATGGTCAGTTCATTTTCACCATCTAATCTTATTTGAAATGGCGCCGGCGCGAGATTTAACCATTCCTTACGTAAAACGTCCCTTAAAATATTTCTTTTTTCGATCACCGTATTGCCAATCGGTAAATTTCTAATTTGTAATCCGTATGAAAGCTCATCTCCCTAGTAATCGATTTACCTTCATTTTAGTTATCCGTGATCCAACGAAATTACAAACAAAATCAAGAACAACCGCCCCTCACAAAAAAAAAAAAACCGGACCAAAAAATGTGTAAACACCTACAACCTTATCCGAAAATGTGAAATTACACTAGAAATTTACTAAATAGCTAAATAGAAACTAATCTTCTACACCTAATTTTAAATTAACTAATATGAACTAATATTTACACAATCTAAATTTAAATAAACCATACTTTAAATTACTGACCTACTTAATCTTATGAACCCATAATGTTCCTATTAATATATATGTACTTATTTTCTGAAAGAAACCGAGAAACCAATAAACTCAATTAAAAAAATGATTCAAAAAAATTCTTCCTATACAGTTCCCAAGCTGTCACCTCCTTCAAAAAATACTAGGTGCCTTGGCTTATCAGTTGCCACTTTAAGTTTTATTTATTTTTCAGAAAAGAAGAATTAAAAAAAATATATTGGCAAACTAGACTAGAATAAAAAACTATAAAGAATCTAGGACCGTACATACATCACAACAGTTACAAAGACATAAGTTCCTCAAAAAATAAGAAAGAAAAACAAGAGAACACGACAAAACAAAGGAAAAAACAAAAAACAGTTGGGCGTCAAGTTGGCGGGGTAGCAAGCTGAAAAAAAAAAAGGGAGACGGGACTTTGCTGGGGATAATATAACCTCTACGCTTGGTGGGTTCGCGGTGGTGAAGTGTGCGCGGAGACAATTTGGCCGGCGGCTAGCTCACCGGAGATTGGGGGTGGAAACCCGTCTCCGATCCCCGCGCGGTACCACCAAGGTTATACTATCCGCCGAACGAGGAATACACAAAGGGGTGAAACGATAACGAAAGAAAAGAACGGGATTAAAAACAATGGACAATAATTTAATGATGATTAAAAAAAGGGAAACGAATAACAAATAATATATTACAGTATACACAACCTTCCTAGACTAGGTATTGCCAAAATATTCGACAAAAAAGGGCCTAGTAGGCACGGTCACCCAACCTGCTAAGTAGGCCCCAAAGGCACGACGGGGCAGTAGCTCTACCACTAATGTCCAATAATATATCAGCGGTCACTACTAAACTACTATAAAATATGTGTATAATATTTATCGAGGGTAGAGTACAAGACAAGGGCCAAGTGCAGAGCGAGATTACCGGGGGATCCGTTGACGTCCCACTTTGTGTATATACCGCCGGTGTACAGGGCAGTAAGCACATAGTAAGTGGCCCCCTTCAGTACTGAATGAAGGTACCCCAATGCTATTAACAGACAATAAAAGCAAGTCCGATGGGTCCGTAGTGTCGAAGATATCTAGCGGGGTAAGGTTACCTGCGCGACCGTGTACCTAAGACTTAGCTAATATGACCTTATTATGTTCTTGGTCCCAGAGCCCTAAGAGTGCCTGAGGTCCGGTAGCCAGTAACTTCCTGTCGATGTCTCCCGGTCCCTGACCATGTGGTGGATTTGAGGTTATATGCGTTCCGAAGCACCCAGAAAGGTGTTAGGTGCACAGCAGGTGTAGCAGGCTGGTGGCCAGTGTGGCAGCAGGTGCTGAGCCGAGAGCTGCGCCCGCCGGGCGAAAGGAAGCACTGGGAAGTAGCGAGTGTAACAGCACGAGAAGAAAAGTAAGAGGAAGAAGGAAAAAGGCCTAGAAGCAAATATGCAGCAATTAGTCATCCAATTTTCACGGTTAAGCAGTATATGAGCGCTTTTTTCCTACCTTTATAGTGGTGTGTGGCCTATGTCGTTTTTTTATTTTTTTGTAGATTTGCTGAGACTGAATATTCCAAAAAAAATCCACCATTAAGGCGTGTCCTCAAACAAAGGGCTATTGAGCTCAGTCAACACGATCAAGAGAAGGAAAAAAAATCCGCAGAGCGCAGTTTGGATGTCTCAAGACACAGACCAATCTTCCCTTTTTCGTGGCCGGAGAGGAAAAATTACATTTCTCCCCGCTCCCAAATTATTTAGGGAATTTAAAATAATTATCATGACAGGCCAGGTTCACCAACTGTAGAAATTGTTTGCTTGCTATACAAAGTTTAATAATAATAAATATATTTATCCAATAGATCATACAAATATGATATAGGACAAGTCACATTTAAAATAATAGGAAGATATTTAAAGAAAATAAAATATTACTTACACACTAAACTATGAAGTTAAATATTCATCAACTGAATAGAAAGCATTAACAAGTAAATATTTTTTACAGATGATGTAAATTTTTTCATGCTGTTATTTCTAACATTTATATCTATTTTTTTTATAAAGTACTGCACCTGCATAAAAAGGATTTGATTTAAATAATTCAAGTCTGTGTATTGCAAACTGCAAATTTTCCCCATATCGTGTATTGTATTCATGATATATATTTTGAAAATTTAATTTATTTAAGTTTGCTTTGACAAATTTTAGTATCTCTAATATATATAGACAAGGTAGAGTCAATATTTTTTTCTTTAATGAACGTTTGTCTGCAAGATTCACGGTACTTTAGTTTGTACACGTATCGTATGGCTCTTTTTTGTAAAATAAAAGCACGAATAGCAGTACTTGAATTTCCCCAACAAATTACACCATATCTAAGTGCAGATTCAAAATTTGAATAATAGAAAATTTTTACAATGTTCTTGTTAGAAATTTGACAAAGTCTCTTCAAAGCAAAACATATACTTGCACATTTTTTTGAAAACAGCTTTCCAATTTAAACTCATATCAATATAAATTCCAAGGAGCTTAAAGTTAGTAACCTGAACTATAGGCTTGTTGTTAAGTTTTATCAGATCGCTATATGTATAATTAGCACCCATAGGGTGAAACTGCATAGAGAAGGTTTTTTTCTTGATTCATGGCCAAGTTATTCAGATTAAAATATTCAGAAAGTGAAGATAAGGTACATTGTAGTTTATTTAACATTTCAATTATGTTTTGATCATGTGAACTTATTGAGATGTCATCAGCAAAAGTACAGAAATTAATTGATATATAGTCGTCAATGTCATTAATATATAATAAGAACAATAGAGGTCCCAGTACACTACAACTCCAATATTCACACTAAGGTCAGAGGATCTATTGCCACAATATTCAACAAATTGCTTTCTATTTATTAAGTAATATTTCAATATATTTTTACATTGACCACGTAAACCATAGGTTTCCAGCTTTATGAGTAAAACATTATGGTTTACACAGTCAAAAGCTTTAGATAAATCAATAACTAATTAAATAATTTAAGTTGCTTAACCTTTGCTAACCTATCCTTGACAGACAATTCTCTGAATTCGTTACAATTATAAATATAGTGTGTATTTTTGCAAATAACACATGAAGGATTTTGAATCATGCGAAAATGATTTTCGATCATTAAATTTTGAGACATGTTTGTTCGATTCTCCACGCGATGTTACACTTTCTAATATACGACATTTCTTCTCCAAAAATGTAATAAATCCACTGATCGTTGGATATTCATCCTTTGAAAGTGATTCTTCTTGCCTTTCTTTCTGGGTAATGAGATCAAGTTTGTTTTTAATCATATAAATTAAGATTTAATTCCAACTATCAGTCGATTCTCCAAGACTTTTTAACGCTCTGATGTTCTTTTCTAAATCGTTAACCAATTTTCGCAATAAATGATCCGATTCCTTTATATTGACGGTATTTCAAAAAGCGCCTGTATATGTTTTTCAACAATGACGCGTTTATTTTCAAAGCGCTTCTTTAAAACGCCCCATGCTATTTATATCTGACACCTCGATAGATTGCAATACCTGCTCCGCTTCACTCGCAGCTATGTAAATAGAATTTTTTTTTAACATTGCTCAATTTTTTGTTATCGTGTATTAAAGCTATAAAAGTGTCATGAAAATGCAACCACTGGTGATAATCTTTAAATTCGGGTAATGTCATAGATGGTAGCTTAACATTGTTTTGCGTATTTTGAGAAATAATCGATGAATCGCTAGTTTTTAATTGTGTTTCATACGTGTAGTGGCGTCTGTGAGTCGGAAAAAACCCTGAAAAAAATTATCTCGATTTACCCGGATCAAGAGTACCTCCCCCTCCCCCGTTTTCGAGGAAGATGAACACGATGCCGGTTTCAGAATGTCTTTGGGATTGCGCAACCCCCAAAACGGCCAAAAACCACCCACCTACATCATTTCCTTGTAAAAAAAGTTTTTTTCCCCGTTTTCGAGGATGCTGAGCACGGTGGTGGTGTTGAAGATGACTTCCGACCCTCACCAATCCCTCCACCGGTCAAAACTCACCCCCGGACGGGGTGCTTTTTAATTTTTTTTATATCAGCGACAAACCGTCTGTCCCCCCGTTTTCGAGGATGCTGAACACGGTGGTGGTGTTCAATATTCATTGCGACCCCCCACCAACCCCTCCACCAGCCAAATATCCACCCCCAAAAGAGGCATTTTTTATATCAGCGGCAAAATGTCTGTCCCCCCCCCCCGTTTTCGAGGATGTTGAGCATGGTGGTGGTGTTGAAGATTATTTCCGACCCCCACCAACCCCTCCACCGGTCAAAACTCACCCCCTATAGGACATTTTTTTATATCAGCAGCAAAACGTCTGTCCCCCCTCGCTTTCGAGGATGCTGAACATGATGGTGGTGGATGATTTTTTTCAAATCTCTTCAATCCCCAAATCAATAAATAAATCACCCCTTTCGGGGGTGAGTTTTGGCTGGTGGAGATCGCAAGGGATATTGAACACCACTACCGTATTCAGCATCCTCGAAAACGGGTGGACAGAAGTTTTTTCGCTGATATAAAAAAAATAAAAATCAGCCCGTGTGGGGTGAGTTTTGACCGGTGGAGGGGTTGGTGAGGGTCGGAAGTCATCTTCAACACCACCACCGTGCTCAGCATCCTCGAAAACGGGGGGAAAAACTTTTTTTACAAGGAAATGATGTAGGGGTTGGTTTTTTGCCGTTTTGGTGGGTTGCGCAATCCCAAAGAGACATTCTAACACCGGCATCGTGTTCAGCATCCTCGAAAACGGGGAGGGGGAGATCCTCTCGATCCGGGTAAATCGAGATCAATGTTAGTCCGACTCACAGACGCCACTAGTGACCATATGTTTCTTTGCTGTAGCTACTGAGTCGTAAAATGCATTTTCAAATGTTTCACGTTATTTTAACGCCGCATCCGTGTCACCGCCGAGAAGTTCAATTTCACAGTCTTTTAATTTAGTGTGAATTTTTTCATAATCGTCTAAAATGTTTTTTCAATTAAAATATACAAAAATTGTAAAGTTTTTATTACATTCTTGAATTCTGATACTAAAAATAATAAATATATATTCATTTATAAAGCTTTGTAGACGCGCTAATAGCCTAGAAGCTCTGGCCATAAACTCGAAAGAAAAAAAAAGCTTTGTACACAAAATAATGATTAAAGTAGACCTTTGATCGTGAGGTACCTAATGATTACATTCTTAGTCACAAAGAAAACATTTCTATTATAAATATTATCATTTAGCATCCTAAATAAAAAACAGTCTATCAAAAATAATCTTTGATTTCAACATAATATTTAGGTAAATTTAAAAAACTTAAATCATTACTGTTGTAATAATTATTACAAATACAGAAATACTTACCACTGCTATAAAACGACGAGCTATTTTAAATAACTTCCACGTTTCTGTATTCACCTTTTCACCCCTTTTTAGAGCTCTATTGAATTGACTCTGTTCTTTATATGGCGGCCAATAAACTTCGGTTTTTCTAGGACTCATCCACTCATTGTGAACAATAGAAATTCCACCGCCTTCAGATGCCGAAAATTCTATAAGGACAAAGGCGGCCATGTTTAACCTAATAATAAAAATTGATATAATTATTACTAATACAACCAAATATAAAGAAAAAACTTGCCTTTTGTAATACCAAGATGGGCAATGGCGCAGACAAGAATTTAGGACGATAATTACAATCAGACTGATTAAATAACTGCTCGAGAGGCAGATTATTCTATATAACAAACCAATAATATACATAGGTAGTCCATCAACAGCAAATCCACATAATCTGGAGTATAACTTGTAGAGATGAACAAGCAAGGACATACAAAATTATTAACCACAGCTAAACAAATACAATTAACGCCAACGTTCTTCTACTGTAACCGGTAACACAAACAGAACAACAGGTTGAACAGGTGTCCGACGACTGTGTGGTGTGATGTAAAATTTAACTGCCCAAAAGTAAATGAAAAGATAAGACTTCCCTGTCCAGGTACAGAACAAAGACTACAGACCTGCCGATTTGACGCGGTATCGCACGATCTTTAACGACGCACTTATATCGGTGTCTGTTTCACACGATTTATAAACAAAGATGGTCGGGGCCTTGATGTGGCGTTGTTGCGGTACTCAGCTCCTCTCTCTCTGATAGTCTCTTTGTCTGTAGCATTGGTTTTGCCATAAAATGTAGGCAATTATTTACTGCCTTGTATTTTTGAACCGTATTTTAATAAAAAATTATTTTTATTTTTTTTGTATGTATTTTTTATTCAATGGCTTTTATTCTTTAATTTTTCTGAAAACAACAAAACTAAAAAACAACGAAAAAATTTGAAACGTATATTTTTATAAAAACATGATCAGTGATCACTGATCACTATTGATCACAGTAATACATGCCACGATAATATTAAAATTAGATAGGGATAGGTACCTACCTTAATTCACAGATCACAGTAATACCTACATAATGTTCCATTTAAAGGCCATGCCATTATTTGTAGCCTGTCTATTACAAAAATATGATTTTCTGTAAACGTAGTTTCTAGAAATATAAAACTACGAAGTTAAAAACTGTGACGTAATATTGACGTCATTTTTAGATCCGAATTTATTGTGACTTAAAAAACACTTTATAATGACGTCCAGTTTAAGACGTCTCAAAACGTCATATAAAATTACGTAATATTGACGTCATTTATTCGGTAAATGACGTCGTAGACCTATACTGACTTTAAAATGACGTCTGAAAACGTCATATTGACGACAGTGTGCTAGCTGGGCACTTACCCAAATAAAATTGGTTTGCTTTTTCTTGACAAGATTTTCTTGCGTATCTATATCGTAATTTTTGCCTTGATTTATTGTATCACTATTTATCCGGACATTATTCCGTTGTTGAATCTCCACTGCAGCTCGAAGTTGACGTCCAGATAATCTATTTATATCCCCATCGTCATCTTCAGCGCCAGAGTCTTCATCTGAGAGCACACTAATTTCAGGAGGCTCGGTATATATCGCAGTTATATCAACATCATCTTCGGCATAAGCTAACTCTAATGCTTCTTGCAGAGAAAGTTCTCTCCTAAGGCAAAATAAACGTATAAACTGTAACCTTTATTTTATAAAATAGTGCTAATATATTATCCTAGCGTTACATATATGTAACACTAGTATTTTGCAAGTAACAACATAAAAACCAGAAAAGTTATCTTAGAGAATAATATAAAATCCAATAGTTGCACTATTGAAGACGTCATTACATATGATTTAATCGTTATTCACGAAACAGTATAAAAGAGATAATACTTACTTCAACTGAATATCCATTTTCGGCACGAATTGAAAACAACACTTGAGAAATCAGCTTACTACATAGACAAAACAAACTAGATCTCTAAAACACTGGCACATCTGGTATAGGCATGTCTTTAGGTATGAAAATTGTAGCCATCTCTTAGTTAGTAGCAAAATTTTTCAAAGAGGGAAGTAAAACTATATGGGGAATTTGCGTTACATATAGGTAACACTAGGTTATTAAGGGTTAATTTTAATAATTAGCTTTATTATCTATTCTATTTTATGAAATATCAAGAAGCTACAAACCAAAAATCAAGTCAAAATATTAAATAGTCCCATTTTTATAAAGGTTTTTTCACTGGGGTACAGGTGTAGCCAGTGTACTTTATGAATCTGAATATAAGTGTGTACTTTAAGGGTTAATACAGAAATGGAAAGAAAATTACAATACAAGAAAAAGGACAAATTAAATAAACCTAGAAGTGTACATATAATGACAGATGAAATATCAGTTTTTACGTTCTGAAATAAATTTATCAAGATCAGATATGTCACTAAATTTATGAATTTTATTTTTAAATTTGACGAAAACCATTCCATCAGCGGACTATATACCTTTGAAATCATTTTTTTCACAAGTTTTACACATTTACAAGCTTTACATCACATTTATTGTAGATGTTCAATCTAGAGAACGTTAAGTCTTCCTTAATAATGACACATTTCAGTTTTAGTTTTTTCTTGTTATTAAATACCAACTTGCGAACACTGTAATTGGAGAATTTTCCTAAAGGAGCCCTCGGTTTTCCATTTTTATTTGGTAATCCCACTCTATGGCAACGTTCAATGCTCTCCAGTCCAATAGTAAGGCCCATCTCCATGTTAACAATATTTAAGATTAAATTTAGATTTTCATTTTCGCATTCTGTTATTCCAAATACGCGAATGTTATTGCGTTGGGAGTACTGCTCTGTACTATCAATACGGCGTAACAAGAACTGATTTTCTTCTTTTAATTGCTTGTTTACAGATATTAATTGCTTTATAATCTCATCTTGTTTTGTGACATATTTTGTACTTACAGTATCTTTGATGATGGTAGATATGGTTTGTATTAAATCTTTTGATCACGTCTTTAACTGCATCCATTAATACAGAAGCTTCGATCGAATCACATTTAGATTGATTTTTGCCTTTACTAGACATTTTGGCCACTAACACAATATAAACAATATAAACAATACCTATACCACAACTTAAAATGTGTACACAATATAAACAATAACTATACCACAACTTAAAATAATACTTTAGGCTTTAGAATGTAAGAAAATGTAAATATTGCGGGAGTACCGTTTACAGTCTACTCGCTAATGTTCGCCATGAATGAATCAATTTTTGCACAGGTTTGTATATTAAAAGACATATTGCCAGTTGTTGGTGCCTTGGTTGGTAGTGCCAGTCATTGATGTGAGTGAGTGATTGAAACATTAATAAAAAAAAGTAACAATCATCGTCTTCCAAATTATTTATTTCCTTATTTCACAATAAGAAAGAACAAGGTTTGCCGCCATATTGTTTTAAAAAAAATTATGTCGTCTAAATTCTCTCGTCTCGAGCTTATGCACTTCTTAAGTCTTGTTCTCAAAGTCTGCAGCGTTCGTATAGTCATTGCCTCTGATATCAACGAATAGCATGTTTCAGTTGGTCAATTGTCTGCTGTCTTTTGGGTTTTATCATTTGCAAGGACATTACAGAGCCTAGCAACCTGAGAGTATTCCTCTGTTTCATCGCAATAAGCTCGACGTTTGTCTGCCCATTTCTGACTAATTTTACTTGTTCAGGTGGGTTCTTGTATTATATTGCTTATATTGTTTTGTATCGTCTGATTCGAGCTTGATCATTTTTACTTTGTTGAAACATTGGTTACATTGGGACTGCCTTCTAGTGTGCCTAAATAGGACTCGATGTATTCCAGTGGGTCTAACAAGGTCAGCAACCATTAAGGTGTCGTTCCTAGTAGCACGCCAGTAACAGTAGGTCCGTTAAGCTAGTGGTCTGTTTGTAATGAGAATAATTTGCGTTCACTGTTATACGTCATCAGAAATAATAGCTTGAATTAGCCTCGATTCTGAATATACGCCATCTTGACACTGAGTTGTTTGCCGCAGTGTTGCCAACTCTTCGAATGGAATTTTACTAATACTTAAACAACTAAATATCTAATACATTTTATTTTTAAAAGAGTACAAACTTTGATTATGCAAATTCAAATGTGCTTTACTAATTTTTAAGTTTGTATAATCTAGATTTTTTTGACTACAGGGAGCTTCGAAAGACTGTCGCAGCATTTAAGGTATCATTGGATAAAAGGTTTCTTTTCTTATTTCGTACGTCTGTTACAATGGAAAAAATCCTTTCAGCTTCTGCATTAGAATGGGGCAAGGACAATACTATTGTTACGGAGTCCGCCGAGTCGTGCCTCTTGCGGTTGACTTCGCCGGCCGAGCGCCGGACGTAAACAGGTGACGCACCGAGTTCTATTCGGGACGTATCTCGAACGTCGTACGGACGAGCCTGGTGTCATCGGTTTTCGGCGACACTATAAAATAGCCGCACTGGGCGGCGGGGAATAGTTCTATTTGAATTATCTAAGCGGCGCGCTCTCCGTACAACGCTCTAAATAAATTGTATAAAAATAAATTAGTGTAGTTAAATAGTGTAGCAGTTGTATTAGTGTAAATAAATAGTGTTAGTTTAAAAGTGCGAGTTTAATTTTTCACACCTCACGAACCCGAAATAAATAAAACGTTACATTGGTGTCCGGTGTGAGTGTGAAAAAAACTGAACAATAAAGACATTTAAATAAATCAATTCGCGATAAATAAATTAAGTGAAATGGCTTCAAGACAAGTGTTTTTAAAGGACCTTAAAGTGGCGGATTTAAAAAGGGAACTTGAAGAACGGGAGTGCGAGACGACAGGGAAAAAGGCCGATCTGCAAAATAGACTTAAAGAAGCTCTGGAAAATGAAGGTGAAAATCCCGATACATTTTTATTCGAATTTGCTGGCGATATAAATTCGGCGTTGCAAAGTTTGGAAAACAAATTATTAGAAAATGCCACCAAAATGCAACAGGAACTCCAGGAATCGTCTGGAAGCTTGGAGAAAAATCTAGAAGAGAAACTTTTAGAAAATGCCACCCAAATGCAACAAAAACTTGAGGAAACGTCTGGAAACTTAAGAGGGATGGAGCAAAACTTAAGAGGAATGGAGCAAAAGTTGGTCGAAAATTCCACTAAGATGGAACAGAAACTAATAGAAAACATGGATCAAAAACTAATGGAAAATTATACAACTTTAGAAAAGAAAATTACGGAAAATTCTAGTTGGCTCCAGAAACAAATGGACGGCAAATTTGGGGAAATAGAAAATAAATTAGTTACCGTAGAAGAAGAATTCCAGAATAAGTTTCTAGAAGTAGAGAGAAAAATCGCAACGCTGAGTTTAGGAAGTGGGGAACAACAACAGGTGGTCAATACCGCTCTGAAGTCACCTGGTAGCGACATCGACAGGTTGAGTAAAGTCGAGTTGAGCAGTCACATGAAAATTTCGAAAATTCGAATGAAACCACCACAGTTTGATGGTAAGAGCTCCTGGGTCAATTATCTACGACAATTTGAGGCTGCAGCGAAGGCAAATGGTTGGTCGTTGGCAGAGAAGGCTACAGCGCTGACATTAGCACTACGTGGAGATGCCACGGATATATTACAGACGCTTTCGCTTGAAGAACAAGAGGACTACCATCAACTTGTGCGACATCTGGAAATGCGTTATGGTCAGTCTCATCTCGAGCATGTCTACCACTCGCAGTTGAAGAACCGCTATCAGAAAAGTAGCGAATCGCTGCAGGAATTCGAAGCGGACATAGCGCGGTTAGTTCGTTTGGCATATTCATCTACGCCGGAGAACGTTATGGAACGACTAGCCGTGCAGGCATTTTTAGATGGTCTGCGTGATACTGAGACTGAGCGTGATACTAATGGTGAGGAAATCATACTACATCGAAAGACGGAGGAAACAATTCGAGTTGTCCTGGCAGAGGATACGGCAGTGCCAGAACGAAGTGAAATGATCTTGGACGCTCATTTGGACGGTAACCCGTGTGTTGGGAATATAATGATGTTTGAGCCAAGATCTCACGACGGCGAGGTAGCAAGAGGAATAGCTGTAGGAAAAGCTCTGTTGCTGACCGAGAAAACAGTACCGGTGAGAATAATGAACCTCAATCATCACCCAGCGAATCTAAGGAAAGGGATTGTTTTAGGGTACTGTTCTTCGGTTTCCTCCGTCATTCGAAAGTTAGATACTCGAGGAAATTCAGTTGGGAGGATTACAGGCGAGTTATCCAACCTCCTGTCGTCTTCCTCAAGATCCTTGAGAAGTGATCAAACGACGAAGCTAAGGAGTCTAATTACTAAGTATGCAGACATTTTCGATAATGGGCAAGGAGGAAAGGGCAGGACAAATGTAATCCGACACAAAATCGACACGGGCGACGCTCGGCCCATCCGACAAACAGCAAGAAGATTGCCATTAGCCAAACGCGAGGAAGCCGATAAAATCGTGCAGGACATGGAAAAAGATGGGGTCATTGAACCATCTAATAGTCCGTGGGCTTCACCAATTGTATTGGTAAAGAAGAAAGATGGCTCTACCAGATTTTGTGTGGATTACCGTCAATTAAACAACGTGACAAAGAAAGACAGCTATCCATTGCCTAGAATCGATGACACCTTGGATACTCTATCAGGATCAAAGATTTTCTCAACCCTAGATTTGAAGAGTGGATATTGGCAAGTAGAGTTGGCACAACGAGATCGAGAGAAAACTGCGTTTACTCTGGGTACGGGACTATGGCAGTTTACCGTAATGCCGTTTGGATTATGTAACGCTCCGGCAACCTTCGAGAGGCTGATGGAAACAGTGTTAAAAGGACTCTCTTGGAAGACATGTCTTGTGTATCTTGACGACATCATCGTGGTTGGAAAATCTTTTGAGGATCACATGAAAAATCTGGAGGAGGTCTTTCAACGTTTGCGAACCTCTGGCCTAAAGCTTAGCCCGAAAAAGTGTCATCTATTCCAGAAGGAAGTGAGGTATCTGGGCCATGTTGTTTCCAGTCAAGGAGTGGCAGTGGATGACCAGAAGATCAAAACAGTGCGAGAGTGGCCAGTACCCGGCAACAAGCATGATCTACGAAGTTTCCTCGGGTTATGCACTTACTATCGTCGATATGTGCCCGGATTTGCCAATATTGCCAAGCCACTGACTCGACTCACGGAAGGAGAAAGACGGTTCCAATGGGACGATGAATGCAGTGAAGCCTTTCGACATTTAAAGGAAGCGTTGACCAGTGCACCTATCCTGAGCTATCCTCTCCCAGATGGAAAATTCATTTTGGATACCGATGCCAGTAATGTAGGTTTGGGAGCAGTTTTGTCTCAGATTCAGGACGGCCAAGAGAAGGTTATTGGATACTTCAGTAAAACCTTGTCGAAACCTGAGCGAAACTACTGTGTTACCAGGCGGGAGCTACTGGCGGTAGTGAAATCTGTCGAACACTTCTATAAATACCTGTATGGGAGGAAATTCTTGCTGAGAACGGACCATGCGGCGCTAAAATGGCTTCTACAGTTCAAGAATCCTGAAGGACAGGTAGCCAGGTGGATAGAGCGACTCCAAGAATTTGATTTCGACACCGAACATCGTGCAGGCAAAGTTCACCGCAACGCTGATGCGCTATCCAGAAGACCCTGCTTTGAGGATTGCAAACATTGTCAGCGGGCAGAAGAAAAGGACATCTTAGTATACAGAACGACGGCGGTGAATGATGATTGGCTGTCGGAAAAGGTTTTGAAAGACCAAGAGAATGACCCGAATCTGAAACCAATTGTGAATTGGAAGAAAGAAGATCGGAAACCCACTTGGGAAGAGGTATCACGGTATTCACCAACCGTAAAGTCGTACTGGGCTCAGTGGAATTCCCTCGTCTTAAGCGACGGACTCTTAAAACGCGTTCTGGAGAAATCAGATGGTACCGAAGAGCGAAAACAACTGATAGTCCCCAGAAACAGAGTGCCAGAGGTATTGGAGGAGATCCACAATGGAAGCACTGGCGGACACCTGGGAGTAACAAAGACGCTGGGAAAAGTTAGGGAGCGTTTCTACTGGGTGAACTGCACTACTGACGTGAAGGAGTGGTGCAAGAAATGCGTGGTGTGCGCTGCAAGTAATGGTCCGCAACGGCACCCGAAGGCTCCAATGCGACAATACAACGTGGGTAGTCCGTTTGAAAGAATTGCCATCGATGTAGCAGGTCCGTTTCCGGAAACAGATAATGGAAATAAATACATCGTCGTCGTGATGGATTATTTCAGCAAATGGGTAGAAGCGTATGCCCTTCCAAACCAAGAGGCTTCTACTGTGGCGGACGCTCTCATCAAGGACTGGATTTGTCGATTTGGTGTACCTCTGGAATTACATTCGGACCAGGGGAGAAATTTCGAGTCGATTCTGTTTCAGAATGTGTGCCGTACACTCGACATCCGTAAGACGAGGACAACTGCACTGCATCCGCAGTCAGATGGAATGGTGGAGCGAATGAATAGGACCATCAACCGGTACTTATCCAAAGTAGTCTCTGACCACCAGAGGGACTGGGATCAGTTTCTCCACCTGTTCCTACTAGCCTACCGGTCGTCAGTCCACGAAACAACTGGGCAAACACCTGCAAGCATCGTCATGGGCCGTGAACTGCGTCTACCCTGTGACCTGAAGTTCGGCTGTACACCAGGGGACGACGTGGCTGGAGAGGACTACGTCAGTACTCTACGCCAGAGAATGGACGACATCCACGAACGAGTCCGTTCAAATATCCAGGGCGCCAGCAACCGCATGAAGGAGACCTACGACATCAACGCCAACGATGGCAGGTACCAGCCCGGCAACCAAGTCTGGTTATATAACCCACAACGTCGTCGTGGGTTATCTCCAAAACTTCAAAGCTCCTGGGAAGGTCCGTATGAGGTCGTCACCCGGATTAACGATGTAGTCTACCGAATCCAGAAGTTGCCAAGAGGAAAGCCCAGGGTGGTCCACTTCAACCGTTTAGCCCCTTTCGCCGGAAGCAATGACGAACAAGCTGAAGCCAGAGTTCGACACGTCAGTCCACCAGACAGCGTGTCTCTCTTTCGAGGAATTCATGTCGCTTCATTCCAACGGCCAGAAAGCTCGCTACGGTGTAACGCGAGAAGAACCACGTGACCTGTTCCAGGCTCCTGCTGACTTCTGTCTTGCTCACTGTGTGGCAGCGGATCTCCGAATGTCCCGAGGGATTGCACTTACCTTCAAGAAGACGTTTGGACAGTTGGAGGAGTTACGCAGACAAAGACCAGAGGTTGGACGAGTCCTTCAAATCACGGCGGCCGAGCAGGAGAAAAGAGAGGTCCGTTTTCTATTTGGTGACCAAGCAGCTATCGCACCATAAACCAACTTATCAAACAGTCTGGGACACACTAGTCGAGCTGAGGGATGTGCTCTTGTCCCAGAGCATAGGCAGTTTGGCGATACCGAAGATAGCCAGCGGACTAGATGGCCTGGATTGGAGGGTGATCAGGAGTATGCTAGAAGTCCTCTTCCGGTTTACTGGAATTGAGGTTCTGGTATGCTGTTACAACCCCAGGAGATCGCTCAACGAGAAAACTGTGGACTGCTTCTTCTACCAGACCTCCCGATGCAAGAATGGGTCATTCTGCAGGTATCGACACGGACCAGAGGATGACACAATTCGAGACGAAATGTCTTTAAGGAGGGGGCAGTGTTACGGAGTCCGCCGAGTCGTGCCTCTTGCGGTTGACTTCGCCGGCCGAGCGCCGGACGTAAACAGGTGACGCACCGAGTTCTATTCGGGACGTATCTCGAACGTCGTACGGACGAGCCTGGTGTCATCTAGAGTTTTCGGCGACACTATAAAATAGCCGCACTGGGCGGCGGGGAATAGTTCTATTTGAATTATCTAAGCGGCGCGCTCTCCGTACAACGCTCTAAATAAATTGTATAAAAATAAATTAGTGTAGTTAAATAGTGTAGCAGTTGTATTAGTGTAAATAAATAGTGTTAGTTTAAAAGTGCGAGTTTAATTTTTCACACCTCACGAACCCGAAATAAATAAAACGTTACACTATTTTAGCGACAGTACTTAAATTACTGAATACAAGTTTGTTGTCAAAATCCCTTGCTTCACTCACTTCCTTCCAAAATTTTTCGATGGATGAGTTGATGAGTTCTTTTTTTTATTTATATTCCGGAAAATGAAAGGGTAAACTCTGCCACTCGAAATCGAATTTGTTGACATCAATTATAATATTATATTGCTTTGCCAATAACTCCAACATCTTTACCCCTTCCATATCTCTGCCCTGAACGTCTAATGCAATATCAGGACGTAAAAATTTAAATTCTATGAATAATTATACAAATTCTATAAATATACAAAATTCTAATTTTGTACAGGCATACGTTCTTTAAGTTCCTGAAATAAAAACTGAGACATTTAATACGAAACTCGTGGACGAAATCGCTGGATTGTTGTTTTAAAAGTTCCATACAAGCAGTGCCCAAACAAATATTTTCAATGGGAAGTAAGTGCTCGGGGTGCTTTAAATTAATATTTACACTGATCGAACACATAGAATTTACAATGCGGTGTCAACGTCAATTTGGTCTTTTCAATGAGGGTCTTATATTGGTATAGTTTTGGATGACATGTATATTCGATGGTGACGACAGGAGTCGGTATGACGATGTATTCAGTGGAAGATAGTTGTTCTACATGATGTATTGTATAGACTAACTTTGAAGTAGGACAAAGGTTTACCGGATTTCGTTTCTTCAAGAGTTCTATGAAACAATCAGGTGTATTGTGCAGGTTGTCTTCAACGAAGAAGGTATCTTCGATCGGTGTAGGGATTTCGTAGAGCCAATTATGTTTGTCGTTGGAACCAACAGCTAGGTATGGTTTTGGAGGAATTATGGTTATGTTGCCAAGAGGGACAGGAATTATGTGAAATAAGGAGGTTCGAATATCATCGTTTAATATTGGTATTTTTTTTTTTGGTTTGGTTGGATTAGGTCCAGGAGTAAATAACAACTATTCGATTTTTGCCAACGTTTCGGAGCTTTATTTCTCCTTCATCAGGGCTCAATCAATGTTGTTATTATGAAGGAGAAATAAAGCTCCGAAACGTTGG
Organism: Aromia moschata; assembly: GCA_029963805.1. Taxonomy (NCBI): domain Eukaryota; kingdom Metazoa; phylum Arthropoda; class Insecta; order Coleoptera; family Cerambycidae; genus Aromia; species Aromia moschata. The sequence continues at coordinate 1,175,530 of JAPWTK010000118.1, forward strand.
CAAAAATCGAATAGTTGTTATTTACTCCTGGACCTAATCCAACCAAACCAAAAAAAAACTAATAGAGAAGAAGGTCGCTAAATTCCCCACAGATTGGTATTTTTAATGTGATAAAGAAGCTTGTGTCGTCTTGGTAGTATGATGCTGTCATAGTATCAAAATATAAATGAGTATTTTTAAATGGTGGTAAATTGGTCGCTGGATATAAGGTTCGTAAATGTTGTAATAGTTGTTTTAAATCATCATGATTTAATAAAAATGGACTTATTGTTCGTGGTTTTAGGAACATAATCATTTCACCAATTTGTTGATAGTAAAGTAATAGGTCTAATTGGTTTACTATTATTTGATGTTGAAGATTTACCTGGTAAGTTCGTTTGACTGACTCGAGGTTCGAATCGAGTGATTTTTGGGTTGTTTCGATGTGATCCAATAATTGGGCGGTTTTGTTCACAAAGCTTTTTAAAAGTGAAGTACTCATATTTAGTTTATTGGCTGTGTTATGTTCGTTAGATATTAGGGTAGAGAATTTATTTTTTAAATTATCAATATCTTCTGTGGCTACACCGAATAGTTCTTTATTGGGTTTTCTTACGAAGTTTAGTAGTCTTCGTTTAGGTCCAGGGATTTTGAATGGTAATAAATTGGATGATTCTTGTTTTAACAAGCGTAATAAATTTTGATCTTGATGAATCAAGGCGATATCTAACGGAGTGGGGGATTGTTTTTCATATGCAGATTGTTATTTCAGAAACACGTACAAGAGAGTTATAAGAATCAAACAGGGGTTGTAAGTCTAATTTGTGAATAGATAGTGTTTTACGAGTCTAATGTTACTTCCGAGGTTGAGAAAGATTATCGGATATCTTACGTTCTCGAAGGAAATATCTAGACGTACTGGGTTGATGATTAGGATTAGGAATAGTAGGTTATAGAATCATGTTCATTGTCCTGTAACAAAGAAAGTCTTTTAGGTTGTTTCTTTGCGATTACGTGTCGTAATTTTTGAACTTTATATTTGTGAATTGGTCCAAAGGTGGTTAAGCCAATGATTTGTTTATCTTTTAATAATTTTGCTCGTTTGAATCTTGGTTTGTGTTTTGCGGTGCGAGTATTTGTATTGATGTAGACATCATCTTGATCTATAGGAATTGTTTGGGGGTCTTTGAGTTTTTCGTTTTGTTTGTTTATTACTTTTTCTTTGGACGTTTGAATTTTGTTATGGAGATTAGAGTAGAGAGTTTGTACGTTGTTTCGGTGTTGTTCAACGTATTGGAACGTAATGGTAGGATGGGATGTATCAAAAGGGTTTATCCTTGGTCCATGAATGACTTCAAAAAGGGGTTAGATTTGTTAGGGGGTGTATTGAATGAAAGTGTTCTAGTTTTATGCATCTAATTGAATCAACTAATGTAGAATTACTCGTTCGTAATGACGGAATGAATCGTTCAACGAGAGAGTTAGAATTAGAGTGATACGGTGTAATGAAATGTAGTTCAATTTTGTGTAATAGACATAAATTCTTAAGGAGTTGGTTATTAATAACCAACTGAACGGAACTGAATTTAAATTCAGTTCCGTTATCACAGGTGATTTTTGCTGGTGATCCCATGTCAGAAGTAAAGGTCAGTATCGCTTCCATGATAATAAGGCTGTTTTTATTTTCGAGGTGATAGGCTTGTCCAAATTTTGAGAAAGGGTCAAGAATGGTTAAGAAATTTTCTTGGTCAGTTATAAAAGTGTCGATATGTATATTTTCGAAAGGTTTAAGAGGTGTTGGTGTGATGTGTAGTTTTATTTTCTGTGGGTGCCTGTCATATTTTGCTGTTAGACGCGTTTGGTAAGTGTTAATAAAATTATATGAATATTAGGCCAATAGTAGTATTTATGGATTGAGTTTATGGTCTCTTCGATTCCGCGGTGACAAGTTTTGCCTTGATGATGGTATTTAATAATCTTGTTGTTCTTGTTCATTAGTTACGTCCTCAAGTAGTTTGTTGGATATTAATAATTTCCTTTTGTTATGGAATTGTAAGGATGACCTAAGAATTCGAGTGATTTTTCGTTCTAATTCAGGGGCTGAGAATTTAAAGCAAGTGTGATTATCTGTGCATATGAAAGGTTTAAGGAATTCTAGGGTTCTCTGGTCGTCTAGAGATGATCTAAGAGTAATACGAGTTCTAATTATTTAAAAAAATGTTTTGGGTATCAGCTATTTCGAAAGGAGTAGTTTGAGATTCTGTTATTATGATTCGGTTCTGTATATGGTAAAGTTAGTGTATATGGTAAATCAATTGTCGAGAAGTATGAGCAGCGTCCTAGTCTGTCGAGTATGTCATTTATATCTGGTATTTATCGCTAATGGTCTTCTCATTTAATTTCCGATAGTCTATAACGATCCGTCATTACGTTGTCCACTTTGATCTAATTTTTTTGGAACTATCCAAACAGGGGATGAAAATGGACTTTGAGATGGTCTGATTATTAAGCATTTCATTTATTTGACGAGCGATTGCTTGACGATGGATGTACGGATATCTGTAATTTTTTGTGTAATTTGAGGATTCATCTGTCAACTTAATTTCGTGTTTAACCGCGTTCGTAAAGGTTAGGGGATTGTCTGATTTTTGGAAAACATCTGAATAGTTTTTACATAGGGTTTTTACATAGTTGTGATTTTTCTTCGTTGTTTAAGTGAGAAGTTCTTAATAAAGATTCGAGGTCCTTTTTCGCGGGTTAAGATTTTTGTAATCTCAAGGGTTGTTTAAGGTGTAATCGTAAATTTGGAAGTCCGATAAGGGTTGTATGAGGAGATCGTTCGTGTCGAATTGAGATGAGAAGGTGTTGTAGTTAAACAAAAAATGTTTAAAATCTGAAAAAAAAAATCAGAATTTTTTTTGAGACATTTTTTTAATTTTTTTGGCTTTAGGTCTTCGACAAAATTAAAAAATGTTTCAAAAATTCTGAAAAAAAATATATCGCATTCTTTGATCGGTTTTAAACATTTTTTGTTCTTATGAATTTTTTCCAAAAGCCTAGTTTTTGAGAAATAATTCCTAAATTTTTAACTATAAAATTTGGCGTTTTGGCCGCCATTTTGAATTTTGTGGACCGACATTTATTATCACAATCAGCGATATTTACTCGATCGAAGAATGCAATAGAATTTTTTCAGAATTTTTTGAAATATTTTGTTGGACCCAAAAACCATAAAATTAAAAAAATGTGTCAAAAAAATTCTGTCGCATTCTTTGATCGATTTTAAACATTTTTTTGTTCTTATGAATTTTTTCCAAAAGTCCTATTGAAATTCCTATGAAAAAAATTCCTAAAAGTTTAAGTTAAAAATTTGGCGTTTTGGCCGCCATTTTGAATTTTGTGGACCGAAATTTATTATCACAATCATCGATACTCTAAGTTTAGACAAAAGGTACACGATCTACAAAGATTTTAGAGCCATTCCAAACCGGGAAGTCGACGAAAATCGTAGTTGAAAAAAAAATTAATTGAAAAAAATCGTGTTTTTTCACAAAAACTCCATTTTGAAGTGGAAATTATGATTTTTTCAAATTTTTATGAACACCATCGGAAAGAGAAATCTTTTTTTCTAAAAAATTCATTGTTCCGCGATTTTTTTCTCCGTCAAATGAGTCCGAAATAGCGAGGTGAAAGTTGTTACGATCTTAAATTGATAAGCTCAATCACTCTTAAACCTCAGATAGAGGCTGGATAGAGGTGGACGTCACAGCATTTTAGGTTCATGCAGCAGATCAACAGTGCTATCTTTTTCCTACCTATTAGTGGGGTAAACAACCAGATACCTAACTATCTCTTTCTAGCAGTAAGATTAAAGTTACCTTTGCTACAGTTGGTGAACCTGGCCTGTCATGACAGCTATTCTTAAAATTCCCTAAATAACTGGGGAGCTGGTAAAAAAGGTCATTTCCTCTCTGGCAATGAGAAAGAATTGATATTTCTGTGTCCTGGGACATCACAAGTACGCTCTGCGGATTATTTTCTCTTGTCAATTTGCTTTTGTCTGAGATCAATAACCCTTATTTGTCTTTGAGGACGCACCTTTGTGGATTTTAGAGTATTGTCTCGGCAAATATATCAGTTATATAAACACCTATAGGCCACACACCACTACCAAGGTAGGGAAAAGCTTTCACACACTTAAATACACAGCATATAATTGCATGACTAATTGCTGCATGTTTACTTCTAGGCCTCTTTCTTCTGTTTCCTTTTTTTTGTTATTGCTTCTTGCTGTCACACCCGCTTCTGCCTGCTATCGCTTTTCTTCGCCCTGCGGGCGCAGCTCACTGCTTCACACCTGCGGTCACACTAGCCACCAGCCTACGACATCGGCTATACACTTAACACCTTTCTAGGGGCCCACACACGGCGTCCGGAGCCAACCTAACCGCACATCCACCACATGGTCAGGGACCGGGGCACTTCTAAAGGACATCAGCTGCTTCCGGACCTCAAGTACCCATAGGGATCTAGGACCAGGAACCAAATAAGGTCATTTATAAGATTTTAAGCGTATAGTGAATATAAAGCCTTCGTTACCTGGGCTTGTCGGTCAGACCGATCATTTCTATTTTATATTGCTTAGGTTATAAGAACCTATTTGGTTAGCTCTAACTAAAGGCTTAGGTTGCTTCCTAGAATTAAGGTATATTAGTTACATCTCAGAGACACCGTAGGACAGGGAACCTTATCCCTATCGATATATTCAACACACCTGTAAACCTGCCGTATATATACCAAGGGGGAATTTATAAGATCCACCCCGTAATCACGCTTTGTACTTGGTCCTTACTTAATAGTACACGACCCGAAATACAGTTTATGTACATAGATGTTCAACACTACTTTGAATAATCTACACACTGCCATTTTAGTCATTACAACTGACATTAGATTAGTAGAGCCACCGCTCCGATTGTGCCCTCAGGCCTACCCCTAAGAGTGTGTCACCGTGCCTACTAGGCCATTTTTGGCGATCACCTGGGGCACTAGACTAGGGAATTTTTTGTTGTATTGTATTTGTTAATTGTTTTTATTTTTATTAAATTATTGTCCCATTTGTTTACTCTTGTTCTTCTCTTTTGTTCTTGTGTCGACCCTCTGTTGTAATTCTCGTTTCGGCGGATAATATAACCTTGGTGGTACCGCGCGGGGATCGGAGACGGGTTTCCACCCCCAATCTCCGGTGAGCTAGCCGCCGGCAAAATTGTCCCCGCGAACCCTCCACGCTTAGAGCTTATTATCCCCAGTAGCGTACCCGTCTCCCCTTCTATAGTTTGCTGCCACGCCAACCAGCGGCGGTGTAGCAAAGTGCTGGTCCAAAGTGTTCTTCCCGGCGTTACTGGGTTAATCCATATTTTGCATGCATTCAATGCATACTGGAGAGCAGTGTTTGTCACACATACGGCGTAAACAATTCGGGCATTTCAGTCGAGTACGCCCGCTCGCATCGGATTCGCAAAAATGACATTTCGCTCGCGTATCCTCTCTAATAAATTGTCGGGTACGGGGTTCTTGCAGCATCCTTGAAATGTTTCTTTTTTATTGAAAAACCAAGCGTTTGAGATTGTAGACGGCGACGCAGCATTGGCTCTATGAGAGGTCTCGCGAGGTTTTTCATAAAGTCAGAACGCTTCATCCATGCGTTTGTAGATATTAAATTACATAAAATACAAGCATTTAATCCTGCAATGTCGAACGTGTTATAAAAACATCGCAGCGGCCATCGGCGAGTAGCCCCATATTTCAATTTCAGTCAGTAACATATCGCAATTAAAATCAAATTGTAGCCCCATATTTCCTTAACATTTTGTTCTTTTATTCGCTTTATTATCTCTATTATTAAAGGAGATACGCCGCCTTTTTCAGTTTTATGCATGATTAATAATGTAAATTTAAAATGAAACAAGTTTATTCATTTTAATGAATACAAACAAAACATCAAATTTTTAGAAACCTAATAACGTGTAACACCGCCTCTGGATCGGATAACTGCCTGCATTCGTCGTGGTAAACTTCTTATTAGCTGCTGAATCCTTTCCTGAGGAATGTTTTCCCATTCCAAAAGAACAACGTTTTCCAGGTCTTGAAGGTTCTGCGGTGCGGGTAAATGACGTCTAACAGATTTTTTTAGAGCATCCCAAAGATGCTCTATAGGATTCATGTCCGGGCTCCGCGGTGGCCAGTCGATCACCTGAATATTGACCTGATTTAAGTATTCCAAAACTGGCCGTGCGACATGAGGGCGAGCATTGTCTTGCACGAAAATAAACCGATCCCCTATAAACGGCGCGAAAGGCATTATGTGATCTTGAACAGTATTTTCCAAGTAAAATTGAGCATTCATTGACCTTGGACGAATTGGTACTAGCTCTGTACGGGCATTATAGCAAATACCTCTCCAAAACATTTTAGACCCACCACCAAATGGTTCCTTCGACACGATGTTACAGGAAGCAAATCTTTCTCCAGCTCTTCGCGATACCCTTTCACGACCATCTGAAGATTTCAAGTTTACCCTAGTCTCATCGGAAAACAAAACTTGTTTCCAGTCGTCGACAGTCCAATTTGCATGATTTCTAGCAAATCTTAATCGGGCTACTCTATGTGCTGCTATAAGTAGTGGTCTAACTGCAGGCCTCCTACTAGCTAATCCTGCTTCCTTTAAACGTTCTCTGGCAGTCAGAGCGGAAATCATAACATTTCTTACATTTTGAAGTTCATTGCTAACCTCCTTACTTGTGCTTTTTCTGTTCCTCAAAACAATTTGACGGAGAAAACGCTCATCCCTTGGACTCGTCAATTTCTTTCTTCCCTGCCCTTGTCTTCTAGAGTACAATCCTGTTTCCCTGTATCTTCTAATCATACGACTAATTGTGGAATGGTTAACATCTAACAAATTGGCCACATAACGCATACTTCGTCCTTCTTCTACTAAAGTTAATGCTCTTACACACTCATCATTCGTTAAATTACGTGGTCGATTCATGTTTCTAAATTTTAAGGGTTTTAACTTAACTTATCTTTCGATAATGACAAAGACTTCTGACTTTTCATTACCAGAAAAGGTTTTGAAACTGTCAAGCTTTAATCCATCATGACATAAGCCATCTACGATTTGTTATAATATTGCAGTAAATCGGTCAATAATAATAATAAGGTAACTTGATTTAAACACGACTGTATGCGATAGCAAGATGAATAAAAACACATTGAGCTAAAAGGCAGCGTATCTCCTTTAATAATAGAGATAATAAAGTGAATAAAAAACAAAATGTTAAGGAAAGATGGGGCTACAATTTGATTTTAATTGCGATATGTTAGAGTTACTGGTATACCCCACAGGATGTTACAAATTTACGAAAAAAAACACACTATTTTTATGACGCCCGGTATAAACCGAAAATTAACGTTTTATCACAAACAAGAAGTATAGTGACATTGTCAAGAAACAAACCTGCAATGCAAAAAAAAAATCATTGACATCCGACTCCTGGTTACGAAAAAAGTAGCAACAAAATTTCGGTAAATTTATAATGGTGCGTTAATTTTGAACAGGAGTTTATTTATTGTAGGATAATATTATCTGCGGCTTCCCTGTAGTATCATCGACTCTATTGTCCCGATAAAAGAACAATTTTTTTGGCGCATACGATACTAGGGTAAGTGTGTCCGTAAACACGAACCGGGAAGTTCCAACCGTTGCAGGAGCTTTTAATGTCGCAGGAATTTTTTCGAATTGTTCCGACGGCCAATAAATTTTTTTCAAGCAAAGATGTAAAAAGCGGAATTGAGGTACAATAATTGTCCATCGTTATAGTCCTTCTTGATCCAGCAATTTGAGCTTGATCAACTAACTTCTTTACAAAATACGTTGGCACGCTATCGTTTCCCTCTGGAGTAACTTTTCCGATATACGGGAACGCAGTAATGCAATAAAAAAGTTTCTGACTCGGTCATCATATAAATGAGTAAGCCGTATTTATCGGGCGTATTTCTCATATAAATGCGAAACTTACACTTGCCTCTAAATGAAACTAATTGCTCATCGATTGTGACGTTATTAGAAGGTACGAAATTACGTTGACAATTGTTTATAAACGTATATTCGTGATCATTCGGGATCATCAAAACGTAAACAGCTAATGAAAAATTTAAATCTCTGAAGAGAAAAAAGTTGCATTGTAAACTTGACGCCCGCAATCATAGGAAAACATATATTTTATATCTTGTTTGTTGTCTTTATAAACAGCTGTATATAAAAGAATCCCAATCAAAGCTTCAATTTCAATTTTACACGTAGACACAATGTACTGTTACGGAGTCCGCCGAGTCGTGCCTCTTGCGGTTGACTTCGCCGGCCGAGCGCCGGACGTAAACAGGTGACGCACCGAGTTCTATTCGGGACGTATCTCGAACGTCGTACGGACGAGCCTGGTGTCATCTAGAGTTTTCGGCGACACTATAAAATAGCCGCACTGGGCGGCGGGAAATAGTTCCTATTTGAATTATCTAAGCGGCGCGCTCTCCGTACAACGCTCTAATATAAATTGTATAAAAATAAATTAGTGTAGTTAAATAGTGTAGTAGTTGTATTAATTAAATAAATAGTGTTAGTTTAAAAGTGCGAGTTTAATTTTTCACACCTCACGAACCCGAAATAAATAAAACGTGACATTGGTGTCAGGTGTTGCGTGTGAAAAAAAAAACAATAATAAAAATATTTAAATAAATAAATTCGCGATAAATAAATTAAGTGAAATGGCTTCAAGACAGGTATTTTTGAAGGACCTTAAAGTGGCGGATTTAAAAAGGGAACTTGAGGAACGGGAGTGCGAGACGACAGGGAAAAAGGCCGATCTGCAAAATAGACTTAAAGAAGCTCTGGAAAATGAAGGTGAAAATCCCGACATATTTTTATTTGAAATTGCCGGTGACATAAATTCGGCGTTGCAAAGTTTAAAAAGGAAGCCTGGAACAGAAACTAATAGAAAATGGTAGTAACCTGGAACAGAAATTTGAGGAAACGTCTGGAAACTTAAGAGGGATGGAGCAAAACTTAAGAGGGATGGAGCAAAGGTTGGTCGAAACGTCTGGTAACTTGAGAGGGATGGAACAGAAATTAATAGAAAACATGGACCAAAAACTAATGGAAAATTATACATCTTTAGAAAAGAAAATTATGGAAAATTCTAGTTACCTCCAGAAACAAATAGGCGAATATGTGGACGGAAAATTTGGAGAAATTGAGAATAAATTTCTAGAAGTAGAGAGAAAAATTGCAACGCTGAGTTTAGGAAGTGAGGAACAACAGCAAATGGTCAATACCTCTCTGAAGTCACCGGGTAGCGACAGCGACAGGTTGAGTAAACCCGAATTGAGCAGTCCTGTGGAAATTTCGAAAATTCGTATGAAACCACCACTGTTTGATGGTAAGAGCTCATGGGTCAATTATCTACGACAATTTGAGGCTGCAGCGAGGGCAAATGGTTGGTCGTTGGCAGAGAAGGCTACAGCGCTGACGTTGGCGCTACGTGGTGACGCCACAGATATTTTACAGACGCTTTCTCTTGAAGAACAAGATGATTACCATCAACTAGTTAGACACCTGGAAATGCGATATGGTCAGTCTCATCTCGAGCATGTCTACCACTCGCAGTTGAAGAACCGCTATCAGAAAAGTAACGAATCGCTGCAGGAATTCGAAGCGGACATAGCGCGGTTAGTTCGTTTGGCATATTCATCTACGCCGGAGAACGTCATGGAACGACTAGCCGTGCAGGCATTTTTAGATGGTCTGCGTGATACTGAGACCCGTCAAGCTCTGACTCTCGCTCGTCCCAGCAAGTTGGTGGATGCTTTAGCGCGAGCTTTGGAATTCGAAGCTGCTAAACAGAGTTGCAGAGGTCAAGCTAAGGTCCGTAGGGTGGAGGAAGGTGTTGAAGAAGGAACCTACAATGAAGCAGAAATTAGGCGAGTCGTCGAGGGCATGTTGGAAAAGAGGCAAATTCGAAGCGTGTCGTTTGAACATCGAGCACTGGTAGCTGAAATTGAGGATGAACTTATTCTTGGAATGGACATTATGAACACCAAGGGATTTGAACTGGACTTCAAGAATAATGTTCTGAAAATAAATGGCGAGGAAATCGTACTACATCGAAAGACGGAGGAAACAATCCGAGTTGTACTGGCAGAGGATACGGCAGTGCCAGAACGAAGTGAAATGATCTTGGACGCTCATTTGGACGGTAACCCGTGTGTTGGAAATATAATGATGTTTGAGCCAAGATCTCACGACGGCGAGGTAGCGAGAGGAATAGCTGTGGGAAAAGCTCTGTTGCGGACCGAGAAAACAGTACCGGTGAGAATAATGAACCTGAATCATCACCCAGTAAATCTAAGAAAGGAATCGTTTTAGGGTACTGTTCCTCGGTTTCCTCCGTCATCCGAAAATTAGATGCTCAAGAAAATTCAGTTAGGAAGATTATAGGCGAGTTAGCAAACCTCCTATCATCGTCCTCAAGATCCTTGAGAAGTGATCAAACGACGAAGCTAAGGAGTCTGATTACTAAGTACGCAGATATTTTCGATGATGGGCAAGGTGGAAAGGGCAGGACAAATGTAATCCGACACAAAATTGACACGGGCGACGCTCGGCCCATCCGACAAACAGCAAGAAGATTGCCATTAACCAAACGCGAGGAAGCCGATAAAATCGTGCAGGACATGGAAAAAGATGGAGTCATTGAACCATCTAATAGTCCGTGGGCTTCACCAATTGTATTGGTAAAGAAGAAAGATGGCTCTACCAGATTTTGTGTGGATTACCGTCAATTAAACAACGTGACAAAGAAAGACAGCTATCCATTGCCTAGAATCGATGACACCTTGGATACTCTATCAGGATCAAAGATTTTCTCAACCCTAGATTTGAAGAGTGGATATTGGCAAGTAGAGTTGGCACACCGGGATCGAGAGAAAACTGCGTTTACTCTGGGTACAGGACTATGGCAGTTTACCGTAATGCCGTTTGGATTATGTAACGCTCCGGCAACCTTCGAGAGGCTGATGGAAACTGTGTTAAAAGGACTCTCTTGGAAGACATGTCTTGTGTACCTTGACGACATCATCGTGGTTGGAAAATCCTTTGAGGATCACATGAAAAATCTGGAGGAGGTCTTTCAACGTTTGCGAACCTCTGGCCTAAAGCTTAGCCCGAAAAAGTGTCATCTATTCCAGAAGGAAGTGAGGTATCTGGGCCATGTTGTTTCCAGTCAAGGAGTGGCAGTGGATGACCAGAAGATCAAAACAGTGCGAGAGTGGCCAGTACCCGGCAATAAGCATGATCTACGAAGTTTCCTCGGGTTATGCACTTACTATCGTCGATATGTGCCCGGATTTGCCAATATTGCCAAGCCACTGACTCGACTCACGGAAGGAGAAAGACGGTTCCAATGGGACGATGAATGCAGTGAAGCGTTTCGACATTTAAAGGAAGCGTTGACGAGTGCACCTATCCTGAGCTATCCTCTCCCAGATGGAAAATTCATTTTGGCTACCGATGCCAGTAATGTAGGTTTGGGAGCAGTTTTGTCTCAGATTCAGGACGGCCAAGAGAAGGTTATTGGATACTTCAGTAAAACCTTGTCGAAACCTGAGCGAAACTACTGTGTTACCAGGCGGGAGCTACTGGCGGTAGTGAAATCTGTCGAACACTTCTATAAATACCTGTATGGGAGGAAATTCTTGCTGAGAACGGACCATGCGGCGCTAAAATGGCTTCTACAGTTCAAGAATCCTGAAGGACAGGTAGCCAGGTGGATAGAGCGACTCCAAGAATTTGATTTCGACACCGAACATCGTGCAGGCAAAGTTCACCGCAACGCTGATGCGCTATCCAGAAGACCCTGCTTTGAGGATTGCAAACATTGTCAGCGGGCAGAAGAAAAGGACATCTTAGTATACAGAACGACGGCGGTAAACGATGATTGGCTGTCGGAAAAGGTTTTGAAAGACCAAGAGAATGACCCGAATCTGAAACCAATTGTGAATTGGAAGAAAGAAGATCGGAAACCCACTTGGGAGGAGGTATCACGGTATTCACCAACCGTAAAGTCATACTGGGCTCAGTGGAATTCCCTCGTCTTAAGCGACGGACTCTTAAAACGCGTTCTGGAGAAATCAGATGGTACCGAAGAGCGAAAACAACTGATAGTCCCCAGAAACAGAGTGCCAGAGGTATTGGAGGAGATTCACAATGGAAGCACTGGCGGACACCTGGGAGTAACAAAGACGCTGGGAAAAGTTAGGGAGCGTTTCTACTGGGTGAACTGCACTACTGACGTGAAGGAGTGGTGCAAGAAATGCGTGGTGTGCGCTGCAAGTAATGGTCCGCAACGGCACCCGAAGGCTCCAATGCGACAATACAACGTGGGTAGTCCGTTTGAAAGAATTGCCATCGATGTAGCAGGTCCGTTTCCGGAAACAGATAATGGAAATAAATACATCGTCGTCGTGATGGATTATTTCAGCAAATGGGTAGAAGCGTATGCCCTTCCAAACCAAGAGGCTTCTACTGTGGCGGACGCTCTCATCAAGGACTGGATTTGTCGATTTGGTGTACCTCTGGAATTACATTCGGACCAGGGGAGAAATTTCGAGTCGATTCTGTTTCAGAATGTGTGCCGTACACTCGACATCCGTAAGACGAGGACAACTGCACTGCATCCGCAGTCAGATGGAATGGTGGAGCGAATGAATAGGACCATCAACCGGTACTTATCCAAAGTAGTCTCTGACCACCAGAGGGACTGGGACCAGTTTCTCCACCTGTTCCTACTAGCCTACCGGTCGTCAGTCCACGAAACAACTGGGCAAACACCTGCAAGCATCGTCATGGGCCGTGAACTGCGTCTACCCTGTGACCTGAAGTTCGGCTGTACACCAGGGGACGACGTGGCTGGAGAGGACTACGTCAGTACGCCAGAGAATGGACGACATCCACGAACGAGTCCGTTCAAATATCCAGGGCGCCAGCAACCGCATGAAGGAGACCTACGACATCAACGCCAACGATGGCAGGTACCAGCCCGGCAACCAAGTCTGGTTATATAACCCACAACGTCGTCGTGGGTTATCTCCAAAACTTCAAAGCTCCTGGGAAGGTCCGTATGAGGTCGTCACCCGGATTAACGATGTAGTCTACCGAATCCAGAAGTTGCCAAGAGGAAAACCCAGGGTTGTCCATTTCAACCGTTTAGCCCCTTTCGCCGGAAATAATGACGAACAAGCTGAAGCCAGAGTTCGACACGTCAGTCCACCAGACAGCGAGCTCTCCTTCGAGGAATTCATGTTGCTTCATTCCAACGGCCAGAAAGCTCGCTACGGTGTAACGCGAGAAGAACCACGTGACCTGTTCCAGGCTCCTGCTGACTTCTGTCTTGCCCACTGCGTAGCAGCAGATCTGCGAATGTCCCGAGGGATTGCACTTACCTTCAAGAAGGCGTTTGGACAGTTGGAGGAGTTACGCAGACAAAGACCAGAGGTTGGACGAGTCCTTCAAATCACGGCGGCCGAGCAGGAGAAAGAGAGGTCCGTTTTCTATTTGGTGACCAAGCAGCTATCGCACCATAAACCAACTTATCAAACAGTCTGGGACACACTAGTCGAGCTGAGGGATGTGCTCTTGTCCCAGAGCATAAGCAGTTTGGCGATACCGAAGATAGCCAGCGGACTAGATGGCCTGGATTGGAGGGTGATCAGGAGTATGCTAGAAGTCCTCTTCCGGTTTACTGGAATTGAGGTTCTGGTATGCTGTTACAACCCCAGGAGATCGCTCAACGAGAAAACTGTGGACTGCTTCTTCTACCAGACCTCCCGATGCAAGAATGGGTCATTCTGCAGGTATCGACACGGACCAGAGGATGACACAATTCGAGACGAAATGTCTTTAAGGAGGGGGCAGTGTTACGGAGTCCGCCGAGTCGTGCCTCTTGCGGTTGACTTCGCCGGCCGAGCGCCGGACGTAAACAGGTGACGCACCGAGTTCTATTCGGGACGTATCTCGAACGTCGTACGGACGAGCCTGGTGTCATCTAGAGTTTTCGGCGACACTATAAAATAGCCGCACTGGGCGGCGGGAAATAGTTCCTATTTGAATTATCTAAGCGGCGCGCTCTCCGTACAACGCTCTAATATAAATTGTATAAAAATAAATTAGTGTAGTTAAATAGTGTAGTAGTTGTATTAATTAAATAAATAGTGTTAGTTTAAAAGTGCGAGTTTAATTTTTCACACCTCACGAACCCGAAATAAATAAAACGTTACAGTACGATTGAACAAGATGTTTTTTGCTCTCAATTCTCGAACCGATGTAGCTATACGTGCATTGGTTTGCACTACTATAATATTGATGACTTCGTCGGTAAATAATACATTAAAAGCTTCCAAAGGGCTCGTTATTGCAGAAGCTGGAGAAAAAGATGGCTTGTCGAGGGAACGGCGTGTAGTTGACGATGACACATTTTCTTTCCATGATATTTGTCCCTTGTTAGCAGGTATAGATTTACGAGGACGGCATCTGCCGCGTTGACGAACGATTGCGTCCATTACGCGCCGACATTCGATTTGTCGTAAATGATGGCGGGCGATGAGGACGAGTCGTCCAGTCAGTCTGATAAAAATAAAAAGAAAAAGTGTGAAATATGCCAAAGTAATATAAGAACAGGTGGAATACAGTGTGCCAATGATGACTGTGATGTTATATTGCATGTAAAATGCTTCGAGACGATTGGTAAAGTTTGTAAATTACAACGTGATGGTTGGAGATGCAGTAACTGTGTAGAAGGTATCGAGAACACCGAATATGATCAACAAGTGAGTGTTGGGGAAAATAATGTGAATGATACAAGTGACAACAGTGTGCCAGCTCTGCGTAAGGAGATTGAATATTTAAATAATAAAATTGCACTTTTAGATAAAATAATTCAGGGACTAGAATATACAAATAAAATACAGTATGAAAAACTACAAGAAATAGCAGCAAAAACTGTAAGTACTCTATCAAGTGATATTGCTATTAAACCTTCATACTCGAATGTGGTAAAAAATAATCAAATACAAAAAGAGTCTAATGTGCTTATAATTAAATCCGATGATAAAACTATTTCAAATACTACAATTATGCGTGAATTAAAAAATAAAGTGAACCCCAGCGAAAACAACATTTGTGTAAACAGTACAAGACTTATACGTGGTGGACTAATTGTAAAGTGCAATGACAATAACTCATTGTTATAACTGAAAACTGAAGTAACTAATAAGTTTGGAGATAAATATGTTGCATCAGAGCCAAAAAAGTTTAATCCGCGCATGAAGATACTCCGTGTGGAGGATTATGATAAAGAAAATTTGATAGAAAATTTATTTCAAAATAATTTGGAATTAAAAAATGCGTCAGGTGACTTAAAAATTGTGACAGTAATTAAAAATCGTTACAATCATTCAGTGACTGTTGTTGTTGAAGTTTCTCCTCTCCAGAGAAAATTAATTGCTTCCAAAGGTTTTCTGTATGTCGGCTGGCAGAAGTGTCAAGTAGAAGATCACCTAATGATTACTCGGTGTTTTCATTGTTCTCAATATGGCCATACACAAAATAAATGTAAAAATGAAAAAAAATATATGTTCCTTGTGTAGCGGTGAACATAATAGGACTGAATGTACATCAGAAATTAAAAACTGTATAAATTGTATTATGCATAATCAACGCAACAGGAACAAACGCGTACCGACTGATCATGCTGTCACAGATCTTAGTAACTGTCAAGTTTATCAGTATAAAATAGAAGTTCTCAAGTCAAAAGTTAATTATGAATAAAAATAAACGAATCCAGTTTAAAGTAGGTCATTTAAATACTAGATCTGTTATATCGAGTTTATTAGATTTTTCAAATCTAGTTGTAACAAATAATTTTGATGTTATGATGGTGTCTGAAAGTTGGTTATCTGAGAACATTCCAAATGACGTTATAAATGTTGATGGCTATCAGTTGATACGTAGCGATCGTAGAACAGGCAGAGGTGGGGGTGTTGCAATATATATTAACAATAAATTTAGTTTTGAGTGTATCGAGAGTGAAAATCGAGCTGACATAGAACAGTTATGGATTAGTTTAAAATTAAATAATTCCAAATTAGCTATAGGGGTCGTATACCGACCACCCCAGGGCAATATAACGCAATTTGTAGAAGCCGTTGATAACATTCTTGCAAACATTGTGCCTCTATATGACAAAATTATATTATCGGGAGACGTAAACATTAACTTATTTAATCTAAACAACCAGTTGACAGCTTTGTTAGACTCTTATGGTTTTCGTCAGGTTATTGATCAACCTACCCGCGTTACACAATATTCATCAACATTGTTAGATCCGATATACTTAAGCGAGGCTGATATTGTAATAAGTGCAGGGACCATAAACGCAGACCATATTTCTGATCACAGAGCAGTGTTTTGTAATTTGAATATACTGATCCCTAGATTGAAACAAAAAATGTATACATACCGCAATTTTAAACATTTTAATAACGAGCAGTTCTTACAGGATTTAAATAATATACAGTGGCAAAATATTATTTATATTGATGATATATGTAGTAAAGTAGAATTTATGACATTAAACATTCTTAAATTATTTGATACTCATGCACCCGTTTGTACCGTTCGCATGAATAAACCTCCGGCACCTTGGTTGACTGGCAACTTGAAAAGATTAATGAAAGAAAGGGATAAAGCATTTACAAAATTTAATCAAACAAAATCAAATGCAAATTGGAATTATTATAAAAACCTTAGAAATTCTGTTTCGGCAGCAATAAGGAGAGAGAAAAAGCTGCATACTTAAAATACTCTAAAGAAAGTGACGTTATTGAGTTGTGGAAAAGATTAAAAATTATGAATATACAAACAAAGCATAACATTGAAATACCAGATAATCTGTTAGACCCGAATAACCTAAATAATTATTTTTTATCTGTTTATAACAAAAAAACATCAGACAAAGAGATCCTAAACTTTTATCTACATAATACATATAACACAGATGTACAATTTTCTTTTAGGATGGTTACAGTTGACGAAATTGAAAAACTAGTTGCACAAAT
Organism: Aromia moschata; assembly: GCA_029963805.1. NCBI lineage: Eukaryota > Metazoa > Arthropoda > Insecta > Coleoptera > Cerambycidae > Aromia > Aromia moschata. The sequence continues at coordinate 1,192,732 of JAPWTK010000118.1, forward strand.
TAAATCAAATGCGTCAGGCCATGACAACATTAGCCTGAAAATGTTAACTCTTTGTATGCCAGTCATAAAATATTATGTTACGCACATTGTGAACTGCTGTATAGAACAAGGATTTTTTCCCACTCAATGGAAAATATCTATTATATTACCACTGTCCAAAATAAACAACCCAAATACCTTTAATGACTTAAGACCCATTAGTTTGCTTAGTGTATTAAGTAAAATCCTGGAAAAGGCGGTTTATAATCAAATTGCAGAACACTTTACAGCTTACAATCTGCTGCCAGAAAATCAGTCGGGATTTAGAAGTGGTCACAGTACAACCACAGCTCTGTTAAATATTTCGGACACCTTAACTAAGAGCCTTGACGAGAGACTAGCAAGCGTACTGGTTTTGTTAGATTTTTCAAAGGCTTTCGACTCAGTAGATCACGACTTACTGATTGCAAAATTACAATATTATGGCTTTGATAACATATCATTGTCATTTTTTCAGTCATATTTAAAATCTCGGCAACAAATAGTACGCACTAGATTGGGTTTATCGTCTATAGAGTTAGTGAATTCAGGAGTACCGCAAGGTTCTATCCTAGGTCCATTTCTATTTTTAGTGTATACTTCAGATCTTTACAATGTTGTCAGGTTTTCGGAAATCCACAGTTACGCGGATGATACTCAATTAATTTATTCTAAATTTAACTGCACAGACTATGAGTTAGCTTCCAAAAGCATCAACGAAGACCTCAGCAAAATAGCAGAAAACTGCACTAAACACCAATTAAAATGAAATTCCCAGAAAACAGCATTACTGTTATTTTGTCCTAAAAATGGCTATGACAATCTAAAGTCAAAATTAGACATTAAAATTGACAACAAAAAAAATACCTTTTGTTGATACAGCAAAAAACTTCGTGTCATAATCGATACAGAACTAAAATTCAAAGAACATGTCAATTCATTAATTAAAAAGGCTTACATATGTTTAAAAATACTATATGCGAATAAAACTATTTTAAACTATAAAACAAGAAAAAAAACTGTGTGAAACAATTTTGTTGCCGATATTTTCTTATGCTGACATCATGTATTATTCCGGTTTAGACAGTGCCACTAAAACTTCTATCCAAAGGATACAGAATAGCTGTTGTAGGTTTATCAACAACCTGAGAAAATTTGATCATATCTCGGAAAAGTTTCGTCAACTGAATTGGTTAAATATGGTCAACAGTTATAAATACCATTTAGTTACTTTTGTACACCGTTTGCTAATAACCTCAACTCCTGGATACCTTAAGACTAAATTATTAACCAGAGACCAAGTTCACAGTCGAGATATTAGGCACAACTATACGCTCACTATGCCAATATATTACACGTCAACATTTAAAAAAGTCATTTTCCTACAATGCTGTACTTTTGTATAATTCTGTTGACAACGATTTAAAAAAATTAGGTATAAAAAGTTTCAAACATCATGTAAAAAAACTGTTACTACAAAATCAATAAGGGAATGTTAAGTAATCATTCTTTTTTTTTTATATCAATATACACATTGTTTTTCTTATTTTTATATAATTTAATTCTATTCATACTTGTTTACACGCATTTCATAAATTTTATGTTTTATATTATCTTTTATTTCTTGTTATATATTTTTTGTTATTTATTTCTTGTTATATATTTAGATTTATATTATTATTTTTGTCTTTATTTTTCTTTTTATTTAGTTGTAGGGGTTAAACAAATATGTTTTTGTTATTTTTTTTTTTCATCACATTTATATATTTAGCAAAAGTTTAAAAGGGTTAAGTGGAAGAGTGCAGCCTAGTCTGCAAACTTCGCCCGCAATGAAATGTACTCTCGTTTCATTAATAAAGACGTTTATTATTATTATTATTATTATTATTATTATTATTATTATTATTATTATTATTTTCATTCGGTGGCTCGGCTTCGTCGTCGAAGTCATCGTCGTCTACTTCCGCAGCAACTTCGTCTACCTCGTCATCTCCTTCATTAGCGGACATTTCTTCACAGACGACGAATTCTTCATCGTCTCCCTTGGAGTAGCTTTTCTCCGAAGAATCCTCAACATCGGATTCTTGTAAGGCTCGCGTAATAATAGAGCGAACTGGCCGTAGATTTGGCCGACGTGCTGCCATTCTACAACATTTACATTATTTATTATATTATAATTTTTCAACATTTTATTATCGAGAAATTTGAATTTGAAAAAAAAGAAATGAAACAAATAAATGATATTTTAACGTTTATAAATCAGTTCATTCAAAAAAACTTTTTTTTATATAAAATAATAGCACTCGTATAAGTATTACACCGATCTTTTGATTAAAGTTAAAGATAAAGAAACAGCAATTTTTCGAATTTCAAGAAAAATGAAAAATAGAAATTAATAAAAAATTATTTTTTCAGAATTTTATGATAAATTACAATCATAAAAATATTTGCTGAACATCGGAGTCTTTTTTTATTCAAAAATAATAATAATTAGTAATAGCATACAAATGTAAAATAATAAAAAATCAAGTTCAAAAATGAATACTTTTAGTGATTTTCTTATGTTTGTATGGAATTTCTCGTATTAAACCCCAAATGTAATATCCCATCATATTCTCGTTGTACTGCCCTTGGTAACGTCGTTCAAAGTCCATCACATCTTGGTGAAAACGTTCTCCTTGCTCCTCCGAGTAGGCGCCCATATTATTTTTAAATAGGTTCAGGTGAGCATGTAGCATATGAAGTTTATGGGACATTCTGCAGCCCATAATTTTAAAGCTTTCAAGCATAGTTTCAATTAACTCTTGATAATTGTCAGCTCTGTTGTTTCCGAAAAAACCATTAACTACTGCTTTAAGACTGTTCCAGGCTTGTTTTTCATTAGTATTGAGTAATTGTGTGAATTCATCACTGTTCATTATTTTTTTTAATTTGCGGTCCGACGAAAATACCCGCTTTTACTTTAGCTTCAGATAATTTGGGAAAGAATCCCTTTAAATATTCGAAAGCTTCAGAATTTTGATCTAGAGCCTTTACAAATTGTTTCATGAGGCCTAATTTTATATGCAACGGCGGCATCAATATATTCTTAGGCTCTACAACTGCTTCCCACTTGACATTATGTTTTCCTATCTTAAACTCGACTCGATCAGGCCATATACGATGTTGGTAATGTACTGAATCTGTTCTACTATCCCACAAGCAAAGATGACAAGGGTATTTAGTATACCTGCCTTGCATTCCCATCAGAAAACAAACCATCTTGAAATCTCCTATTACTGGCCAGTTGTATTCTATATATTTTAATTTTTCCAGTACCATTTTCACACTAATTTTCCTTAAGCATTACAGAATGTCCTGGACTGGGTACTGGAACCTTCGGCGTAGAAACAAAAAACTGGACGTTTTCCACGTCCAGTTACGACGAGTATATGACGACATCGTGACACAGGATTTGTTATGGCCTCGGCGTCGGGCGGTGACGAGGCATAGAGGTTTCGGTAGGTAGCCTCGAACTCGTCAACGCCCGGTGCCGAGTCTCGAGCAATGAACAAGGTGTTATCTATTATTCCCGCCGCCAGTCTCGACCTATCCGCCTTCCAGAGTCTTTGGCATTCTCGAAATTTTTTATCCCTCCTAGTGGGAGGTACCTGGGGCTCTGGTTGGCGGTTTCGGGAGGGGGGAGTTGAAGGCGGTCCATGAGGGAGGAGTAATACCTATTTAGAAGACCCTTCAACAACTCTCGGGGCGGGGAAGCATCGACGACGATACCGGGTCTAGCAATTCCCTAGTATAGTCGTCGAGTTGTTCTGTAGCTATAACATATTTTAAATAAATAAATACCCTGTCTTCCTCTTCGCCATCCTGTTGAGTTGATGGTGGACACCCGGGTGTCAAGTCCTGCGGAGGTGACCGGGGGTTTGGAGGTGGGGCCGGACGTTGTGAAGACTCCGGCGACGGGTTGGCCTCTCGTGGGTAAGGATGATCCGAGGGTCTTGCAGCCGATGGTGGGGATACCTGCGACGGGAGGGGAACCCCCTGATGTGGCTGCTGGGGAGCTGGCGGCGTAGGATCTGGTTCTTCGTCAGTCGGCTGGCTGGGGTCCATCAGTGGAGGAGCCGCAAACCTACGTCGTCCTAGGGGGGCTGGGGCGGATCGCCGGGGGCGGAGACGGGCCCTGGTGGAGGCGCTAGTTGAAGGCCTGGGGGACTGCGAGTTGGTCGACTGGCTGGGCGGGGAGGATACAGAGACAAACACCTCGTCAACAAGAGTCATTGACGATGAAATGCGGGCGGGCGGAGATCCGGGGAGATGATTGAGGTCCAGCTTCTTCTCGCTCGCTTTGAACTCGCTCCAGAAGTTGCACATACTCTCGGGAGCGTCGGTGACTCTTGATCGACTCTAACCCTCGATCTGGAAAGAGGGTTGAGAGGTGTTTGTTAATATTGATTCACTCGTAGTCCAGTTCCGCCCTCACCATATCCAAGTTCTCTAAAGCCGACCAACTTTTATATGTTCTCTTATCCTTGGCTTCCATCTCCGCAGTATATTCTTCGATGTGGGCTCTCCGCCGATGTTGCTGGAGACCCGCAAGATTTCGAAACTCACGTTTGCAGGTAATGCATGTTGTGCTCACGACGGCCGCACCACGACAATAATATCGTTGGTGTTTTAAGAGTGTGGCATTGGTGTTAAAGTCTTTGCCGCATTCACATCTATGTCCGATATCGTCCATCAGATTTCAGAGGGGTGCCGAGGGGGAGCGCTGCCCTCCCTTTTACGAATAAACGACACGTAAAGCCGGCACCGCTCAAACACACCGAGAAGGTATAACTCGCGTGAAAGAAACCGCGAAAAACTTCCCTTAACAGTTCTAAGGAGGGTCCCGCGCGGGGGGAGGGGGTGTCCTGAGATGGTCCAAAGACAGTCCCCCAATGAGTATTGTGACCGTGGGAACGCGCACTTCCGGAATTATTTTCGATATATATAGCTCAAATTTCGATATATAGCTCAAAAATTTCCAAAACCGAGTGAAGCCAAGATGGAGGCAGGAGTTTTTGATGTCCCACATATTCGAACCCTGTTCAAAGATGCCAATTTCACTTCTCACATGACTAGCACAGAGAAAGCTGCGTGGAATTGCTTTCACAAGGTTTCCACAAATTTTCTTGGAAATAACAAAAGCCCAGAGTACAAAAAATTGGTAAATGACATGGTGAAAAATTTTTACGCTCTGGGTTGCAACATGAGCATAAAGCTTCATTGTTTACATTCACATATTGATTTCTTCCCAGATAAACTCGAAGACCATAGTGAAGAACAAGGAGAGAGATGCCACCAGGACATGAAAGATATGGAGAAGAGATATCAGGGCACATGGTAAGTTTGTATAAGGTTGTTTATTCTAAAAATTTGTAGTTTTGAAAATATTGCCAATTTAAATTATTTTAAAATATTTTACTTACCCTTATTTTTAATGCTAAATAAGATAAAATTATGAAAATTGGGGGTTTCCATATGAAAAAATTGATTTTTTGGCATTTTTCTCAATTTCATTTTTGATCTCGATTTTTTGAACACCCTGTAACTATAGTTATCAGAATATTACAAAAAAATCTATTAAAGTGGATCCTTTTCAACAAGGAATCCGACCCAAATTGAATAATAAAGGCTTTCTTATAGGAAAAATTGGTAATTATCTTAGGGCCTGCAGACATCATTTTTGACATAACTTAAATATCTCAAAACCGCTTAAACTTAGGTATAGGACATTATACATGAAATATCTTTAGAATTGACCATAGAATCTAAAAATGTATTCATATGCAGGGCATTTCATTTAAAATAACAAAGTTGACGTCTCCTTCCGGTATAACCGGAAGTGCGATTAACGTGAAAATATTTTAGACGTATGTCTCCCATCGACCTTATTATGTCACCAAATTTTCAGATTTTTGATAATTATAATTTTCCCATAATCGATCGATGCAGTTCCCGGAGGACCACCCTGTATATATTTTTAGGGTATTAATAATGAGTGACCATATATCGTAGAAGTGCTGCCAAATATAATGACTTCAGATAAGTTACTGTGATAACATTGTCTTTTCCAGGGAAAGTATGGAGACAGTTCCAAGAAATGTTAGCAGAACCCTCGAACGAATTCCATAATTTCTGCAGAATGTCATTTACAGATTTTGAGCTCCTATTACAAAAAGTTGATCCAATAATTTATACTAAATGGAGAGAAAGTATACCTTCTAAAGTGAGATTAGCTCTAACCTTGCGTTTTTTAGCCTCTGGAGATAGTTACAGGAAAGCCTACATTATCTCTTCAAGATATCCAGTCAAATTATTTCCAAAAGATCATAGAAGAAGTATGTGCTGCTCTATACTAAGTTCTGAAAGATTACATTAAGGTATGAAAAGAAACTTTCATATTAATGAAAGCAACTTTATTAACAATACGTAATTATTAAGTGGGGGGATAGAGTATTACAAGTAGGTATTTTTAATAATGATTGGGCTTAAAGATGAGAAAAATATTTAATTATTTGCCTGTTTTCTTGTAAGTAATCCTTACATTGTTAGATTGTTGTGTGGCTGTAGAGTGATTTTTAGAATCCATATTTTGTTTTATACATTCCACTACGAAATCATTGCAAAATGAAATCTACGTCGAAAATCTTACTGAAATTCATCAACTTTTTAAGTTTACACACCATTTATTCGAAAACGAAGACCTTAATCGTAAAAACTTACTCTTATAAAAAAGTTTATATCATCAATTTGGAAGGCAACAGCGTTTAATTGAAAAAAGGTTGCTTCAATAGTACCGACATAAATAAGATTTGAATAAAAATTGGTCATTATTCGACCGGCCGCCGGACCGCTAGCTGTTCCGCGTCGCCACTCTGCTATAGTCGCATCTATCTAACAAATTCTCATAGCTCCATCGCATACTGTTTCAATATGCACATGAATGAAATAAATAAAAGTTTAACACTAGGAAGGAAAACGTACAAAATTAGTACAAAAAATGTAAGTGTATTACTCTAATTAGTGTATGATTAACTTGATGAACAATATTATTGTATGAATAAAAGTATTCATCCAAGTCACTTTCCTCGTCTAACTGGTGCAAATCCATGGTCTTGGGCAATTTATTTTTGCACGTTTTCTGAGCCATGCATTTACAGGACCAAATACAACCCATATTGTTTTTCTTGCAAATGCAGACCTTGCACAATCTACAGAAAATTTTAATTTTATTACTGAGAAAAAATGGTTGCTACCTATGCTTTATCTTTTGTGCATCCACATGAAGCTAAAACTTTTAAGTTCGGAGGAAAAGACGGCAAGCAAATTATAAGCGGATTTACATTACCCTCTCCATAAATTTTCCATCCGTAGTCGGCAATGTTAGGTAATTCTGGACAGGGACAGGACTTAAGCCACACTTTCGTCTCATAATAGGCTCTCAAACTGTGGAATCGCAAAGAATCTTCAGTCGGAGATAGTTTTGCAATTGTTGCAGACGATGCTAGCAATCATCTTAAAAGTGTTTACCGACGTAATATTAGGATTTTTAGAATACAGTTTTATAATACAGGTCTGAATATTATTGAACATATTTTCTGAAAAATCATCCGTGCCAAGGCCATCTAAGTATTTGAAGGATTCTAAGTAAGTTTTCCAACAATTTTTCCCGTATCCTGAGAACTGGTTAGTAGTGTCACACCCCGTAAGAGCATGAAATGCAAGTAAAATTTTGATCAACTTTTCCTCCAATTTTAACTCATGCACTGCTATATAGCGAATTGTATTTCCTCTCCCAACTTTTAACCAAAATTCTGGCGTAAGGTATTTTATGAAATACACTAGCAAGATAAGCACATCTGTGTCGTTGCATTCTATTACACATCTAGTAAAACCAGAAATTTTGGCGGACACTACATATAATAATATTCTCGTGTCAGCTTCTTCATGGCTGGAAGTCAACAAATCACCACTGACCATATCGAAATTAGTTGTACATTCTAAGTAATTGTTAAATCCTCCGCTAGTAGCAAATTGTAGAGGAGCTTTAGAATCAGAATGTGTGATAAGTTGTTGTGACAAAAAAATTGTTTGCTTCTTATTGAAAATGAATGAATATACAAATTCCATTGTTGCGGAGTGGAACTTCGGTATTCTCTACTATCCTGGGAATTAACGTTTGCGATCCTCGTTTTTGACGTGTAATATTTTTAATAGAATTTTCTTTGTAGTGATCAAAAACTACGTCGATTTGTTGGGCATAGTGTTTATTCCGGAATATAACATTTCAAAAAATGTTAGCATATTCCCCAAATGTATTACATTTTGGAGGTTTACCTAAAGCCTGAACTGTCGCCATTCCATCAAAAATATGACAGTCTACCATTATCTTCAAAGTTCGGCAGAGTTTTGTAATATGTTCCGTAACTTTCGATTATACTCCCCAGATCACTTTTATTTGAGGGAGTACCCAAATATCCATTCACAGTTAAGGACATGGGAAATGTCGTCAACTCGAATTGAAATACCTTATTATAATCAACATTTCTTCCCGTTTCCTTTGCAGCCAAAATACGCTGTAAAAACTGTTGACTCTGTAGCGTTTGAGACTTTTGAGAATATGTATCAGATTTTCGTTTGATTGCCCCGGATCTGTTTAATTTTTTTTAATGGATTGTAAAAATCGGTTGTATCCATAATCTCCAGAGTTTTCATAATTTTTTTTTATGTTAATAATAATAAATTATTTAACTCCAAAAAATTTAACAATTTTCAGATCTATTTTTAATATGACAATTCAAGTGTTAGTTTTAACTCAAAATATGTAGTAATATTAGATATAATACATCTAATTCATTGCCTTTTCTGAAACATCATGACATGATTTTATTTATAACAAAAAAAAAATATAAAACATTTTCGAAATTTTAAATTATGATTTGAGGTTAGAAATATACATACCGGTATAATATAATAAACTTGCCACTGCGTGTTTGCACTTTTCACCCATTCCTGCTTTACAAGAGCATTGAACAGACAAACTTTTGCCATTATTTGTTATTTTCCCATTCATTTCATGGGGTCGTTCTTTTAGGTGAGACTTTGTAAACAAAACGCGGTGAAAGTTACTACGTCCGTATTCAAACTTTCCCTCACCACATTTCTCCCACATTTTATTAATTGTCTAGCTTCTAAAATTTTTTCGGCATTGACAAAGTTTTTTTGAGCGACATTCGAACCTGCCTAGTTAAAAATTTCATTTAAAGAAAGCATTTAATAATTTAATTATATGACACTGATTAGAAACACGCGTGTTTATTTTAAACTTGCAACTTAAAGTCAGCCATATTAATTAGGCCACACCTTCATGTCAGTTCCCAAGAGACATTAAATTATACCCAGAGTTGTGAGTAAACACTTCATACTTAGTAAACTGTTCCAATAAAGTTAACACGGTTTTTCCGTCCACAAGAATTCTTTGCTTCCCCAATTTCAATATTTTGAGTAGAACTGAGGTACTATTCGTCTAATCTTGTACTGTTTTTCGTTAAGCCAATTATACCTCCCGCATCCTTAGATGTTTTATTTACATGTTCAAGAGCTTGGTCTACTGACAACCTGTTAAATCCTCCAGCTATTCTTTTAATTATGTAGTTTCCCTCTAAAAACTCTTTGTGAACTTCTGGAGCTACGTTTGGAAGGTCTAGCATGTCACAAAGGTAAATAGATCCCCATCTAGAGTAATTAGTATGATCATATGCGAAAAACCATGGAAGCATTTTTCTAAAACTTCGTAATGTAATGACCAATTTCCAACTCTTTCACTATAAAGAAATTCTAGCAAAATTTCCACTAGCCTAAGTAACTACACCACATTTTAAAATTGACATATTGGTGTTCAACGAATTCATTAAAAAATGCTCTTTAACTCCAACGTTTTTTACATATGCAAATAATCTTTTTTGGCTGCTCCTTATTTCGTATTGATGAACATATTTCTCTTGCCATCAATCTTGAATGATTCAATGTGTGAATCAAATCACTGTTGCATTCAGTTATCCATTTTTCAAAAATTGGAACTAAGATTCTCATAAGACATATTTTGTTGGCTCGGATACCTTTATTCCATTTTTTCCCACTTAATATTCCAGTAACAGTTGATTCGCCGTACAGTCCTGATTCTAGCCACACATCGCCTAATCCAGAATTACTCATATGTTGGCCAATTATCTTCAAAAAAATTAAGCATTATGTGGAAATCACGCAAACGAATTATAAATGTGTCACACTCTTCAGGTATCAAAATTACATTTTTCTGGGGAATAATGCTCGCGGTTAGGACGAGACAAAATATTTTCATTTTCATTTGAATAATTGGTAGATGATATGAATTATCTTCAATACTATTAGAAACATAGTTAGCCATGTTTGTTTTGCCTTCAATTATCTCAGGGCTTTCTTTAACTTTAGAGGGAATGGAAATACAGTTTTTTGGTGATTCGTGCTCATGGGTAGGCACTGATATTTTGTCATCGATAGGATATTCGAGAAATATCTTGTTATGATATTCATAACTATTGTGAAGTTTTGCATATGTCATATATTCAAGTTCCGCCTTATCTAAATATATATATATAATATTAAGAGAAGAATACATAAATAACTTATAAAAAGGACATATAAAACAAATTACATTATACGAACATTGGTAATTATCACAGAAAGCAGCAGAATCTTCAAAGAAATTCATTCAAAAGAAATACCCCTTTATTATGTTTTAGCTATCTCACCTCCTAAGGAAGATAGAAGATGTCAGGTTCATAAACATTTGAGAAAAATTTAAAAAAACGTCAAAATTCGCATTTTCGTATTTTTGCTGTATAAATTCCAATTTTGTTTGAACAGACTTCTTGTTAACTAAAAATACAGCCCAAGACAAGCGGAAAATGACCCTTTTTTCAAAAAATTCAAAAAAGTTATTTTTTCGAGTTATAACGATTTAAAAAAAAAGACGTTTTCAAAAATCAGCTTTTACAGAGGAAAAATGATCGTACAGAAACGATAGTGGGCTCATTTTATTCGCGAAGACTTGTACTTTCATGCTATTAAAAAACCAAATAGCTTTTATTTAATTTTTGCATAAGAAAATGCGTTGTAAAATTGTATCATTTTTTTCGAACCGGTTTTTTTCGAATAACTTTTTTAATTTTGGTTTTACATTTTTGGCCGTTGTATATTTGAAAATTGCCATTCAAAACACGCATTTTAAAAAAAATGAAGGTCCTACGACCCCAGGGAGCCGAGATAATTGTTTTTAATTCCTGACAGCGCTGTATACGTCCGATTGACTTTTTTACACGAAAAGATCTCAGACTTTTACTTTCTTAAAAAATATTTCAAATCATTTCGCATAAATTAAGTTGACATATTTGTTTGCGAAAGTACAGCGTTGGGTGCGGCACGCGCTAGCCAACACACGGCGACAGAGTGGACGGACACTCCGCTTGGGCGCATCGAAAACTAAACACCATTTCAAATCGATCGCGCTCGCAAAATTATCTTTTCCTCCGCTTAAAAAAATTTTCTCGGCTCCCTGAGGTCATAGGACTTTATTTAAATGCGTGTTTTGAACGGCAGTTTTCAAATATGCAACGGCCAACAATGTAAAACCAAAATTAAAAAAAGTTATTCGAAAAAAACCGGTTCGAAAAATGATACAATTTTACAACGCATTTTTTATGCAAAAATTAAATAAAAGCTATTTGGTTTTTTAATAGCATGAAAGTACAAGTCTTCGCGAATAAATGAGCCCACGATCGTTTCTCTACGATCATTTTTGCCTCTGTAAGCCGATTTTTGAAAACTTTTTTTGATTTTTGGAAAAAGGGTCATTTTCCGCTTGTCTTGGGCTGTATTTCTAGTTAACAAGAAGTCTGTTCAAACAAAATTGGAATTTATAGAGCAAAAATACGAAAACGCGAATTTTGACGTTTTTTAAATTATTCTCAAATGTTTACGAACCGATTTTTTCCTTCACATCTCATTCGACGCGCATTTTTAAGACCTACAACTTTCTAATTTAACTTTCTTGTGTAGGACTTGAAGTTTTTTTTTATTTGCAAAAACCGATTTTTTGACTTTTGCGAATTTTTTGGTTATGTTCGCCATTAAAACTCGAGTCGCAAAAAACAATTAGTGACCAATCTACATGGGGGCTTTCACTCGTTGATTGGACTAAACTGTACAAAATTGAATTCCACCTCGATTTTCTTGTAATTCAATAGCTACTTTGCTCTTTTTAGACGTTGAAAAAAACTACCATTTTACTTATCCATGAAATATAATTTTCATAATCGTGCACATAATTAAGTGATGCATCATTTGTAAACGAAAAAAAATTGTTTTTATTTTTATCGTAATAAATCTTATAAAAACAATCCAAATCTTCAACATAACCAGTATTTTCCACCAATATCTTTGAATCCCAAATAAAACATCCAACGACTTGTAAAAAACCTTTCCTTTCAAAGGCATCAGCTAAATCTTTCGGAGACATATCATAAGCCGAATACAACATTATACCATAAGGAGTTTTAATGTTACATTCTTGTACTTTATTATGACAAACATATTTCTTTCCATCATTTTCTCTCACTTTCGGTACTAACGATTTCTGACCATCGGTTTTACAAACAAATCGTGCTAAATCCACGGATTGTTTTGATAGTCTTAACACAATCGTATGCGTCCAAATTAGGTGAACAACAATGTACTCCGTCACCACCACGTGCGACATGTATCAATATTTTTCCACCAATATCCGTTACAGTCATATCATATTTTTGATCGACTTTAAAGGGATATCTTAAATTTAATATTTTCAAAACAAATTTGCAATTGACACAATCTAGAGGAATGTGCGAATGCATGTGGCACTTCATTATTATTAGTAAATTCCAAATTTAATTCGGAATACAATTGTTGTAATCTCATTTCTTGTTCTTGAGTTAAACTAATTCTGATAACTAGTTTTTCTTTGTTCATTCGTTGTTCAACTATAATTACTATTCTTCTCTCTATAACACTTCTGACTGCTTCAGCAACAGGAGAATCTTTAGTGTTATTTATCTGATTTCGCAAAATCGTGTTTACGACTTCGACATCTGTAATTCCAGCACCATCAATTATAGCAGCCAAGGTCTTATTTACTGATATATCCAAATCACCACCAATTCTACTACTTGTATCACCACAAAACATAAATAGTAAATAAACGAATTCAACATAATCAGTAGAATTCTTATCAATATGATAAATACCAGTGTTAACATTCAACTTAGGTAATCTAAAATTTTTTACCAGCACTAGGTACCCAATCATAAATGAACTTCAAAACCGTTGAAATTTTAAGATACTTTCCAAAAACATTAATTAATCTCGAAAATAAATAATTCGTTACTACACCATCCAAATAGAAAAACAAATCATTAAACCAATCGAAATAGCAAAGTCCGTCAACAGAAGATACCAACGTTAAATTCGTTAGCAAAGACATTATTCAATATCAAATTCAAAAGCAAGAGCAAACGCAATATTCAAAAACTCAAATGAGCAAATCAATAAAACGTTTATCAAAAACCAACAAAGATTCGAAAAAACTGCAAAGCGTCATCTATCGATCTCTGCCACAGGCGAGCACCCATCAATACAGTCGAAAACCTCAAATAATCATTATTATTCGAGAAAAATTAAAAAATTTCATACAAATCACAATAAATACATTTTTGGTCAGTAACGACATTAATCACAAATCCAAACTTATTACCTTTAGTAATACATTTTTTTCCAAAACTTAAACTCTTGTTCATCTACAGATGACAATTTCATGACTTTTACTAACAAATTGTTTAGAACCAAAATCTCTTTGAACATGACCAGCAAAACCAGAGTAACCCTTCACATTACGATGAATACAATGAATAACCAAATCAGCCTCTTCAAGTTTTCTAGGTATTATTAAAAATTTTTCTTTTATATTAAACTTTAATTTTTCAATCTGATTCAACAAAAATCATATCGTTATCACTAATAAATTTCAAATTATCATCTTTATTAGATTTAACCACTTTATCAAAATTTTCGCCACTATTTTGAGCTATAGCGTCAACTTTCTTTTTCTTCTTTTCCGGTATTTAAATTTTTATCATAATTAGTATCATACAATTTCAAATTACCAGTTATTTCCAATTTATCATTGTCAACCTCAACCAAAGGAGTATCACTTTTATCTTTCAATTCGATCAAAAATATCAACCTCATTTTCGTTAGTCAATTCATCTTTCTCGTATGTATTAACGACTATTTCGAGAGGCACTATCCGTATCGAAGTCAATCATATCGTCATCAACTTCATTAATTTCCAGTTTACTCAAATTCTCCAATTAATTTCATATCAAAATCAGTTTCTAACGGTATATCTATCAATTTTTCCAAAAGTTTTTATTCCAATTTTTTTAAAAAGAAGTTTACACATTATAGAAGACCCATATAATCAGTTGAACGACTTGCAATGACACTTAGGGAGTATTTTGCAGATAAAGAGATAACTAGAAACACTATAGACATTTTCATTTATTTTATTTAAAAAATACAAAATAGGTATTCTACTTGATTTAAATATGGTCATTTGAGTAGTTGTTGAGTGAAGTTCCGAAATGTTCATACGTTGAAGGATTTGACGATTCATTTTCATGTAATCGTGAGCAATTATCTTGTGTATGAGCGTGTATTTCTTGGAAGGATAACTCTGCAGAAGTTGGCCTTTCAAGAGTGAAGAAGTTATATGATAGGTACAGGGTCTGTTCTGAAAGTAGTAGGACTCATTTAAAAAATATATGTACAGGGTGTCTCTAAAAGGTCCATACAAAATCCCACCACATATTCCCTTGGCTCAAATTAAGTCTATTTAAGGCAACTTACCTATATACCATGTTGCTCCGCTTGGCCGCTACGAGGCGCCAAAAGTTCAACTTCTGAGATGGTTTTTTGCTAATAACTTCAAGACCATTGGGGCGATTTAGCTGAAATTTTGTACAATAACATAGTTTTTTGTTACGAAAGCAATGATCCTCAAATCACCAGCGAAATTAATCCATTGGCGTATTTATTTAAGATTTCGTGTTTTAGACCCTCCCAAGTTTCTACGCTAATGAAACTAAAGACTTGTTGACATGAAATTTCGATTAATTGACTAACTTGCTACAAAAAAAGGTACTCTTGATAGAAGTCGATAACTCTCATGGTTCAGGAGAAATTCGCATTTCAAAAATAAATCACACATGACTATCGCCCGACATTGTCTTCCCAGATATGTCAATTGAAGGGGAGCTTTTTTGTGTAAAATCAAATTTCATGGGGACAGATTAATTAAAGATTTATTTTTACAACAATAATTGTTCAAAATGTTCACCATTCACACGCATACAAACATCTACACGACGTAGGAAATTGAAAATGACTCTTCGCATAATTTCTTCGTCATTCCTTAAATCATTAACTGCAACCTGAATGCGCTGCCAGAGTTCTTCATGATTTACAGGTGTTTTGTAAACAATTGTCTTCAGATGTCCCCAAAAAAAGTAATCCAACGGATTCAAGTCTGGAGACCGTGGGGGCCAAGCTACTGGAGCATCATTTCCTCTACCTATCCATTTGTTTGGATTCTGCTGATTGAGGTAGTTTCGGACTCCAATTTGAAAATGTGGAGGGGCCCCATCGTGCATAAACCACATATCCCTCAACAGTTATAAAGGCAGATCCTCCAGCAGATCGATAACCGTATTTTGAAGGTGTTGCAAATAAATGTCACCTGTTAATCGTTGTGGAAGAATAACAGGACCAACTATGAAATTGCCGATAATTCCAGCCCAGACATTGATCCTAAATTCATGTTGAAAATGTCTAACTTTGATAGCATGTGGATTTTCATCTGCATAAACGTGTTCATTATGGAATTTAGTGATACCCCTCCTTGTAAAACACGCTTCGTCGGTGAACAAAATCATGTTGGCAAAGTTTTAATTCAACTGCCGTTGCGTATTCACTGCCCGACAAAAAATCATACGCGATCTGGGATCCTGAATTAAAAGATCTTGAACTGGCGTCTTATAATATGGGTGAAGTAACTGTTCCTTGAGCGTCCTGTGAACAACATCTTTGGAAATTTCCATTTCCGCACCTATTCGTCTTGTGCTCAGTTCTGGATCTGCTTGAACGCGAGCCAAAATTTCTTCCTCAACGTCAGCAGTCCTTACAAAAACGGTTCCTTCCATAATCAGCAGTTCTAGCAGCAAATCGACCAGTCTCACGAAGACGTCTTACGACTGCCGTAAATGTCGTGTGGTTTGGCAAACGACGATTTGGAAACCGTTCCCCATACACCCTGACACTTAAACGCGCATTGCCTACACAAAACCCATAAACTAATATCATATCGGTATACTCTTCATTGCTGAATTGTGCAGCCATAATTAATTAAAGAAAAATTAGTATGACCAGGGGGCACGGGGGCTTGGGCTTAATCGCCTGAGCCGAGTGGATAAGGTACCACCATAAAAACCTTCCCAATCCCAAGGTATTGTGCGCGCCGAAGGGATGCATGGCTGACGGGAGGGTCAGTCACTAGCGGCAAACCTCGGGGCACCAGGCGCACCCCGTTGTATATAGCCTTACTTCCGCATGCGGGCTCTGCGGAAGCGGACCGTTATTTCCCTAGCTTCTCGTGGGACTCATATAGACCAAAAAGATATGGACCAAAAAGAAGAAAACCAACTAGGGAAGGGGACTCGGCAACGAGACACCCACCCAAGAAAAAACTCTCGGGGGCCGCAAAGAGGAAACTCAAGCGGCTGAGAATGCAGGCTGAAGGACCTGGGCAGCCAGGGCCGAGTACCTCCGTACCCAGAAACCAACGGGGGGAAACTCCAACAGCCGGCGGCGTTAAACGCAGCGGAGTTGGAATGGCACAACCATCCACCACCTATGCAGCGGCCGTGTCGGATATCCGAATGGCAATAATGCCACAAGGCTATCCAGACCAAGCCCTAAGCGAGGAGCAGGCGGACCTAATCTGGGCCGTCTTCCGCCAAGCTTTGTGGGCAATTAAACGAGGAGAACCGGGACCCCGGTTCTCCGGAGTCTATCTGAAAGGGGCTTCCTGCTGGCTTCATGTGCTGACCAGTTCACCAAGGACTGGGTGGCGCGTGTGCTAGCAGAGAAAGAACCCTGGCCAGGGGCGAAACTTATCGATGAAAAGTTACCGACCGTTACTTATTACCGATGAAAAGGACGTCCCTAAACCAGCCAGGACACTAGTGTGGATTCCGGGGCCAGCCATGGAACCGGAAGAAATACTAAGTAGCCTTGACATCCAAAATCCAGGGCTCCACACGGAAACCTGGACAGTAGTTGATAGGAAGCTGGACCCTAAGGGACAGCAACTTATCATAGTGATGAGCCAGAAATACTGGAAGGTGCTGGAAGGGCTCCAATGTAGACCCTACTTCGACCTAACCAGGGTCCATTTTAAGGCCCTGGAAGGAAGACAGAGGGGCTACGGAAGACCCGATGGAAGTCGACACAGGAGGGCCCCGCCGCCAGACAGGGAACCATCTACGTCGACGTCGGGGGAAACACCCCAGAACTAAGGTAGGTGCATTCACGGTCCTACAAATCAATCTACATCACAATATAGATATTCTACATCACGATATAGAAAAACAATATAGATATTGTACTGATACAGGAACCTTGGGTTTTTAGGGGGAACATCAGAGGGACTACAAATGTCAGGGAGACTGGGAAGTCATAAGCCCAGGAGGGACCATCCCAGGACATGCATCCTGACAAAGAAGAGAAACAACCTACTGCCATTATGGGAACGCTGTACGAGGGACCTGATGTTAGTAAGAGCCAACATAAACATGGAAGGGAGTGACGAGAGCCTAATTATTGGATCCGCATACCTCCCATATGACCAACCAGGACAACCACCCACCCCCAGAGGTCAGAGAACTGGTGCACTTCTGCAAGAGGAGCAATACACAATTAGTGCTTTGTTGCGATTCCAACGCACACCACATCGTATGGGGGAGCACTGGAACCAACAATAGAGGTGAGTCACTTTAGAATTTATTATTACTAACAACCTAGAAGTAGCAAATTGCGGCAACGAACCCACCTTTTGTCACGGACGCGAGGAGGGAAGTTATCGACATAACAATTGGCACACCTCGTGTGTGCAACGAAATAAGAGAGTGGCACGTCTCGCAAGAGGAGTCACTCTCGGACCACAGATATATAACATTTAACATTGCACTTCCACGGGAGGTACTGACGTACAGAAATCCAAGAACCTGCAACTGGGATCTCTTTAGAGAGATACTAGGGCAGGGGTTGGAACAATGTCCGACGAGACCAAAGACACCTATGGAAGTGGAACTGATGAATGAATTCATCAAGAAAACTATCATTCACGCATACGAGGAAAGCTGCCCCCTTAAGCAAAGGAGGGCTCGACAGAGACCCTTTGGTGGAATCCAGAGCTCTCCTCCTTGAGGAGGGAGACTCGTAGACTGTTTAACCAGGCTAAAGGACTGGACGATGGGAAGAATATAAAATATACCGTCGAGAATATGTATATGCCATCAGAAAGGCAAAAGAAAAATCCTGGAGGAAACACTGCGAGGAAATCGAGAAAACCTCGGAAGGCGCAAGACTCCAGAAGATGCTGCAGAAGGACAACCGGGGTAAACTGGGATCACTGCAAAAACCACAGGGTGGGTGTACTGCATCAGGGGAGGATACTCTGGATTTACTTCTGGAAACACACTTCCCAGGCAGCACACCCACAGAAACCAACAACTCAGACCCTGAAATACCGAATACTCGGGGAACACGGGAGAGCTGGAGACTAGCTCAAAACTAGTTGACCAAACCAAGATTATATGG